>CM035428.1:83813982-84281482 GCA_020310875.1 Ceratopteris richardii | reverse complement strand
GGAGGTGGAGGTGTTTTCTTCATCAAATTCAAGGTGGCAGCTTGTACCTCCATTGTAATGAGTACATTCAACATACTTCAACCTTATAGAAGCTTATCTATTTGAATTTTGGAGGAGCATCTACTTCAACTTTGAAGATTCTGGAGTTAAGGAGAGCTCCTTATTCTTGCATAATCTCTATGGTATCATGTAACTTCATTTACTTCAACATGGAATGTAATGAATTATATCTAGAGCTTTGCTCCTTTCATCTCCCTCATGTGTTGTCTATTCTCCATCTTGTCTCTATTTAATTGTGGGCCTAAAAACCAAGAACATGGAGAACATGTTGTAGAAGTCTCCCTCAAGTTATGTGACTTTGGGATGAAGCTTATTATTGATAAGAAATTCTTAGGTCATTTGGATATTTTCACACATGTCCAGTGACCAAAAGTCATTAAAATAATATAAATACATATAATTCCCTACATTTGGGTCCAAAAAATATCATTAAAAAAGGTCGTGAAAGCTCTTGAAGAGAGCTATCATTTGGAAGGGTCAAAATATACAAAAGGAGTCCTTCACGCCTTTATCACAAACACAATCAATATAGGAAGTTTCACAATCTCTCACCGAGTACTAACAAATACGAATAACTGGAGTAGACAAGATACACGAGATCCCACAAGCCAAGACCGTAGGTTTGAAACACAATATCAAAATTACAGATCTCCCTTAATGAAGATGAGCTAGATACAAGATAGAACTAGATAAGATCTCATACTATGAGATTGCAAGAGGACAAGGCAAGATGTCTAAGAACTAGACTAGACAAAGCTAGAACAAGCAACTAAGCAAGAACAGGAACTAGAACTTTGAAAGTACTTACTTGGGGAGAGACTCTTAGGCTCCCAAGAGTAGACTAGCATTGGAAAGAGTAAGGGTCTCTATGATCAAACCCTCCTTATATAAGTGTTGAAGAGCGGTTGTCTAGCTCAGCTGCGAAATAATAATATCATCGACGATGTCAACGGGTCAAAACAAGACCTCTAAATGTTGAAGCAACGCACGTAAACAATTGTTTTTAGGGTAATGACATGTTTCAAACACAACGGTAATGTTAGCTTTTTCAAATTCTTTGTCAATCATGAGACCTGAAAAGTTACATGAAATCTAGAATGATGTTGTAGTTTGAACCCCACAATTTATATAGATATTAGAGACAATGTTGAGAGAGAGAGAGAGAATAAAAAAGACAATATACACAAGATATGGAAAACGGCTAGAATGCCCCATAAAAATAAATCAAAATTAACAAGAAATAAACTTGAAAAGGTGCTCCAAATACTCCAAGTATGTGAGTGTACAAGAAGCTAATGTACAAGTGTACTTATGAGCCCATCAAGTGGTCTTTATATAGGCTAGACCTCCTCCTAAAAAAGCTCACAAAAAATCACCAAAAAAGCCCTGAAAAAAGTGGAACTTCAATTCTTTTATATTTTTTCACGATTTTTTAGTTGCTTTTGAACTTTAATATTAGACATTGAATCAATTCTTTAAGATGCTTCCATGTGTCATGTCAATTTTGACTTTAATTAATTAATTTTACATTTTCACCTAAAACTAAGGTTTGACTTTTTTGCTTCAATCGCTAGCAAATGCCCAAGTGTTATATATGATTGGATAGCTCTCGAAGAGTACTTTCTAGATATATAATGAAACATTTTGCATATGTTGACCATTTTGACCACCTTTGACCAGCCTTTGACCACTTTGTGCCAGTGAGGACCTAATATGTGATAAGGTATGCATCGTATGATCATGATACAAGTTGGCATCAAGTAAGTATGTGCAATAACTCATAACACCAAGCATCTTGTACCAAAATAGATATGAGTGTCCATGACACATACCTCTTGAATTTATTGTTGAATAACGTTAAGAGCTTTAAAAAAAAAATCTTCATGAATTATCTACATCCTGTTATATGGAGTAACCCCTAAGAAGAGGTGTGAACCACCTCTTAGCTTTGTAATTAGATGGGCTCACACATGAATGCCATGTGGCACCCATGTGTGAGGCCATGTGGGGGAGCTCACTCTTATGATGAGAGAAATACTTAAAATCACCACGCGGCTGGGCGGATCAGAGTATGATTCTCCGTGTATTCACTCACGAACACAGTCGACGCCTCCCTCAACCTCGAGCTGAGTGCAGAGAAGTTGTTCCCTAAAATAGGGGTTTCATTGGAGAGTATTTAATATCTGGTATCGGAGCAGGACAGCGCCAACAAACGCCGCACGCGCGACGGACGCCACACAGCACACATACGCCCGATCAGTCCAAAGCAGAAGCCCACGAAGGGGGCCTCTTTCTCCTCCCCTCCTCTCTAGTTGGAGAAGGTATGAAGTGAATCTTCTATATATACTAGAGCTCTCAACGAATTTCTTCTGCATATGCGATAATTGGCTCCATCGGCGACCATCTTGAGCCATTTTCGAACTTATCAACAAGTTAAGCTCGCGCTTGGAGAAAATTCGAGTTTTTTTTTAATCTTTGGGGGAATAAAATCCATGAATTAGATCAAGATTTTGTAAGAATGATGTACACATGTAATATGGGCTTTGGAGATGGGGTAGGGGCCTTGGGTTGATTCAAAAAAGCTTCATTTCTTCAGTTTTGAAGTTTCCAAAGTCATCCATCTATGAAGATGGAAGTTTTTCACTTTCCATCGGTGACATACCCGACCTCTCCGCACCATATCTTCCTCATACTATATCGGATTTCAAAAATCTTGGTCACGTTTCGAAGCTACACTCCTAAGCTTCGCATAGAAACCATCGGTGTTGGATTTGGACGAGATTTGCCCCACCAAAATCTCTCTGCAGCGCTTCAGCAGGAACTAGGCGGCCACTCTCGGGCCTAGTTCTTCGTCATCCGGACTCCAAATCCACCTTTTTCACTTGGGATAGTCTCAAATTCATGAAGTACAGGTGCTGGGCAGCAATTTGTGTACTGGCGAGGATTGTTACATTTCTGAAATTGCTCAGTTTCACTCTGTTTGCCCGATTGGGGCTTTTTCCCACGTGTTTTTGGCATTGTTTTGGATGGTTTATGGTGTTGAGAACCTCCCCGGACCAAGCGGACATTTCCAATTTTCTTTTGGGACTGGCGAGGATTCAAAATCAGCGGCTTGAAGCATCAAGGACCACTTCGATTTCGCTTCCACATCTCTACTTTGTAACAGGGAAGTGCTCTTGTGATATATTTCTCTTCTTCTTGCATATTTGAACTTTACTTCCATTCATTTTCATACACTCTAGTTAGGAAACGGGGGAAGGGAACTTAAACATGGAAACTAAAGGTAAACAAGTAGTTGAGACCACTTCTCCACCTAAAGAGCAACTAGAGGATCCTGATGCTAGAATGGAAGAAGTAGAATTAGGGCAAGAAATAGAAGAGAACTTAGAAGACAAAGAGCCTTCACAGGAAGAATACACTTATGAGGAGCTTATAGATGAATTTGTCACTCGTGACCAATTCATAGACTTGAAAGAGCAAACCCTTAAATTAGAGAAAGATTTGGGTAGCATCACATCTCTTATACAACACCTTAAGTCTCAAATGATCTCACTTGAGACTAGTGTCACCTCTTTCCTAGCTAGGAAGGAAAGAGAGACTCCTCCTATTCCTCCTAGAGATTACTAGGAAAGAGACTTCTCTTCCTAGTAAACACAAAGGAGAGAGCTCTAGGGAAGCTCCCCTCCTGAAAGACTTGAAGCCACCTACCTATACGGGGGATGACCGAGACAGGAACAAGGATGCAATCTACACTTTTTTACAAAAGTGGCATGATTTGCATCAATTGAAGGGCACCCCACCTGAGTATCGTGTGCTAGAGGCGAGTCTCTCCCTCGGCCCACGTGCTTATAAGTGGTGAATGACTCTTAAGGAGGCTAACTCTATCCCTACTGATTGGACTCAGTTTGAGACTCTTTTTCTAAAAGAGTTTCTTCCTGAGAACGAGGAAGAGAGGAATTGGGATGAGTGGGATAGGATTACTCAAAGAGGCAGGCCTCTTTCAGTTTATCTATCCCACTATAGGGAGATCATTTTGAAACTTAAGGGCTTAGATGATTTTCAGAAGACCAGAGGGTTTGTTAGGGGCTTGGATAAAGCCATAAAGAGGGAAGTCAGAAGGAATGCGCCTAAGACGTTTGAGGAGGCGATCAAATATGCACAGATATATGAGGACCATAACCGTCCTCAGTACACTCCTATGGAGACGGATCAGCCCCTCAAGCCTCTTAGTGCGACTAAATTTAAGAAAAAGTTGCCTTTCGGGAAAAACAAAGTTTTTATTAAAAAACAAAGATCACAAGGGCCTAGACTATCCACAGACCAGTTTGAGAAGGCCAAGAGGGAGAACCTGTGTTTTAGGTGCCTATCCCCTAGCCATTCACAATGGAACTGTCCACTCAAGAAGGGGGAAGAAAAGAAGAAGGGACCAGAGTCTAGTACGGCCCCTGAAAAGGGCAAAGAGGCAGTCCACCTAGTGCAGACCCTTCCTATTCATGGAAGCTCTAGAGCTCTAGCTGCAAGGGAGTGGAGGTGATGCACGAGGATTTAGAGCACACCTGTTGTTTGAGTTCAGTCATTGTGGTCACCACAGTTTGGACCACATGACTTAGTTAAGCTACATGGTAGTGTATACGGGACCAAGGTGCGGGTCATGATAGATGACTCTGCCACTCATAATTTCATAAACTATGCTTTGGTCAAGAAACTAAAGATTCCCCAGTAGCCTAGTGCACATAAATACATTGTATCTATGATGCAAGGGCAAGATAAAAGAATATGGGATACTATGGTATCCAATTTGGAAGTCAAAATGCAGGATTATACAGATTATATGGACTTCCAAATTATGAGCATGGAGAGGACAGATCTAGTATTAGGAAGAGAGTGGCTATGGGGGTTGGGAGATACACTTAAACGCAGCTATCAAAACAACACACTCGAATTTGAAAAGAATGGAAGTAAAGTTTGTATTCAGGGAGAGAGAGATGTACCTAGTGCACCTCTCATTTCATCATTAGAGTTGTATAGTCTCTGTTATTCAGAGCATGTACAAGACATGTTTTTATTGTATAGTCATGATATGGAGCATTGTACAAACAGCTCATCTGATGTATATTTTCATGCTTTGAATGTAAATATGAACAGGACTTTCTACTATTCTTTTTTGCAAGAGTGTGTGGTTAAAAATTTTAAGGATCTTATGTTTGAGTATAGAGATGTTTTTCCCACTGACTTACCTAGAGGGCTACCACCTGAGAGAGGAGACATTGACCATGCCATAGAGGTTGTTACTAACATTAACCCTATTTGTAGACCACCTTATAGGCTTAGTGTTTCTCAGCATGAGGAGGTTGAGAAGCAATTACAGGATTATTTAGATAAAGGCTTCATCAAACCTAGTAACTCACCATGGGCATCGCCAATGCTCCTAGTTAAAAAGAAAGATGGCTCTATGAGACTATGTATAGATTATAGAGCACTTAATAAGGTAACTATCAAAAATAGGCTTCCAATGCCTAGATTGGAAGACCTATTTGATCAGTTACATCAAGCTAGGTATTTTACCAAGCTTGACCTTAGATCAGGATATCATCAAATCAGGATTAGGGCAGAGGATGTCCCTAAGACTCCATTTAGGACTAGATATGGGCACTATGAGTTTTTGGTGATGCCTTTTGGTCTCACCAATGCTCCTGCCACTTTCATGAAACTCATGAATAGTGTTTTACTGCCTTATCTAGGACATTTTGTAATAGACTTTTTGGATGACATTCTGATCTATAGTGCATCAGAAGAAGAGCACTTGGAACACTTGAGGAAAGTATTTCAAGTGCTAAGGGAAAATTCGCTCTTTGCTAAGGAGTCAAAGTGTGAATTTTTCAAAACAGAGGTTAGATACCTTGGGCATATAGTCTCCCGGGATGGAATCCAGATGGATCCCAAAAAAGTAAGGGCTATTATGGAATGGCCACATCCACGGAACCTGGAAGAGTTGCAGATCTTCCTAGGTTTATCAGGTTTCTATCGAAGATTCATTAAGAACTATGCCAAAATCGTTGTCCCGATGACGGAACAGCTTAAAGGGAAAGGGAAAGCCTTTCATTGGGGAGACGAACAGAAGCAAAGTATGGAGAAGTTGAAAGTAGCAATTGCTACAGCTCCACTTTTACATATAGCAGATCCCAACAAACCATTTGTGGTTGAGACTGACGCGAGTGATTTTGCTATAGGAGCGGTTTTGGTACAGGATGGTCGACCAGTAGCTTTTGAGAGCAAGAAACTAGAACCGGCTCAAAAGAATTACTCCGTCTATGAGAAGGAGTTGTATGCAATAGTCCATGCTTTGAAAAAATGGCGTCATTATTTATATGGTGCCAAAGTCACGATAGTGTTTGATCAAGAGAGCATTAAGTGGCTCTCTAATCAAACAGACCTTAAAGGTCGTAAGGCCCGATGGGCAGAGACCCTTCAGGAGTTTGATTATGAGCTTAGGTATAGGAAGGGAAAGTTTAATGTAGTGGCTGATTCACTTAGCCGCATGCCTATGCTCAATGGACTGAGTTTTACTCAGATCACTAGTGGGCTACTTGATTCCCTTAGAGGAAAATGTAGGCTTGATCCTGCATATTACGAGATTTGGGAAGCCATAGAGAATGGGGATCGTAATATACGGGTTTCCAGTGAGGATGGAGTATCGACGGGTACTCAAGAAGGATTCAAGTGGAAGAATTACAGTGTCCATGATGAATATATGTTATACAAAGGTAAGGTATGTGTCCCTAGAGGTACTGAAATGAGACGGCATATTTTATATGAGTGTCATGACACACCTAGTACGGACACCCAGGAGTTAACAAGACTTATGATCTTGTTAAGAGGCAGTTTTATTGGCCTGGACTTCATAAGGACGTACTAGAGTATGTGCTTAAATGCAATAAATGCCAGGTCAACAAAGCTGAGAGGTTGAGGATTGGAGGACTGCTCCACCCATTGGATATTCCTAATGGGAAATGGGAGAGTATCTCCATGGACTTTATAGTCGGATTACCTAAGACACGGAGAGGGCACGACTCAGTCTGGGTAATTGTGGATAGGTTAACCAAAATGGCTAGGTTTATTCCGACACGTACTACAGTGAAGACACCAGAGTTGGCTAGACTCTTTGTAGAGAACCTATACCGGTTATATGGTCTTCCTTTAGACATAGTTTCCGATCGGGATAGGAAGTTTACTAGCCACTTTTGGAGAGCGGTCTTCAAAATGTTGGATACGAAACTTAGCATGAGTACGGCCGAACATCCACTGTCGGATGGGCAAACAGAGAGGGTTAACCAAATCCTAGAGGATATGCTTCGAGCATATGTAAATGAAAGGCAAACTAATTGGGAAGAGTACTTACCTATAGTAGAGTTTGCATATAATAGTGCCAAGCACTCTTCCATTGGGCATAGTCCATTTATGCTTATGTATGGGTTTCAGCCAAGAGCTCCTTATGCAGTAGGCTTGCAGAATGAAAAAGTTCAAGCTGCAAAGGACTTCTTGGAAGAGATGAACGATATGCTTAGGCTTGCTAAGGACAGCATTAGGAGAGCTCAGGATAGAGCTAGAGCCTATGCTGACCCTCAAAGGAGACATATCAACTTTGAGGTAGGAGAGCATGTCTATCTTAGAGTTCCATCTAGATCTGAAACCATGAAGACGGGACCTTGTCCAAAATTATCTCCTAGGTATTGTGGACCATTCCAAATACTTAAGAGAATAGGAAAGATGGCTTACAAGCTCCAACTTCCAGAGAATAGTCAAATCCATCCAGTTTTTCATGTTAGCCGGCTTAAGAAAAGGCTGGGTGAATCTGACAACCTCATTCCAGATAGTGAGGTAGTAGAGCCTATCTCTGTTCAATCTATTCCACATGAGCCTGAGAGCATACTACGCACTCGAGAGAAACGGACGAGGAGTCACTTATATAAAGAGTGTTTAGTAAAGTGGAAAGATAGTTCAGAAGATAGTGCCACATGGGAGCGGGTTAGCACCCTTCAGAGACGGTTTCCCAGTTTTAGTTTACCTTCCCAAGAGTCTTCTTAAGGGGAAGGATATGGGGAAACAACAAGGAGATAGGACCATGTATTTATATACATGGGGATATAGTGGGAGTGGTGATTCTATTATTTCTCTCTTTCTTTCAGACCTTCCAATACCATTTTTGAGGACAAAAATGGAACTAAGGGGAAGGAAATGTTATATGGAGTAACCCCTAAGAAGAGGTGTGAACCACCTCTTAGCTTTGTAATTAGATGGGCTCACACATGAGTGCCATGTGGCACCCATGTGTGAGGCCATGTGGGGGAGCTCACTCTTATGATGAGAGAAATACTTAAAATCACCACACGGCTGGGCGGATCAGAGTATGATTCTCCGTGTATTCACTCACGAACACAGTCGACGCCTCCCTCAACCTCGAGCTGAGTGCAGAGAAGTTGTTCCCTAAAATAGGGGGTTCATTGGAGAGTATTTAATACATCCCTTGATCTTCACTTTGTTAATCTTGCCAAACTATTAGAGGAGCACTAGATTGTGCTCGCTATGACTAGACTCAAGTGAAGTTACTACAAAGAATCAATATTAAACTATAAAAAGAAGTTCAACATCTAGAGACCAATAGGTATAACAAAATATGAATTAACTAGCAAAGCTCAAGTTCATAGGCATAGATAAAAGATAGCTACAATATAGGAACTCCCTCAATGGGGATGAACAAGATACAAGATGGAACTAGAAATATCTTTGTACTATAAGACTACAAGATATGAAACGAAAAGACTATGGAGCAAGATAAGACAAGACAAGAACTAGAACTGGAACATGAGAGTACTTACTTGGATGTTGTAACTCGTTGAGCTCCCAATATGCGCATTGCCAAGTCATAGAAATGATGCAATTAACTTCTTTGATTATAGTTTTTATAGGGAGATTATGAATGATGATGTCATTGAATATCCCAAGTCAAAAGAAGGTCTTCAAGTGCCAAATTAAGGCATGTGGGCAATCATATTTAGGGCTTGGGCGTGCTTTGGATACACATTGGTGAATTAGATTCTCCAAATTCTACATCAATTATAATAATATGTTTAAGGTTGATGGAATCTAGGATGATTCAAGATGTACTACATTATGCCTATGACGTTTTGCTGCTCCAACACAATACTTGTACGCTCTCCAAGCTCCCACCAATGACACACAAGATCCCACATGTTATCTAGAAGTCTCAAGTATCTAAATAGAATGTTTACATCATGCTATTATTTTACCATGTGTGACCTCAAAGTCTCAAGTATCTACGATTTCTTTACTCATTATTAAATCAATGGTGTATCACTTAACCTCTTTCCATGACTTCCAATTGTAAATATTCCAAGTGACATTGTAAATCATCAAAACCACAAAATCAATAGAGAAACAAAAGAAAAGAAAATTGAAAAAAAAAAAACACATTTAATCTTCCAAAATTCATATTGCGAGTGTAGATGAAACATGCCTTTATAATACAAGTTCAAAAATACATATGCAGATACATATGTAAATACAACAAAGAAGATTCCGAAAAGGAATAACACAAAATAAGGCATACAAATACAAACAAAAATGGATAAAGTAATAATATAAGAATAAATAAAACCACATAAGCAAACACATGAAATCAAAAAATAAAAAAACAAACAAAAATTATAAAAGTGAAAATAAATTGAAACAATTTTAGCAAACAAATAAAAATTATAAAAAATAGAAACAATAAGAACTTAAATAATGTAAAAATATATCAGTAATAAATAAAATATCAATTACTTAGAATAAAACATTGAGGAAAAAACACCTGAAGTTATTTTCTCTAAACAAAAACAAGACAAAAATATCTGAACACCAAACATGGAATAGTAATGGTAATTTCCATGATATAAAATCCGACTGATCATAATACATAAAACAAATTATCCAGAAATATATAAATGAGTGTAGACAATCATAAGATTAATTAACTTATATGTATATATTATGCATGAACAATAGGCAACAAACATCTTCAGCACCATAATTTACATCTCTTTGACAAACACAGACGTACACCAAACCATCTTACTTAACCAGCGCTAGACATCTACAAGTGTATAACAAGTGATAGGCATAAACAAAAGCTTAAAGAATTTGTTATATCCTGTATTGAAATACTGATTCAGGAAGGCTTTTACACTTACCTGGGGTACATCAGCAGCCTGACTCTGTGCCTGAGGACTGTAAGGCTCCACTTGACCCTGAGCATAACTATCATAATATCCATGAGGGGCTGACTGACTGTAATTTGGGTTGTGGAAGGTTTGACCTGGCTGGACAGTGTGTAAAGGTCCAGGACCCGTATTGGAGGTAGGAGTTGACGGGCCAGCACCATATGGCGGATTAGAAACACTTGGCATACTGTCATAGGGCTGAGTAGCACTCGCATTTCCAAGAGCAGGGGTGGCATCAGCACCATACGTGACAAAGTTCTGTGAATATGGAGACGTCGCATTGCTGATAGTAGTATTAAATTTAGGATCAGGGCTTCCACTGCCAACTATATAAGGATCATTGTCTGGCATACTGACATAAGGATCAGGAGAGATGTTGCCATAAGTGGGATTGACATTGTTACCGAAATTTCGAGGTGTGTTAGAATATGGAGGACTGGATGCACCCGGGACATTACCATACATAGGATTTGCAGTGCCTGGACCTGACCTGAATTCAGGGTTAGGAGCAGTGGGGCTACCAGCATAATTTGTGTTAAAATTGCCAGGATCATAAGAATATGCCGGGTTTGCATTGTTCGGTCCAGGTCTATAGCCTTGATTGGAAGCTCCATAACCAGAACTATAAGGATTGGTTCCAGCAGTGTAAGTCTGGTCTACATATCTTGGACCAGATTCGTAAGCTCTATTGGTACTTGGGCCAGGTCCATAACTCTGCGATGAGCCTGCAGGAGTTGATCTATAGCCCTGGTCAGGGAGATCAGGGCCTGCATCAAAAGAGTTGTCGAAATTACTTGCATTATAGGGGGGCTGTTTAGCAGTCTGCTGTCCTCCAGGACCACCTGGAGGAGCATTGTAGTAAAGGTCTGTATTCCTTGGACCAGGACCATAAAGAGAACCTGAACCAGGGCGAGCAGGAAAAGATGTGCCTGGACCTTGATCATAGCTGGAATTCACATTATCAAAACTACTTTCGTAACCAGAACTCGGAGAGCTAGAAGAAGTACCATAGTCATGATCTATTTTGCTCGAATCCGCTGCATATCCAGATTGTGGGCCTCTAGTTCCAGCATAACGAGCTGGACTACCTCCATATCGAGTATTGGGGTTCCTAGACCCAGTTTCATACCCAGTGCCTGGAGCACCAACATAGCCAGCATTGGGACCACCCACACCACGATATCCAGTTCTTGGAGCACTTGATGCATCTCCATATCCAGTACTGGAAGGGCTAGTCCCGCGACCATAGCCAGACCCTGGAGAGTTTGGTCCGCTTCCATATTCAAAAGGAGGAGCGTTTCCACTGTATCCAGCGTTAGGAACTGACCTGTTCCCATATGGCCCTTCATATTCGTTGAATGATTCATCAGAACTAGAAACATATCCTGAATTAGGCCCACCATAAGGGGAGCTCATATTGGAATCATACCTGGTATTAGGAGTAGGGCTATATCCTGGATTGGGTTTACCGTAACCAGCACCAGTATTTCTGCCATAACCACGATTGGCTCCTCCATAAGTTTGACTAGCATTTTGCTGAATGTCATAGGCATAGTTGGCGGCGCTGGGTTTGCCATATGTCGTATTAGAACGAGGACCAGTCCTACCAGCTGGGTTAGGACTACTAGGCCGAAACCCCGCAGTTCCTTGGTTAGAATTGATCGGCCGAGGATCAACGGTACTTTGATTAAAGTTGCGAACTTGAAATGCGTTCGAACTCGGGCGGGGGCTACCAGGACGTGCACCTTCAGAAAATTTTCGAGGTCCCGGAGAGGATGTCTGGTTATGACCGAGGTTGGAAGTCGAGTCGCTCATGTATCCAGAACCGCTGTCAAGGTTATCAATGGGTTTCGAAGCTCCACCCGAGGACTCATATCCTTCAGAATCACTATTATATGCGTCGGAAGCGGACTCATAGCCCCCAGACGATCGTGCAACCGGCCGGAGGCGAAACTTCTGCTGTTGAACCGCTACCATTCTCCGTTCCCGCGCCTTGGATACATTTACAAACGTGGCGGTGATGCGCGCAGTCGAAAGGGGTAGAAACGGACGAGCTAGAGAGCAGAAGGAGGGAGATGGAGCCGACGCCATAGCCATCAGGCTTTGAGCCTCCATGGCTGTCTAGATAAGAAGCTCGGTAATCAGAGCACCATTACCCGCGGGCTATGGCCGTCGAAATGCTGTCTCTTAAGTATACGATATTTCAGATATTCCATCAATGACGGAGCGACTTTATTATAACATGTATTTACTCCATTAGACATCATTAGTCAATCAAAAAACTCGCGAGGCGATACTCCATGTGAAGGTCCAACCGTAACCTTCATCCAAGTCTTAAAGTGAACTCACAAGGCGAGATGGGATAGAGCATATAGCCCAAAGGAAAATTAAAAGATAAACACATATGAGAGAGACAATCTTCTTCATTTGTTGCTCAATGTGAGTTGAGTCCTTATAACGTAGGGGAGTGTGACGAGAATCTTCATGAGAGATGAGCATAAACTCTCCTTCCAACCGTCTATTATATAGCTTTTCAATGGAAAGTGCACATTGTAGTTATCTAGAGCTTGCATATGCATGCATAATTACAAGTTGTGCATGTGTAGCCACAAATGGACAAGTTTTTCCTAGTCTATTCAAGTCTACACATATTAGGTGTCCTAGTCCGCTTGAGTTAAGTCATGTTAACTTAAGTTGGATCCTTCTAGAAGGTTCTCTATGTCCAATGCCAAAAATGCATTTTAATCCCATCTATGAGATTTGAACCTTGTACCTTCTATCCATTAGACTTAACCATTAGGCTAAGTTTTCACCTTGTCTATTACTTTCTCGAGTGAAGTCATGTTAACTTGAGTTGGAGCCCTCTAGGTCTATGACAAGACTACATCTCAATCCCATCTATGAGATTTGAACCCAAGGCATACCTTCCATCCATTAGACGTAACTATGAGATTTGAACCCAAGGCATACCTTCCATCCATTAGACGTAACTTCTAGGCTAAGTTCTCACCTTATGCATTGCTCCAAAGCCTTATGAAGTTAGTTTGGGCTTAGCTACATTATAACATTTTCCACCTTTGAAGAACATTTATATCCTTAAACATATGATTCAAGCTATGCTCAATATAGTAGCATTCGGGATTATGTCCGAGACTTGATTTGAAAAATGAGGGGAATCCTTGTAGATTTGCAGGAACTTCATCAGTTCTTGCATCACTAATATGTGAGCTCGACTCTTGTTGAGATGAGTCTAGAGCAGTTTGAGGTGCATGGATACACCTTGTTCGAGGTAGTTGGTGTAGACTGATCTGTATGGGTTGAGATCCAGAATCTTCTTGTTCATTCTTGTATAGTCCTACATCATTCTTTGTATGTGTTACCACTTATGGTCACATTGACCCTTAAGTGGGAGATTGTTAGGGATGTAAGGATCATGTGACCTTACCCCCATATTCATATATATATATATATATATATATATATATATATATATCATTTATATAGCATTACCTCAAGAGAGATCATTATGTGGGTTTCGAGGCTCCCACACATCTATGCATGTCTCTCCTCTCTTCTCTCTCCCTTCATCTCCTCTTTGCCCAAATCATATTGTACACCATCTTGTTTTGCACTTGATAAGCTCGATCTTGTAAAGTATGGTAGTGAGGATAAGGGTTTGTTAGATTTATTTAGACCTTACCATTTGTCTACCTGCATTTGGTCAATGCAAGAAAACTACAATTACAACCACCACATGCTAGAGAGATGACTCTCCTCCCAACCTTATGCCTGTATATATAGCTGCTTGAATCAAGGAGGACCACAAATGTAACTAGAGTCCACAAGTGCATGTGCAATCTCCTCCACTCCTTTCATATCTTCCACTAGATTCTACTAGTGGTTGGAGTGATCTCGACAACTACTTTAGTACCTTCCACTAGAGTCCACTAGTGGTTGGTGTACTTGCCACTCGAGTTAAGTCTCGCTAATCTCAAGTTAACTCACGTTAACTTGAGTTAGAAGGCTCTAAAGCTCCTTGGGCAAAACTCTCTCCCCATGCTCCCCATGGGGATTGAACCCAAGACCCCCTCCTTCACAACCATGAGACCTAACCACTAGGCTAAGTGGTTTACTTGTTTAAGAGAGCAATAAACTTATACTTAAGTCTAATCTCGAGATCTTTGGCCATACACATGAGTGACCAAACGGTGTCCGATTTCATATCTGTCTGAACCGGTCGGACCCTTAGATCATAGACTTACTTTATTCCATTCTTTCCCCCTTGGAAAAGATTTTCGTCCTTGAAAATAAATCTATATATAGTAATCGTAGGCAACCCCAGAACCTCATGTTCTTAAACCAGAAGAAAATGTTCATGTTCTAAAACTAGAAGAACATGTCTCATCTCTATGGTGGGATCCCTGCCCAAACGATTCAAAACATTGTGTGGCATTGCACTTTGATAAATTGGTCAAAGTACAAAGTAGTGAATGAATTATAAGGGTGGATCTAAAAATATTCCTAGCCACTTCATTGTTTCTCGATGTGCGATCTAGGCACAAACATATGAAATGGATGGATTTCAATTACTAGTCCATTTCTGGGCATAATTGATGCATGGACTTAGTAATGAAGGTGGGATTCTTATCCCTCGCAAGACTTTGAGAACTCTTGATTCATATGAATTTGATTTGGATAACTGGAAGTTTGGTTGATCCAAAGAGCTAACTTGGATGTTTGTACAAATGGTCTACTTCCATCCAACAGTTACTTGATTTTCTCACCCAACTGGAGGACTGCTCTGTCCTAATAGGCTTGAAAATCCTATGTAAATTGTAGGAGAAAGTTTTCCATTTACTTTGGATAAACCGTACTATATCTTGACCAAGTAAAATTCAAAATGAAAATCATCCAATTTAGGACACTTTTCTCAAAGACTTTAACTGAAAGTTCTTGGGAATTGTCAATGAGCAATTCCTAACTTCATTATTCTAGAGTGCACTAAACTCTAGGTCGTGAGAGTTATGCTAGTAACTAGAAGAAAACCCAAATGAATAAGTCAATCTTGGACTTGTCATCTTTTGAAGATTGAATAAGTTATTATACATAACATCTATCTAGGATGTTTAATTTAGTTATCTAGTTCCAATCGGCTAACCCTAAAGTTTTGCAAAAGGAATCAAATACCATATCTGAGTCAATTCCAAAAGATTTGAAAAGTGGAAGGAAATAGCTAAAACTCTGTATAAATAATTCAAAGTTTTAAGATATAAACTTGCTATGAGTCAAATACTTGATGACCCAAGACTTTAACTACATAAAGATCTATTTTCAACAAGGTATTGAAGCATTTTTCCTATCTTTGAGAGAAATAATCTGGATTCTCAAAAAGATTCTTGGAGTACAACTAAACTTTGTCCAACCACAAGGTACTCGTGGTATCCAATATTAGTGTGTAGACCCAATGATATTCTATTGATGAGTTTTTACTCAAATAATGCTTCGAAGACTAAGTTTCTGTGTATATTCAATCTTTATGACTGCTTACTGGAAATGCAATTCTTGTGCATTCCTTTGAGTCAAAAGGATTGAATTTTCCAAGTTACACTAGGAACTTGGTGCTTAACTTAGTCAATCTATCCTTAGTTTGAAAAGATCAATTCAAAGTCAAAGTACAACTTCTTCATAAATTTATCAAATATTTTTGAATCATCAACACTTTAGCTTGAAGTGTTTCAAGAGGATCTTGGAAGTTACTTACTTCATATCTTCTTATGAACTTGATCTTGAAGTATCTTGAGATCATAATTTTATCCTCCTTGAATTCAAACTTCTCCTTTGAAGTCTTTAATTCCATTGAGGATTAGATCTAACTTCAAAATCCATTTTAAACAATAATTATCATCCCACGATCCGATGCTCCATACCATCTTTCCTACATCAATCTGAGTATAAAATCTGGTTTCCCATACCACCCTATTGATACCTAAAGTCCAAACATATCTTGATAGAGTACCTTTTTACTTCAACTCTTTAAAATAATTTTGAAGTCCCAGCCATTACCTCTAACTTGATATTCTAGGTTTTCATTCCTTCACATTATCGTTTCATGATCTCGTGCTTTTACAGTGGAAACTTGAAAACCTCTTGATAGAATATCTATTCTTCGTTGCTCGGGTTTTCAAATAAAAACCAGTTATAATTCCAAGTACGTGAAGTTTTATAATTGCTCTGATACCAATGCAAGAAAACTACAATTGACCACCACATGCTAGAGAGATGACTCTCTTCCCAACCTTATGCTTGTATATATAGATGCTTGAATCAAGGGGGACCACAAATGTAACTAGAGTCCACAAGTGCATGTGCAATCTCCTCCACTCCTTTCATATCTTCCATTAGAGTCTACTAGTGGTTGGAGTGATCTCAACCACTACTTCCACTAGAGTCCACTAGTGGTTGGTGTACTCTCCACTCGAGTTAAGTCTCGCTAGTCTCAAGTTAACTCACCATTAACTTGAGTTAGAAGGCTCTAGAGCTCCTTGGGCAAAACTCTCCCCCTACGCTTCCCACGGGGATTGAACCCAAGACCTCCTGCTTCACAATTATGAGACTTAAACACTAGGCTAAGTGGTTCACTTGTTTTAGAGAGCAGGTGAACTTATACTTAAGTCTAATCTCGAGATCTTTGGCCATACACATGAGTGACCAAACGGTGTTTGATTTCAGATCTATCTGAATCGGTTAGAACCTTAGATCATAGACTTACTTTATTACAGTCAAGGACCCTAACCGGGTCAACAACCATAGCTCGGGGGAGCCAAGTCTCTAGCATGAGACTTCGAGGTTATTGCATCTCCTCAGAGTGGCCATATTAGGGGTATTTGGACCTTAGAGGAGACTCGAGAAGTGCCAAGGGCAAGGGTTATTTGCAGTTGGGAGGAGTGTGACAGGTACCTAATTGAGATCTTTCAGAGTTCACTAAAAAGCATCCCTTTCTAATTCACTATTTTTGGTCATATATAGGTACTAGTGAAAAGGATAGCTCTTCCAAGCATGTTCCTTACCTAATTGTCTTCATGTGGTCCATCTAGATGAATTGTTATGGATTGGGTAGACAATTGGGGTGAACATTTTATCTAATAGAGTGGACTTGGCTCATATTGATATTTGTCCCATGCCTTATTGGTTTAACTAAGCATGTACGTGTACATCTATTACACCTCTAGAAATTAATGTGTACCAGTTGGAGACTTATCTAGGTACTTTATATTTTAGAAATGTTCAAGAAACCTTTGTTGTCTTTTCACTATTAGGTTGATGCTTCTAACAACTTGGTGGAAACTTTCGAGTAGCTCAGGACTTTGAGGATCCTCTTCAAATTCACTTTAGTTTGTTTTGGATGAATGAAGTGCTTTTTACTAGGGTATACCAAACATCTACCTTGGATGTTTCTACTGCGTTCCACTTCTAACCAATATACACTAACCTTTCTCCAAAATATAGGATTCTTATGTTTAGTGAGGGCTTAAATTCATTGGTAGAAAGTAGGAAATAAGGGTTCCATTAACCTTTGGTGAACCTAACTTGCACTAGGCTAAATCAGTTCCTCAATGAATTCTAAGACACTTTTCTTAGATAATTGAACTTGATCCAAAAAATTGACCTTGGACATCCATCACCTTTAGAGTATGGTGTCCCATATTATCATATCCACTTTAATTAGAAATTGAACATTGTGTCAAATTCTAACAACCTAACCTTTGTGTTTTACAACACATTTTTGCAAGGTTGAACCTTTTGTTTTATGCTTTAAGACAAAACCTAAACCTATCCATAATCCCTTACGGATGTGGAAAATGGTTGAGTGGAAAAGATATACTCAAAATCACGAGAAACTATCTCTGATATCAAAGGAAAGTGAAGTGGGGTATCAAAGCTAGTAATATTTGAGGGGTGGTATAGGCAGTGGCACAAATTCTCGAACGATTCATCGTCAGGAATCACTTGGGGTAATCGAGTGGTGGATGGTTTCCATGGAGGGTGAGTGGGAAGTGTGGGTTGTACGTATGAGTTGGTGGTCATTGTGGGAAGATGGTATGTGATGCTTCTAAAATGTCAACAACTTGAGTAAGAGTCTAGATGATTGACACAAATACTAAATCAAATTCTAAAGCTTACAGTTCTTGTTCCAAAATAATGCGGCCTTGTTCCTTGTTGCATTGGGTGCAAGCTTCAACCACAGCAATTCTCTCATATAACCTTTGGATGGCATTTGTAAATGCAAGGCAATCAAGTTCTCCTTCTTGGTCCCTTTCTTCTTCATGATCTGCTTGTGATGTCGAGTAGTTAGGCCTTTCATATTCTTGTGATGTGAATTGGGTATGTGAAAATTTGAAATTCTTAGTGGTTTTCATTGACTGGAATATCAAAATCAAAAGTCTCGCCTTATGCTTGATGCATGTAGTGCCCTTTCCTCATGGAATAATGTAGCTCGAGGGCTCTCCTTGTACATGCCCTTGTTCTTTTGTGTCAAGTATCACTGCTTTAGTATGGACAAGTTGTTCTTCATGATGTTTTTCATCCCGATGTAGTGCTTCTCCTTGGGCCTCTATTCTAGTTAACTTGATGGTGAACAGTGAGACAATTCTGTAGGGTCCGATGGGTGGGAAGTGTGCAGGTGTTTCCTATTGAAACATCAAGCCTACACTATGCTTGAGGTGGATTTGATTTTGAGGTGGTTCACCTTGACAATCAATTAGTCAATCAATCACCAAAAAGTAGATCAGATTAGATCTTCACTTTTCCTAAATTGTAGGAAAGTGAATTGATTCTCTTCAACAACCTATCCCACCTTGATTTGGATTCAAAATCCACTTGTAAAATTTGTGGAACATTTCAAGAGCCTATATAAAGACTTTAAAGCACTTATACATTACATTGAAGCAATATACATACACTTTGGATCATCCTTGTGTTTCTCCTTCATTTCTCTACACCATTTTCTTTAACAACAATGAACTTACAGAGGCTGATTCCCTATCTACATAGCTTAAATTGGATAAGTGAGCATTCATTGGAAAGGTATTGATGTTTAGTTTATGTGTACAAATTTCTAGAGCATTTATTTTAATAGATTCTTGATAAATATGAATTTTAATCCCTCGGCTTCTATCTCTGTATAGCCCTGAAAAATTGAGGGTACCTCTATTGAGTGTTAAGTACATTCCAAAAACATAACTTGCTTATTACTTGTACTCTTGTACATTTTGGATACTTAACCCTATGTATAAAATTCCTCCGAAAGGAATTTTTCCAATTGTAATCATGTTGGCTGCTATGAGCATTTGAAGTTGATTGTTTCATCCAATGATATCAAGTTTTTTGAACTACTCAATGTGCAAACCTATCTGTTTTGTATCAAATTTTTCTCCTTGATGCTCCAAAGTACATACTGGATTTTATTGCACTAATCACATGCTTACATTACATAGTGGATTTTATTGCACTAATCACATGCCTATAAGGTCTCTTTGACTCTCCAAAAGCTCAAGGGTTGGTCATGTGCTTGTTGGCTGGACCAAACTTCATCACTTTGCAACTCACTTTTCTACCTCCTACAAACTTCTTCAACTTCTCTCAATGGTATCAAAGCTAGATCAAGATGGGTGATGGCTTTCCATAAATGATTGAAAGCCTTGATAGACATAACTATGCTTCTTGGCAAATCAGAATGGAGGACTATCTACAAGGTATATTTTTTTATGGAATTATAGCAAGTGATGAAGATATGCCTACTCCAAGATCCAAAGGAGGACCTACACAAGAGGAGGTAGAGAAACACACGCTTTGGTATGGAAGGGATGCTCAAGCAAGGTCATACATATTAAACTCCATCCCTCATTTTTTGTTACCACATATTAGAGGATGCAAAACATTGCAAGAATTGGGATGCACTTGAGACCTTTTTCTCAGCTATTACCAAGGCTAGAAAGAACCATCTTTGGAAAGAGTTCAACCAAATGAAGAAGACTCCAAAAAAAACTTTCATAGAGTTTGTTACCAAGGTCAAGGAGGTTGTAGATCAGTTAGCACCCATTGGACAATTGATTGAAGAAGAGGGCATCATGAACAAGATTCTAAATGGAATTAGAAAGTGATAAACAATGGAAATCCTTCACCACAACTTATGATATCATCATGGATTTACAAACCCCTTATTTCAACATATTCCTTAGACAACTCTTCAACAAAGAGGTCAACAATAATATGAAGAAATGTAACTCTTATCAAGGTAATACTACAAGTGCTCTTTATGGAGATAAGAGAGACAAGAAGCACAAAGGCAAGAAGAAGGAAGATGATGAAGAAGAGACTTCGCAAGCCAACTATGTGAGCAAGATCAAGTGGAAATGGGAGAAGAAAGAAGCAAAGCATGACAAATCAAACGGTCAAATTTTTCAACCTTGTGCCATGTGTGAGAAGACCAACCACACCACTCAAAATTTTTTGTTCAATGGAAGGACTCAAAAAGGAGGTGGAAGAGGTGGATTTGGCAACACTAGAGGCATAGGTGGACACAACTTCAACAACGACAATAGGATTCACAATAGAAGGGACCTCAACAATTATTTAGAAGATCACCACATGCAGACTCATTGCTTCTAATCGATATGAGCCACAAAGAAGGTAAAGAAGATGATCATTTCTTCTACATAGATTCAACATGTTCAAACCATGTTGTAGGCAACATTGCTTTTCTATCTGACTTAGAAAGCCCAAAGCATAGAAATGAAGTACAAACAGGGGATGCCACTAAACACAATGTGGAGAATATTGGTAATACCAAAGCTTCCAATAGTAGGAAAAACATTCTGAGTAAAGTTCTCTATGTACCCACTATCACTAAAAACCTAATAAGTGTAGGACAAATAGTTGAAAAAGGCTTGCAATTTAGGTTCACTCAACATGGATCTTTTGTGGAAACCCATGTCAAGGTTTCAAGAAGATAGCCAGAGGTGAGAAGCATGGTAGGCTCTTTACTTTTGAAGTAGGAGAAACCAAAAACATAGCTCCATTCAACTTTGGGTCTCAAACCCTAAGTGAGCTTGAAGTGTGGCATAAGAGGCTTGCTCATGTGAATGAAAGAACCTTGAAGGATATATGCAAGGATCAAAGTGTTTTGGTGTTTCCAAGCATATCAAAGAAACACATAATCAATAGATGTGATGCTTGTCAAATTGGGAAGGCACAAGCACAACCATTCAACCACAAAGGCTACATCCACAACAATCGTTTGGACTTAGTACACACTAATGTGTGGGGACCAAGTCAAGAACCTTCATTGGAAGGATGAAAGTATTATGTTTCCTTTTTTGATGATCATAGTACGTGGACCATTCTTTATTTTATTAAAAACAAGAATGGTGTTTGAATGCTTTAAGAAGTATGTAGCATATGTGGAGAATCATACTATTAGATCATTGAAGAAACTCAAGTCTCATGGAGGGGGAGAATACTTCTCCAAAGAGTTTGATGAGTTCTTGTAGGATAATGGCATCAAAAGGGAAGTGACTACTAGGCATTCTCCTCATTTGAATGGAATTGCAGAAAGAAGAAACAAGAATCTGGTTGGATTAGCTAGAATAATGCTTGAAGAAAAGAAGTTGCCACACTATTTAGGCAGAAGCAATCTCAACAACTGTATATCTTATGAACAGACTTCCATCCAAATCTCTTCAAGGTATGACTCCTTATGAATCATGGAATAGAATGAAACCAATTCTAGGTCACTATAAGGTATTTGGTTGTTTAGCTTTTTTACATGTACCTTCGCAAATCAAAGGTAAACTTGATGAAAGGGCAACCAAGGTAGCATTCATTGGTTATGATTCAACTCAAATGGGCTACAAGTTTTGTAATCCTTCCACTAAGCAATTCACCAAAATTAGGGATATTGTATTTGAAGAACAGAGGTGATGATATGATGAAGACAAACAGGAGCTAAACCTACCATATGATCTTGATTCTGATTTCCATCCATTAGGTAGCAAGCATGATACACAGGTCCAGGATCCAAGAAGTTAATATGATGATGATCAAGATGAGAAGGAAAGAGACTACAAGCTATGGAAGTCAAGAGGCAAAGAAAAAATGCAAGAGTGTGGAGAATGCTCCAAGCAAGCTCCGAGAAAGTCAATAAGGGAGAGAAAGCAACATGAAAGGTATGGATATGACTCTACATTTGTTACAAAGAATTCAATTTACTTGGCAAAAGAGTCAATTTCAAAAGAACTTTCAATGTATGAAGAAGCAAAAGGTAACCCTGATTAGGAAAAAGTAATGAAAGATAAGATAGAAGCATTGAAAGAAACAGACACTTGGGAGTTGGTTCCAGTGCAAGCTAATCAAAAGGTAATAGGTTGTAGATGGGTGTATAAGCTAAAAAGAAATTCAGATGGATCGATTTGCAAGTACAAAGCTATATTATTTGCCAAAGGATGTGCTCAAACTCATGGTATGGACTATGAGAAGACCTTCTCACCAGTTGCAAAGATGACTACAATCAGGACATTGCTAAGTGTACTTGTTACAATAAATTGGAGACTACTTCAACTAGATGTCAAGAATGCATATCTTAATGGCTCAGTAAGTGAAGAGGTATACATGTCACAAATCTTGGATTCTAAAACCCTAATTATGCATCTTATGTATGCAGACTCAAAAATGCTTTGTATGGATTGAAACAAGCTCATAGAGCTTGGAATTTTATATTGATGACATATCTTCAAGATCAAGGTTTCAAGTCAAGCAATGCACACCCTTCTTTTTTCATCAAGAAGGATCACAATGAATTTATCTATTTGTATGTATATGTAGATGACATAATTGTGACAGGAGATGATTTGAATTACATACAAAGGATCAAAAGGCATATGCAAGAGGAGTTCAAAATCAGTGATTTAGGAGAGATCACATTCTACTTAGGTATGTAGGTCATATACGCAGATGAAGGAATGTATTTGACTCAGAGGAGATACATTTAGGATCTACTTCTAAAGTTCAAAATGGAGAGCACTAAAACTAGAGGTACACCTTTGGAGACGAATCATAAAGTTAGTGTAAATGAAGGTGATAAAATTGAAGTCATTAATGAGTATCAAAGCTTGGTAGGTAGCTTGATATATGCTACTCATACAAGGGTAGATATCTCATATAGTTTAGGATTGCTAAGCCAATTCATGCACACACCACGAAGACCACCTTAAGTGCCTCAAGGGAACAATAAATGAAGGTATATTCTATCCTTACTCTTCATATTAGGATAGCAAAATCTATTCATATGCATATTGGGTAGGAGCTAAGGACGATAGAAGAAGTACCTTTGGTTACTTAGCATTTGTAGGTTCAAAACTAGTGTCATGGAGTTCTAAGAAGCAACCAACAATTACTTTATCCTCAAGTGAAGCAGAGTATAGAGGTTTGACCATAGCAACTCAAGAAGCAATATGGTTAAATGCATTGTACTCAGATTTTGGACTTGAGTTCCAAACCTCACATATTTGGAGAGAATGTAAGTTCTATGCACTTTGCAACAAATCCTATCTTTCATGCAAGAACCAAACACATAGAGGTTCATTATCACTTCATTAGGGAGACACTCATAGCAAAATATATTGGCATTTCTTTTGTTACAATTGAAAAGCAAGTAGCAGATATGATGACAAAGGCACTTGATGGAATAAAGCTTTGCATATTCAAACCAATGGCTAGTATTCAACCTATTAAAGAATGAAGAGTCAAGCATACTTTAGCTTGAGGGGGAGTTGTTGGAACACCAAGCCTACACTATGCTTGAGGTGGATTTGTTCTACTTCATCAAACCATTATGAAGAATGTACCAAAGATATCCCTTGAAGAGGTTCTTCATCAATATTTATTTTTTGGTATTTTCCATAAGAATTTTTTATGGATCATTTACCAATTTAAAAGCCTATAGCTTTACGCTTGTAAAAGGAGAAAAGGAGAGCTCAAATTCCATGAACTTGAGGTGATTGATCTTGACAATCAATCAATCAATCACCAAAAAGTAGATTAGATTAGATCTTCACTTTTCCTAGATTGTAGGAAAGTGAATTGATTCTCTTCAACAACCTATCTTGCCTTGATTTGAATTAAAACTCTAGTTGTAGAAGTCGTGGAACACTTCAAGAGTATATATAAAGACTTCAAATCAGTTGTACATTACATTGAAGCAATATACATACACTTTGGTTCAGAATTGTGTTGCTCCTTAATTTCTCTACACCATCTTCTTCAACAATAGTGAACTTGTGGAGGTTGTTGCTCTCTCTACAGAGCTCAAATTGGATGTGTGAGAATTCATTGAAAAGGTATTTGTATCTAGTTTATGTATACAAATTTGTAGAGCATTTATCTTAGTAGATTTTGAGAAATCTCAATTTTACTCTCTCGATGTCAATCTCTATGTATGTTCTTGTGAGGCCATCTCTGGTTGGTTGCATGAATATGATCCATGATCCAAAGTGGTAGGTTGATAGTCAAGTTCTGAGTGTATGCCAAGTATAAGCTAAACCAAACTTTCTTATGTGGTTGGGTGAACCTGTCTTGGCCAGGAAAAGTGAAATGTTGCATGCACATCCTAAGATGGACAATGATATTCCGAGTCATATTTCAAGTTGATCTTGCTCGCATATTTGGGGTCATATTTCTTCTTCCATTTCAACTTGAACTTGCTCGCATATTTGTCTTGGGAAGTCTCTTCTTCATCATCTTCCTTCTTTCCTTTGTGCTTCTTGTCTCACTTATCTGCATAAAGAAAACTTGTAGTATTACCTTAAGAAGAGTTACCTTCCTTCATATTATTTTTGACCTTTTGGTTGAAGAGTTGTCCAAGGAATATGTTGAAATTTGGGGTATGTACATCAATGATGAGTTCATAAGCTGTGGTGAAGGATTGCCATTGCTTATCACTTCTAATTCCATTTAGAATTTGTCTCATGATGGCCTCTTCTTCAATCAACTCTCCAATGGATGCTAACTGATCTGCAACCTCCTTGACCTTGGTAACAAACTCTGTGATAGTTTGTTTTGGATTCTTCTTCATTTGGTTGAATTCATTCCAAAGATAGTTCTTTCTAGCCATGGTACTACCTGAGAAAAAGTTCTCGAGTGCATCCCAAGTCTCTTGTGATGTTTCACATCCTCTAATATGTGGTATAAAAAATTTGGAGATAGAGTTTAGTATGTATGACCTTGCTTGAACATCCCTTGTACACCAAAGTGTAAGTTCCTCTATCTCCTCTTGTGTAGGTCCTCCTTTGGATCTTGGAGTAGGCATAGCTTCATCACTTGCTACAATTCCACAAAGATTTCTACCTTGCAGATAGACCTCCATTTTGATTTGGAAAGCAACATAGTTGTGTGTATCAAGCTTTGTTGGAGATAGACGTCTGCGGAAGCACGCGAACAGCACAAGGAAGAAGAAGAAGCTTAGAGCACAAACACACAATACTGAATGTATTACTAGAGAATGTACAAAGATAAGTAGCCCCTTAGGGCAATAGGCGTATATACAAGCCGGGGGAAAAAAACCTCCTAAAGAGGGAAAAAAGTGCCCTGGCGGTCCTAGTGTGTTCACACACATCACTACCTAAATATATCAACAAATCCCCCCTGGGAGTGATGCGGTGAACAAGGAGCTGGCACTCATGTATAAGGAAGTGCCAAGCTATGTGGAAATCACTCCACAAAAGGAAGTAAGCCCAAAGCTTTGCGGAAAGCTTCAAACTTCTCCCTAGGCAGAGCCTTCGTGAAAAGGTCTGCAATGTTCTCCTGCGTGGGCACATATGCCAAGCTAATCTCCCCAGCAGAGAACCTCTCCCTGACATAGTGATAATGCACCTCAATGTGCTTAGTGCGAGCATGGAACACAGGGTTCCTCGTAACTGCCAATGCGCTCTGACTGTCAGTGAAGATGGTGGTGGCAGAAGACTGGCCAACACCCAAATCAGCCATAAGGCGTCTGAGCCACACACACTCAACAGTCGCTGTGAAAGCTGCCCTATACTCAGCCTCACAACTGGAAGTGGCCACAGTAGGCTGCTTCTTGCTCAACCAAGATATACATGAGCTACCAAGCATGAAGCAAAAACCACTGGTGGACACACGAGTGTCATAGCAACCAGCCGAATCTGAGTCAGAAAAAGCATGCAAATCTGGCGTTAGTGATCCCCCCTTGGGATAAAACAACCCAAGTAGCCGAGTACCACTCAAGTAGCGAAAGATGCGCTTAACTGCCTTCCAATGCGTGACTCCTGGGCAATGCATAAACCTGCTCATCTTTGAGACAACAAACTGAATATCTGGCCGAGTAATGCATAAGTAAATCAAGCATCCAACAGCCTGTTGATAGAGAACAGCATCAAATGCATCTCCAGCATCATGAAGACTCAATCGTAAACCTGTCTCCATAGGAGTGGCAATAGGCTTACAGTCTTCAAGGCCAAAACGCTGCAATAATGTGTCAATATATTTCGTTTGACACAAAGCCATTCCACCATCAACTTGCATAAACTGAATGCCCAAATAGTGATGCAAATGCCCCAAATCAGACATCTCAAATGAGGCATGCAAATCAGCTTTGAAATCAGCAATATGCTTCTCAATAGGACCAGTGAGCAACATGTCATCAACATAGACAACAATGATCAGAAGCACATCATTAGCACGCTTAACATATAAGGTGCTTTCAATTGGACTGTTCACAAAACCATGTGCAACTAGATAGGCATGTATCTTCTCATACCAAGCATGTGGTGCTTGCTTTAAACCATAGAATGTCTTCTTTAACCTGCACACTTGGTTTTCATGCCCTTTTTGCATAAAGCCACGGGGCTGAAAAACATACACTTCTTCATGTAAGTCACCATTCAGAAATGTTGTTTTAATGTCCAACTGATGTACATTCCAACCATGATGGGCTGCAAGTGCACAAATGCTCCGAACAGTAGTCATACGGCATGTAGGTGCAAAGGTCTCATCAAAATCAATGCCTCTTTCCTGCGCATAACCCTTTGCAACAAGCCTAGCCTTATACCTGTCAACTGTACCATCAGGTTTACGCTTCAGCTTGTATACCCACTTAGTGCCAATGGCCTTCTTGCCAGGAGGCAAGTCACATAAAGACCATGTACCATTCTTCATTATAGCATCATATTCAGATTGCATGGCAGCCATCCAATTTTCTGAATTCTGTGCTTCATCAAAAGAAACAGGCTCATTCTCATCACAGAGACTCGACGCAGCCATCGCATAGCAATCTGATGCAAAGGAGGCACTATGAGAGCCTGAACGAGTACGATATGACAAAGGTGCATCTAATTTGGTGTCATGCAAAGTCTGCACCAGCCATTTTGGCATAGTTTTTGCCTGCTCAATATCAGCTCTCTCATCAACAAGTGCATCATGTAAATCTGCATCAGAAATAGAATGATCTGCATCATCATATGAAACCTGCAAGGGTTGAGAAGTTGCCTCATTAGGACCAGCACTAGATTGTCCACTTGTAAAAAGAGGCATCAACGTATCATACATGTCTTTGGAGCTAACAGATGTCTCCTTAGTACATGAAAGCAATGGCTAAATAGCATCTTCCACAAAGACAACATCACGACTAACCAGAATGTGTTTAGTCTGTGGATGATACAGACAATAGCCTTTACTTTCAGAACTGTACCCAACAAAAATACATTTTACTGCCTTATCATCCAATTTTCTGCGATGTTGTTCAGGCACTAATGCATATGCCAAACAACCAAAAACACGCAGATGAGCAACAGATGGCTTGCGGTCATGTCAAGCCTCATATGGAGTGATAGACTGCAATGCTTTAGTGGGACACCTGTTCAGTACATATGCTGCACACATGACAACCTCAAGCCAGAAACTATGTGGTAAAGCCTGACTTTTGACCATGCACCTCGCCATCTCCATGAGTGACCTGTTCTTTCGTTCAGCAACTCCATTCTGTTGAGGTGTATACGGCACTGTACACTGTTTATCCCACGTTCAGCCAGAAATGCATTAAAATCTGAAGACATATATTCCCCCCCTCGATCAGAACGGAGGGTGCCCATTTTACATACTGACAGATTTTCAGCCGAAACCAAAAATTGCTTGAAGCACATGAACACTTCGGACTTTGCTTTGAGTGGATATACCCATGCATGCCTGGAAAAATCATCAATGAAAGTCACGAAGTAAAGGTAATTTCCAAAAGAGGGTGTCTGCATAGGACCACAGACATCACTATGTACAAGCTGTAATTTCTGCGTAGCCCGAACTGAACCATCTTTTGGAAAGGAAGAACGCTGCATTTTGCCCAAAATACAGCCTTCACAAACATGTTTTCCAGGAGCCTCAAGTTTGGGCAAAGAGGACACCATTTCAGATTTCTGCAGGCATAGCAAACTAGCAAAATTCAGATGACCAAAGCGTGCATGCCAAAGCTTTGCATGTGACATAGCCTGAGAATCATGAATTGCACATGCCGAATCAATCACAGATCTTTCATAGTCTATGAGCTTATACAGCCCACGACATAAAATGCCAGAAGCAATAATCACATCACCATTTGAGAGATCATGGACTGTACACCTGTCATCAACGAATTTCACAACCAAGCCAATCTTGGCTAATGCAGAAACTGATAACAGGTTCTTTTTGATCCCTGGCACAAATAAAGCATCTGACAAAGTGAAAGAACTACCATCAACAGTAGCTAGAATGATCTTACCAACTCCCATAACAGGATAAGAGGAGTTATTGGCGCATGTGACAGTATTCCCTGTAGGGGAAGGCTCGAGTGAAGAGAAGAAACTGCGCTGCAAGGTAATATGTTTGGTCGCCCCACTATCAAAGTACCAAACATCTGAGTCTACCGCAGACATGCACTGATCATGAGAAGATGGGTCAAAACTGCAGACAGTAGTAAACACCCATTCTTCTTCCTGCACAAGATTTGCAGACTCTGTTTTTGGTGTAGAGGCCTCTACAACAACCATTCCAGCCTCTTTCTTCTTTGCCTCTTTAGCAGCCACTTTTGGACAGTTCTTTATGATATGATCGTTTCCTTTACAGTACTTGCAAAACAATTTCTGCTTTTCTGATTGCTTCTCATCTTTATCCTGGTTCTTCGATTGTGCAGCATTTGCAAATTTCTGCTTACTAGTAGAAGAGCTCCATTTTCCTTTGCCCTTCTGACTAGCCAGGAAAGCTTGATCTATAACATGCATAATGGACCTGTTCTGCCTGGACTGATCTTCCTGCAACAGAACAGAGACTAACTCCTCAAATGACAAGGCATTTGGATTGCCTTTCATCATCAACCGAAGAGTAGAAGCAAAACTATGATATGAATCAGGAAGACCATTCAGAACGGTCTGCACAAGTGAGCTATCTGGTATAACCTCATCAGCAGAAATGAACTGTTCCTTCAAATCTTTGATCTTTGTTAAGAAACTGTCCATAGAATCACCTTCATTCATGTGCTCACTCTCCAACTGTTTTCGGAGGTAAGCAACACGAGCCTCATTCCTAGCCTGGTACAAAGTGGTAAGTGTATCCCAAGCATCCTTTGCTGTTCTGCAAGAGCGAATGTGAGGAATAATGGCACGTTTGACAGACAAAGCTATCAATGCATGTGCCTGGGCATCTCTGCCATCCCAGCAAATCTGCTCTGCAGTAGGTGCAACAGAAACAGCAGCACGAATAGGAATCTGTGGAATATCATCTTCGACACCATCTTCATCAGCTCCAACACCTGTATTTGCAGTACCTGTCGTTACAGGTGTAACAGGATGTCTTTCAACACCCTGCACAATGTTCCACAATCCTTTTGCAACCAGTACATGTCGCATCATATAAGCCCATAATGGGTAGTTGGTACCATCCAACTTATCCTCAACAGCCAACATACGGAATACATCACTACTTTCAGCCATGGCCGGTGACTAAAATACCTTGATGCAGAAAATTGACTGTATCTCAAAAAGTTGAACGGAACTACCCAGACGAGTTCTGCTAGACCTGTAGCAGACTTGGAGACGCTTAAATTGGCGAACAGAAACTGGTATATACCTTTGGCACAAAAGGAGGAAATAGCCTGCACAAGCACTGTGATAGTGCGTTCAGAGGCCGAAACGAACTCAGATCGCGATTTCGGCACCACACAACGAAGCTGTTTTGATCTCGGAAACACCCTGAGTATGCTCACCGAATTTCGTGCGAATCTCAGACTGCAAACGGAAGAGTGTCGACGGCACCCTTGAAGAAGCGACAACCTGCTCTGATACCAATGGTTGGAGATAGACGTCTGCGGAAGCACGCGAACAGCACAAGGAAGAAGAAGAAGCTTAGAGCACAAACACACAATACTAAATGTATTACTAGAGAATGTACAAAGATAAGTAGCCCATTAGGGCAATAGGCGTATATACAAGCCCGGGGAAAAAAACCTCCTAAAGAGGGAAAAAAGTGCCCCGGCGGTCCTAGTGTGTTCACACACATCACTACCTAAATATATCAACAAGCTTATCAATCATTGAGGGAAATCCATCACCCATCTTTATCTAGCTCTCATACCACTCACAGAATTTGGAGAAGTTTGTAGGAGGTAGAAAAGTGAGTTGTGAAGTGATGAAGTTTGGTCTAGCCAACCACCTGACCTTGAGCTTTTGGAGAGTCAAAGAGATCTTTTAGGCATGTGATTAGTGCTATCAAATCCACTATGTACTTTGGAGCATCAAGGACAACGAGCCTTATCTTGAAACAAACTTCAACAATACAAGAGTAGAAAAGCATCAACACCCCCATCAAAAAGAATGAGAGGATCAATATCCTTTGCACAACCATGAGGTTGTACTCTAACACCCGATATCTCTCCATCACTAGAACATGTAGTATGCCCCTTTACACTTTAGCTACCAAAGAGAAGCACATATGACCTTCAACTGATAGTTCCACCGGTGCCATTAAAGTAAGAGTTTCTTGAAAAGATTTGCAATGCTAGCCTGTGTGGGCACGTATGCCAAAATGATCTCTCCTGTATAGAACCTCTCCTTGACATAATGATAATGGACCTCAATGTGCTGTGTGCGAGCATGGAACACATGGTTCCTCACAATTGCCAATGTGCTTTAATTGTTAGTGAAGATGGTTGTGGCAGAAGGCTAACCAATACCTAAATGATCCAAAAGTCATCTGAGCCACACATACTCAATAGTCGCTATGAAAGCTGCCCTTTACTCAGCCTTACTACTAGAAGTGGCCAAAGTAGGTTGCTTCTTACTCAACAAATATATGCATGAGCTATGAAGCATGAAGCAAAAACCACTAGTGGACACACGAGTGTCATATCAACCATCCTAATCAGACTCAGAAAAAGCATGTAAATATGACAATAGGGGTCCCCCCTTGGGATAAAACAATCAAAGTGGCTGAGTACCACTCAAGTAGTAAAATATGCGCTTAAATTTGTGCTAATGCTTGACACCTGGGAAATGCATAAACCTACTCATATGTGAGTCAAGAAACTCAATATTAGGCCGAGTTATGCATAAATAAATCAAGCATCCAACAACTTGGTGATAGAGAACAACAACAAATACATCTCCAACATCATGAAGACTCAACCATAAACATGTTTCCACAGGAGTGGCAACATGTTTGCAATCTTCAAGGCCAAAATGGTGCAATAATGTGTCAATATATTCTGTTTGACACAGAGCTATTTGATCATCAACTTCCATAACCTGAATGCACAAATAATGATGCAAATGTCCCAAATCTGATATCTCAAATGAGGCATGCAAACCAGCCTTAAAATCAGCAATATGCTTCTCATTAGGACTAGTGAGAAACATTTCATCAACATAGACAACAATGATCAAAAGCACATCATTTGCAAGCTTAACCTATAAGATGATCTCAGTTGGATTGTTCTCAAAACCATGTGCAATCAAGTAGGCATGTATCTTTTCATATCAAGCATGTGGTGCTTGCTTCAAACCATATAATACCTTTTTCAACGTGCACACTTTGTTTTCATGCCCTTTCTACACAAAAACCAAGGGGCTGAAAAACATACACTTCTTCATATAAATCACCGTTCAATAATGCACTTTTAATGTCCAACTAATATGGATTCCAAGCATGATGTGTTGCAACCAAGTTTTATCTATGAAATCGATCATACTGAATGCGTATTCCCCCATTGTGGTTGTGCCAAAAAAGAATGAGAAGTTAGGTGTGTGCATTAACTTGAAAAAATTTAATACAACCACCATAAGAGATAATTCTCTCTTCCTATCATCGATCATCTCTTAGAACGTGTAGGAGGCAAGGAAATGTATAGCTTCCTTGATGGATTCTACGGGTACAATCAATTGGCAATTGTCTCAAAAGACCAACATAAGATGGCTGTGTTTAAGGAATTTTTGCAGAAGAACTTAGAGGTCTATGTAGATGACCTGTGTGCTCACTCCAATATCAGACAAACTCACAGCCCTGAACTTAAGCAAATCTTTGACAAATGTAGAGAATGTCAACTCTATCTGAATCTAGATAGTGCATCTTCATGGTCAGGCAAGGCATGATTCTAGGACACATACTGTCAAAGAATGGCATATCAACATATGAAGATAAAGCTACAGCCATTGCAGAACTCCTTGGACCAAAGAATTTCAAGGAAGTACAAGCTTTCAAGGGTCATTTCAGTTATTACATACGCTTTATCCAAATGTATGCTATAATCACAAAGCCCCTATACAACCTTTTGACTAACTTTGAGTGGAACAAAGAGTGTGAAAACTCTTTCAATGAGTTCAAATGATTATTGTGTTCAACATCAATCTTGATCACACCATATTGAACGAAGCCCTTCCATGTTCACATGGATGCTTCTAATTTTTCTATTGGATGTGTGCTAGCACAACCCATAGGTGAAGGAAACATTGATCTTCCCATTGCTTATGCAAGTAGACAACTAAACGTGGGAGAGAGAAACTACACAACTACAAAAAGGGAAGGATTAGGAATGGTGTATGTGATGAAGAATTTTAGACATTATTTGTTTACAGATAAGTTTAAGTAGTTCTTTATGGATCACCAGGCTCTACCATACTTAGTGAACAAACGTTGCAACACAAGCCAATTAGTAAGATGGTTTCTCTTATTAATGGAATACAAATTTAAAGTACTGTTCAGGAAAGGCAAAAATCACATTTGGATGGATCACCTATCTAGACTAACTTCATGAGACCACCACAAGGAGTATTAGATGAACTTTTTGATGCTTACTTGTTCAACTTGGAAGTAGTACCTGATTGGACTAAAGCTATTGTGCCAATTCTTACCTTTGGACCCAAACATTCCACATTGAGAACTAAGGAAAAAGAGGTGGTTAAGTCTCAAAAGTATCATATAATGGCAAGCAATATATACAAACACACTAATCAAGGAATTTTACTAGTTTGTTGTGTGGAAGAAGATGAATACACTTAATGGTTGCAATTAGCACATATAGATGCATTAAAGCAACACCAATCAAAACATAGAACCCTGTAGACTCTAAAAATATTAGGTGTGTATTAGCCAACTATGGAAGCAGATGTCTATACGATGTGTAAGGATTGTCCATGTATTAATAGACCTTCAGTGGAGCATGCTAATTTGTATCACATGTCTTTAGTACTGGATTGGATAAATCTGTTAGTTGACATTCAGAGGACAAAAACATTCCCTCAAGGCATGACAATAGCAAGAAGAAGAATTCTATAATAGAAGGCTCGCGACTATATGCTCATTGGAGATAATCTATATAGGTGTGGACGAGACGGATATCTCAGACTATGTGCCCATGAAAGTGAGTATCTAGGGATCTTATAGACTACCGACCAATAATCAAATGTGATAGGTCTAGTTTCATTTTATTCTTATTAGCCAAATATTGAAGTTGTAGTAGTATTCTCAAGACCCTCACCACCATGCATGGAAGCAAGAAGGAAGGCTCAAGATTGACTCTCCTCTCATCCAACCCTACCTCCAACATGTTCAAGCCATTGGCCATCAGCCCCATGCTATGCCACATGCTTGAAAACATGGAGAGTAGGGAGTCAAGGATCCTAGTCCATGTGCAAAATACAAGTAAAGCAACTACTTTACTCATACAAAGGAGAGACATGCATAGATACACACACACACCTCACTCTCACACACTCACAAAGACACAATACAAGAGTGTAAATAGTCTTGGAGTGAAGGAGAGTATTCTTCCATTCATAAGAGATATTACATGAGAGCACGTCGAACCAAAAGCTCTCCTCTTTACAAAAATGAGCCTCTATATATAGGCTAAGCACATTTCCCCATGTGCTCCTTTTGAAAAGTCAAAAAGGGAATATCTCTCTAACTAACATATCTTCTAGGAGATTCCAAGATCAATCTTGTAACAAACAAATCCCAATGAAGGGTGTGCATGGGATTTTTACATGGGGAACTCCTAGATGAGCCAAAAAGGTGAGATATTTAAGAGTCTCCTACACTATGCATAAAGAATATTAAAAAGTGCTTTAGGAGAGTGTTCACATGTGACACTCTAAGTATATACAAAGAAGGTTATTCTCATGGTCTAGGGAGGGTTTCCATGCACAATTGAAGATGTGTGCATACCCTACAACCCAACACTCTCCTCCCCCTAGACTTTGCCGTCCTCAACAAAGCTAAGATAAGAGGGTCATACACAACTGAAATGGTCCAAGTTGGAGTCTTCAAGTCTGGAAAGCTTCAAGTCTTAAAATCTGCAATCCTTTAGTCTGCAAGTATTCAGGTCTTCAAGTCTTCAATGATCTTCGAATCTGCAGCACTTTAAATCTACATCACTTCAATCTTCAGTCTTCAAATCTGAGTGACACAATCCCCTTGGGGGCAGTCAGCCCAGCATACATCCCACCATGCAGTCCTTTGTAAAGTTGAAAATGCCTTCTTAGGAAGCTCCCAAACCTGAAATGACATACATAAAGCAAGTAGATTGCTTCTGAAAATGAAGTAGACAATAAATATTCATTCCAAATTTACTTTCCACTTCAGGGAGCATCAAGTCCTACAAGACTTGCTCTTCTAGAGAGAAGTCACCATGAAGAGTTGTCTGTTCTTGCAATCCACAAATTAAAGCTCAAAAGGCTAAGAGCCATTTAAAAGCAAGAGCCTATAGTTCTTCATTCACCAAACCTGACTCACATAAGTGTCCCTAAAGTTGTTATCACACAGGTGCAAATGTGATACAATGTTTTGTAAAGCTTGAGATAGTGTGGGTCTTTCTAATGAGTGGCCAATGTTCTTGGAGCGAATCACATAAATGCAGCACAACAAGAGGAAAAAGTCGTGTGTACCCAAATGAGTCATTATCAAATGTGGGGATGGAATCATTATAGATGGTAAATGCAAAGTGAAGGTCTTGAGTTTTGACCACGGGACCTATCAGAGGCAGTCACAAAACCTGAACTTTAACCAAGGGCACATCAAATCCCACAAAACTTGAAAAGATGTGGCCTAGTCATAACCTAACCTCATGACCTTGGGGGAACCCATATAATCAAAAGAAAGCACATATATTCATGAATCATAAAGCATCTCATGAGCTCCCTACTGAGCAAGTGGAAATGATGGCCACAATCCTGGAGCACGCGTTCAATTTCTAATTAGTGTCGATCCTTATAAGGCTCATACTCATCTTTCATGAAAAGAACAATTTTAGTCCCCAATTCATTAAAGTCAGATATGATGAAGTATAGCTAAAATAATTACTCCCACTACAAGGAATACGGATGCATAGCGACGGTTAAGGCGACACAATTTTGTCGCTATAAAATTGCAAAAAGTGTCGCAAGAAGCGTCGAGCTCAGACCATGGATTAAACGACGAGCTAAACTAAAGAACAAGCACTATAAGATCAGCCCCATTTTTGCATACATAGAGTGTGCTTTCAATTGGACTACATGTGAAGCCAAGAGCAATCAAGTGCTTATGGATTTTGTCATGCCATGCACGTGGAGCTTGCTTGAAACCATACAAGGCTTTATGCAAGCGACAAACCATATGTTCTTTCCCTTTCATAGCAAATCCAGGAGGTTGCTTCACATAAACCTCTTCTTGCAAATCACCATTAAAGAAGGCTATTTTTATGTCCAACTAATGCACTTTCCAACCTTGATGGATAGCCAATGCAACCGCGGTACGAATGGTAGTCATGTGTGAAGTAGGTGCAAAAGTTTCCTCATAGTCAATGCCATATTGTTGCGCATATCCTTTGGCAACCAATCTAGCTTTGTAGCGATCAATGCTACCATCAGATTTTCTCTTAATCTTCTAAACCCACTTCGTACGAATGGCATTCTTTTCTTTTGGCAATTCACGTAACTCCCAAGTACCATTCATATGTATGGAATCCATTTCTAATTGCATAGCACTCATCCATTGTGGATCCTCACATACATCTTCAAAAGAAAGTGGCTCTTCATTACATGTTGTAACAATAAGAGAATAATCCACAAGTTACTTGATGCATGGTGAGAGCTTGATCTTGTTCTACCAAGTAAAGGTGCATTCAATTTGCTATCCTGCAAAGTTTGTTTCAGTCACTTTGGCATAGATTGTGCACTCTTGATAGACATGCATTCATTATGTAATACATCTTTAACATGTACATCATGCATGGGCTGAATTTCATACTCATTTTCAGCCATATTTTGATGCAAATGTTCAGCCACATATGGTTAGAAATTTCTAGCAGTTTTGACAATTTTTGGCTGAAATTTTTCAGCCATGTTTGGCTGGAAATTCTCTACATTTTCAGCCCTATTTGGCTGGAATTTTTCAGCCCTTTGAGCCTCAGTTGGCTGGTCTACATGGCCATAGTCAAGCGCACCATTTTGGAACAAAGGCATGAGTGTATCGAACACATGTTATGAGCTAATTGTTGGCTGTTTTTTGCATTCGAGTAGAGGGAAAACTGAATTTTCAGCAAATACCACATCTCGAATCACAATAATTGTGTTCGTCAATGGATGGTACAAATGATATCCCTTACTTTCAGCACTATAACCAACAAATATACATTTCTTTGCCTTGTCATCAAGTTTGTGACGTTGTTATGATGGCACAAGAGCATATGCCAAACAACCAAACACACGCATATGACTAACCATAGGCTTACGATCATTCCAAGCCTCGTAAGGAGTGATGACTCTCAATGCTTTTGTAGGGAAGCGATTCAATACATAATTTGCACACATGACCGCTTCCATCCAAAACTTATCAGGAAGATGCTTTCCTTTAATCATACATCGTGCCATTTCAAGTAGAGTTCTATTTTTACGCTCGGCAACACCATTTTGCTTTGGTGTATATGGCATTGTACATTGGTGTGAAATACCCCTTTCATGAAGGAAAGCATTAAACTCATGTGACATGTATTCACCACCACGATCCATGCGTAGAGTCAAAAGCTTTTGTGAAGAAAAATTTTCAGCCATAGCTAAAAATGCTTTGAAGCAAGATAATACCTCATTCTTTGCTTTCATAGGATACACCCATGTATGGCAAGTAGCATCATGAATGAAGGTAACAAAATATACATGCTTCCCAAAATATGGAGTCTTGACGGGACCACATACATCACTATGAACAAGCTGTAATTTTCTTGTAGTGTGTGTATGACTATCTTTTGGAAAACAAAAGCACGATGCATTTTTCCAAGAATGCAACCTTCACATGCATGCTTTTCAATGGACTCAAGTGTGTAGGCAAACCAATAATCATGTCGTTATTTTGCAAGTAAAGCAAACTATTGAAGTCCAAGTGACCAAAACGAGCATGCCAAAGCTCCATTTCAGCCATGGAGGAAGTATGAGCAACCAAGGCATTCGAGGCAGCCCTGTTGTATGTATCCATGCGATACAAACCATTACATAATGTACCAGACATCACGATAACATCACCATTGCTGAAATCATGAACCATACACTTATCATCAACAAAGTGCACATGAAGTCCAGTTTTGGCAATCAGTGGAACTAAAATTAAGTTCTTCTTGATACTGGGCACATACAATGCATTTTTCAAGAGAATCACACCTCCATTTGCAGCCGGAAGCTCAATTTCTCCTACTCCAATGATAGGATAAGAGGCATTGTTTGCACACACCACATATCCTCCTTTGGGTGCATCTTTCAAAGAGGCAAAAAATCTTTTGCATGATGTTACGTGCTTTGAAACACCACTATCAAAGAACCAATCCGAATCAGCCTCACTCACAACCATACATTTAGAATGCAAAGAAGCATCATAACGACATGTAACAACACATGCCCAAAAATCTTGAGCCATGTTAGCTTCATCATTCTTTACATTTGCTGAATTTTCAGCAATGGACATGCCGGATTCCTTCTTCTTTTCATTACGTTTAGCAAGCTTTCTACACTCATCAATAGTATGACCAGCCTTCCACTAATATTTGCATCTCTTCTTCTTTTGCAAATGAGCATCATTAAAGGAATGAGTGGAAGAGGAAGCTTGAGGCTTTGGTTTTGATGAACCCAAAGTTGAACCATACTTGCTTTTCCCCTTTTGTGAGATAGCAAGTGCTTGTGTTCCCTCAATCAAACCACTCCTATTCACTCTAGATTGCTCTTCTTGCAAAAGAAGAGACACAACCTCATCAAATGCATACATATTAGCATTTCCTTTTGCAACCAAATGAAGAGTAGTAGCAAAGCTTTGAAAAGATTCTAGCAATCCTTTCAACAATGCAGAAATGAGTGATGCATCTAGAATGATCTCATCTATGTTTGACAATTGCTCTTTCAAGTCCTTGATGTGTGTCACATACACATCCAACGACTCATTTTTATCCATACATACATCCTCAAGTTGCTTCCTCAAGTATGCAACACGTGCTTCATTACGCACGGCATACAAAGAAGCAAGAGTGTCCCATGCCTGTCTCGATGTAGAACATGACCGAATGTGTGGAACTATATGATGCTTCACTAAAAGCGCAATCAAAGCATGAGCTTGAGCATCTTTTCCATCCCATCTAAGCTACTCCTATGTAGCTGGAGAAGGAGAAACCACTGTACTCGAAGAAGAAGCTCCATCTGTGACAATAGACTGTGAAGTAGAAGAACTTGCGGGTCTCCGATCTACATCTGCCACTATGTTCCAAAGTTGTTTAGCAACAAGAACATGCTTCATCATGTAAGACCACATCGGATAGTTGGTCCCATCAAGCTTATCTTCAGCTTGAAGCATGCCAAACAAGTCATTGTTGCCTGCCATTTCACAAAAGAACAAGAATGTGACAAAATCTTCACTTCGACGAAAGCTGAAATGAATGCTGAAATTTTAGCTCACAAACCGTCACTCTGATGGTGATTTTGACTGCACGAATGGCTTCAAAATGGGGGTAGAACTCCAGTGCACCTGGTGGAAACCTTTCTTGGCAGCTGAAATTCACAGTTCTATGCTCCGAAGTCGATTTGCACTGGTGCACGCACTGCGACGCAAAAAACCGAAACTTGAGAAGAAGTTGAACCTTCTCTGATACCATTGTTGGGTGTGTGTAGAAGTGTGAGAGACACACGAGAAGCACACACAAGGAGCACAAACATAGCAAGACAACGAAGAAGATGATGGCTGGAATCGCTCTCTCTATTGACGATCAACTGAACTGAAATAAGAGCTGAATAATATCCCTAAGTACAAAGTACCACCACATATGAGAGTATCAAGTATGTGGTAACATGGGGAAAAAACCTCTAGCCAGCACTAGAGTAAAAAGTGCCCATGTATAGAGAAAAGGTTCACATCAAAGCTACTCAAGGAACACATAAGTGTAACAATGCACACACACATGCACATACATACATATACACATATACATGCACATACACACACATACACATACACTTACACATATACATGCACATACATATGCACACATATACACATGCACATGCACATACTCATATACACACATATACATTTACACATGCACATGCACATACATACATATACACACACATACACATGCACATGCACACACACATACATACACATATACACTTACACATGCACATGCACATACATGCATATACACATATACATATGTACATACATTCATATACACACACATACTACACACATATACATGCACATACGTACACACACATATTACACACATATATATACATGCACATACATACACACATATGAATGAATTATATAATTAAAGTACTAAAACACATGCTTAATGTAAACAATAATAACAATCAATAGAAGAAAACTTTTCATTACTTAATAGCATACACACAATTCAAATCATAATTGAAATGAACAATATATAGATTATATATATATATATATATATATATATATATATATATATATATATATATATATATATATATATATATATATATATGTCAATGTAAATACATATAATCCAATGTCATAATCAAGAATCCTAATCATCAGCATCATGATCATCCTGATCATCCTCATCCTCATCATCATGATCACCCTATGACGATCGAGATCGTCCCTCCTATGTCTGTCTCTCCACCTCATCCATATCTGTCTCTCAATAATACTCCTGTATTAATTATAACAAACATAAATAAGTAAAACAATTAAAACATCCATAAAAATAAAATAATTATATAAAATTTAATAATACTCACAAAGGCATCCGGATGATCTCGCATATACTCGCTCAAATGTTGATATCCGAAATGTGTAGCATACTCGATCTCATGTTTCGTAAGATATCGGCCATAATCCTTTTGCTACATTGAAACAAATAAAAAAGAATAGTTTCTTGCATTTTAACTAAAATAAAGAATATACTCACAATAACACATATACTTACAAATGTAGCTACAAAACCATGATGGCTCATTTGGCCTAGGTGCGATGTGTGGCTGAACTCAACTCTCTTCTTTGCAGCAGCCTATTTATTTAAGAAAAAGAAATACATAAATTAAATGTAAAAAATTACTAAAATATATGAAAATTATAAATATAAACTATTAATTTGTATACCCTCTGCTGAGGAAATGACTCCTGAAGACGTAGTTGTCTACAAAAAAACTGCCACGTCTCAGGTGGTATGTTAGGTCGCCTCTTTTTTTTTCCACCATACAATATCTCCTGTTAATTTAATCTCAAATAGAAAAAAAAATATCAGAATACATACACATATATACACACACATACACATACACATACCCACATACACATATACATGCAAACATATACACATACATATATGCATACATATACACATATACATACATATAACATAAACACACATATACATATCCACATATATACGTACACACATGCATGCATATACACTCATTCATACAAAATACATGCATTTATCCCATAATAATGTGTATTTTTGTATATGTGAATATGTGTGTATGTGTAAATGTGTATATGTGAATATGTGTGTATGTGTAAATATGTATATGTGAATGTTTATGTATGTAAATAATCAGATTATTAATATCAAATACCATTATTTGTAGATTCTGATCAATCAGATGGAACTCCACGACCGTCTCCTCATCGTGCAAGGACTATATACTGTAAATATATCAAACATTTAATTTTAAATATATTTGATGGATACATAACTTATATATTTTTTTGTTTCTTATTATAATCAGATTCTGATCAATCAGAGGGTACTCCATCACGTGCTACCCATGCAACGACTTCACATGTGTCCTCCGATAGGAATTATGATGAATTTTACTATCAAGAGCATAGTATATGTTGGTGTAACTCTTGTTATGGCACGTATCGAAGACCACGATTGGAATGTATTGAACATGAGGCAGAGTATGGTACTTTTGAGCATGCACCATCACCTGGTCAACGTGATAATGCTTGGGTATGTACTTTTTCTATAAATTAATGTCATTATTTTATTTGAAACCATATACAAAATCAAATTACTATTGATATACATGAATACTTGCTCGATGATGATGATGATGATAATTTTTCTCATAATGTTAATATACCTCATACATGTCATGGACTTGTTGTTCATCAATTACAAGCAGAGGTTTCTAAAAATCCTCTACCTCCTGGTTTAGAGATTGAAACGGCTGGAGATTATCCATTGCCAGCTCATGATCGTTCTCTAGTACAAACATATGATAGAAGGAGATATGGAGGATGGAATAGAGGACCACTTCCTTTAGATGGAGAGGTTTTCAACTTTTGGGGTAATCGCTATATGATTGCTCCATCCACCATTAATAATGCTGGTCGTGGTCTCTTTATTGTAGAGGATTTGTATGTGCCTCCGAACTCTGAAGTCACTCTTATGTCATTTTGTGGTCCTATATATGGACGGGGAGATTGGCATCGACTTGCACGTTATGTTCAAAGCATGAGTACTTATGGATTATGCTTGAATGCAGCATCCCTTACAAGTAGAAGGAATTCACATGCAGAAAATGAAAGATTATATATTGATGGAAGACCTTACACGCATGGAAATATAGCAGGTTTAATAAATAGTAGTCGAGGGTTACATAATAGTTCAAAGACTAATTGCATATTTGAGGAGCGTGAAAATAGCCATGAATCACCATACATGAGTAGAGATGTATCAAGATACATATTTGTCAATGCTATCACTACATTACATGCTGGTCATGAACTATTAGTGAATTATGGATGGTGTAGACCTCCAAGAGCACCTTTTAGCTAGAGAGAAAGAAAATTTTATATCCGTACTTAATAACTTATATATTTAATTTTATGTTTAAAGTTTACTTTTTATTCATTTATGGAATACTAATGAATTTTATTCATGTGTGTAGATTCCAATGTATGATGTTGATGATATTCCTCCACACCATTCACAATTGCCAGTAAGACCTCATTTATCAGAAGCTTCTATGAGGAGGCTACGCAAAAGTGATCCTATGGAATATGCAAGGTTGAAAGATCTATATTCAAAAGAAGATAAAGTACAAGATCTATGCAACAATGATGAAGATGATGGCATGGTAGATTTTATTGAGGATTGGTATCAAAATGAAGTGAGAGCATTGATATTTCTAAAAATGAGCAATATCTTCGAGAGGAATGTCTAAAGCATGTACATGAAGGAAGTTGTTTGACAGGACTAAATGCGAGCTTACTTATTCTCAATCTTCAAAATCATTTTGGATGGAGTAATGTATCTGTTTCAACACTATTAAGGTATAATTTTCAATTTTCTATCTCTCTCTCTCTCTCTCTCTCTATATATATATATATATATATATGCATATATAAACATACACATAATATACATGAATGTATATATACATATAAACATACACACATATACACACATACACATGTTATGAAGGTAAGGTCAAATTATACATATCTGTATCGAATGAAGATGTTTTGTCCATCTAGCCTTTAGAATTGTCCACCCAACCTTCAGAATCTTCTTGACACATATGTTTCTCCTATTTTAGTTGACCTAATACCTGTGCTACTAACTCTTTTGCATACAAATATTAAGTATCAATTAGCTATGAAGGTATTAAGTCATTAATAAAATGGGAGGACCAAATTTATCTAAAATATTTTGAAGGATTGAATAATAATTTTAAAGGATGGGTGGAAAAAAAGTGTCCATTCAATGCAAGTTTTTATTATTACTTAGCTAAGGTAAGAACAAGAACTTGCATTGAATGGACACTTTTTGTCCGCCCATCCTTTAAAAGTATTCATGCATCTTTCAAAATATTCGCGATAAATTTGATCCTCCCAATTTACTAATGACTTAATACCTCCATAACTAACTAATACTTTATATTTGTAAACAACTTGGCAAGACAGGTAATACATTGACTATAAAATGGGAGACAGCCAGACGATTCAATGGTCTAGATATGAAAATCTGCAAACCATAATAAACAAAAATAAAATAAAAACGAAATCAAATATACACAACTACACATGCATACATACATATACTTACATACATACACATTCATACATATATACACATACATACATACATACATACATACATATGTATACACACATACATATACATATATGCATACACATATGCATACGTATATATACATACATATACACCTATAAAACACATATACATACATATATACAGATACACATACACATATGTATACGCATGCACATGCATATACACATCCATATACACATATATAAAATTATATGCATATATATATATATATGTATATATATTCTTTAATATATCTTTTTTTTATGAACTTACAGGTTATTATCTGAAAAGCTTTTACCAAGTCAAAATATTCTTCCTACCTCACATGATGAAATGAAGAAGATAATAAAAAATCTTGGTATAGATTATCAATGTATACATGCATGTCCTAACGATTGTATTTTAGATAGAGGTGAATATGCAGACTCTTTGACATGTCCCAAATGTCAATCTCCTCGATATAAGGACGAAGAAGATAAAATCCCAAAAAAGGTATTGAGACATTTTCCATTGGCTCCACGGATTAGACATATGTTTCAAAGCCCCAAATTATCAAAGCTTTTGACATGGGGACATGATCATAAAAGAACTGATGGAATAATCAGAATTCCTCATGATAGTGTTTTTTTTCAGCATATTGATTCTACATGGCCTGAATTTGCACAAAATCCACAGAATATAAAGTTAGGAGTTGCATTAGATGGGGTTAATCCATTCTCCATGAAATCTAGTAAATGGTCAGTGGTAGTCATAAACTACAATCTTCTGCTATATCTTAGCATTAAAAAGGAACATTTAATGCTTTCACTTTTAATCACAGGAAAGAGACAAGTTAAATATATGAATATATCTCTTGCTCCTCTCATTGATGATCTCCAAGAGTTATGGAGAGGTATTAATGTCATTGATGTATCGAAAAGCATCAATGAAAGACATATTACAGTTCGTGGTATTGTGGCTTGGACTATTCACGATTTTCCAAGATATGGTGTTTGTTTAGGTATTGATGTAATTTTTTTATTCAATATGCATATAAATAAATGTGATTTAATCTAATTATATTTTTATTGTTTGCATGATGCAGGAATATCTACTAAGGGTCATAAAGCTTGTCCATATTATGGTGATTGGTTGAGATCAATCTATAGTAAGAATCTCAACAAAAATATTTATCTTCGACATCGACGATTCTTGTCTGATGATCATCCATTAATATCTAAAAGAGAAGCGATACTTTTTAATGGAAAGCTTGAAACAGGTTAGTGTCCAAAACCTATGACGCCTATGCATTGGTATAAAAAATGGACAGATGGACCTCTGATAGATCCAGAATCAGAAATCTTCAGTGATGATGAAGATAATGAGTATGTGAAGAGAGGTAAAGGAAAATTGGCACTCGCAGAGAACATATCAATATGGTATTCTTTGGAGTATTGGAAAGAGTTAAAATTATGTCATCTTCTTGATCCTATGCATATATTCAAGAATATTGGTTATTCACTATGGCAACATCTTCTTGGACTAAAAGATACCATAGCATCAAGGAATGATTTGAAAGATCAAAACTCAAAACCAAAGTTATGGCAAGTTTTTGATAGACATCGATAGGAAATTACTTATGCACCTACTCCTTGGGTACTCTCAACAAAAGAGATACAAACTATCAACAATAGGATTCAATTGATTAGGACTCCTACAAGATATGGAGCATCTTTCCAAAACATGTTTACTATGGATGATAAGAGCTTATCTGGGTTAAAGACCCATGACTAGCATAACTTTTTGAAACATATTTTACCTTTGGTTATCAATGGATGTACAATGAAAGGAGTACGAGATGTGATCTATCGTCTTGGATCGCTTATAAGGTAAATATGATACTTTTATATTTAATATGTATGAATATTAGATATCTTTTATTTTTTAATTAACTTCTTTATAATTTTTTTAATGATATGTATAGGTGGATTACATCAAAAGAGATTGACAAAAACTCGATTCCATTAAAAAAAACGTGAATGCAAAGAGCTACTATGTTTGATGGAGAAAGAGCTTCCTACTTCATTTTTTGATGTTCAGGTTCATTTATTAGTCCATCTTGTAGATGAAATAGAGATTGCAGGTGTTGTCAACACTCGATGGATGTTTTGGGTCGAGCGATTTATGGGAATATTAAAAGGTTATGTGCGACAAAGAGCGAAACCAGAAGGATCCATGGCAAAGGGTTGGATGCTTGAAGAGTGCATGTATTACATTAGTGAGTACCTTGAAAGAGTTCATGAAGAAGCTCCACATGCATGGACCAACGAGTCTTCTTCAAGAATAGCAGATGAGGTATTATCAGGTAAAGGAGTTCCATTTTTATTTACATTTCAAGAAAAAAATGATGTTTCTACTTTTGTAGCATATAATAGTGAATGCATGCAAGCATTCCTTAGTGAGTACGAACAAGAACTTCAAAATCTCCAAAGCAAAAGGCGAAGAAATAAAAGATATAGACATAATCTCGATAATAATGAGATTACAAATATATCTTCTTTAACAGATTGGCTATATAGTCATTTGCAATGCACCAACGCAAATAATAAAGAAATCTCAGATGAGAAGAGAGAGTTAATGATAGGTTGTGAACGAAAGGTAATTTTATTTTAATAATATTTTTTTTCGTATATGTATATCAGTTTCTATTTACTAATTCAATTTCTTTTTCAGGCTTGAATGTTCACTAATATGTGGGCTTTTGGACGACATATTAGAATCAAAGCCATTAATTCTTTACCCGTAGTAAAACTGAGGATTCTAGTATTGTTGCTTCTTTCAAGCAACTATCATGTGCTAGCTCAAAAGGCATGAACCCTATAGATGGCGAACTTGGTTACATGGGAATTGTTGTTGGTATCTATGAAATTTCATTTCGTACATTCAAACAGGTAGAAAAATGTTTATATTTTTTATGATAGAGTTAGTTATTTTTTTAAGCATCTAATAATGGGTTTTTGTTTTTATATATTTTGATAGGTCATTTTGAAGGTTGATTGGTTTCGAGCCGAGTATAAAGGTAGTAATTTCACATTAAGAAATGAATTATCTATATTTTGGGCAATTGATTCTTCCAAGGTAATGTGATCTACTAAAGAACCATATATTCTTCCTAGGCATATTGAACAAGCATTTTTTTATAAAAACCCAGATGCTCACCCTTGCTGGCAAGTCATTCATGTTCAACCTAGAGGTAGGTCATTGTTTGAACAGTTTATTGTTAGAGAGATCGAAGAAAGTCCTCTTGATGATTCACCACCAAATACTAATACATCAACATCTGAAAGAGAAATTAGAATCATTATACGTGATAATGATACTAATCTTTTTGATGAAGAGGATAATACTCTACATGCTGATTCTACTGATGAGGAAGAGGAATTACCAGAAATTGATATTAATCCATCAATAGATGATGTGACTCATGAGAACACAGATTTAACAATAGAAGAAATAAATGAAATCAATAAGGATAATGAAGATGAGACTATATTGATGTCTTACCAAAATGATGGCAATAATGAAAACATATGAGCAGATTAGATAGTAAATTCTACTCTAGTTATCGATCAATAACTTGAAGCTTCTGAATGGATATCAGATAATAGATTCTTTATTCAACTTGAATAACGATGAATCCTACTAGAGAGATGAAATCATGTTCTTTTAAGTTAGAACATGAAGCTCAGGGGTATGCCTAATTATTTTATATATAGCTTTATCTTCGAGGAGCAAATTTTTATCATGTATGTATGCATGTGTGTGTATTCATGTGTATTATATGTATACATGTGTTAGTATGCATATATATATATATATATCTGCATACATATATATATATATATATATATATATATATATATATATATATATATATATATCATGTATATGTATGTGTGTGCATATGTGTGATATATGTATACATGTGTTAGTATGCATATGTGTATATATGCATATGCATTTGTGTAAAATATTCATGTATTCATGTAATATATGCAAGTGTTTATAATTGTGTATGCATGTATAAGTATACATTTGTGCATGTAGGCATGTATATGTGATGTGTACATGTATATATGTATATGTGTCTATGTCATGATGTATGCATGTATATATATTTATGTGTGCATTTAGGCATGTATGTGTGATGCATAATGTATCTACTCCATTTTATATTTATGTATGTGTATCTACATGATGTGTATATATCTATATATATATAATGATCCTCGTTGATTCGAGTAGCTATATATAGAGGCATAAGGTTGGGAGGAGAGACATCTTTCTAGTAGGATGTCGGAGGAATAGATGCAATGTGTAGATATACTTCAATCATATGGCTAAAAGGCTGAATTAGAGTTTCTAAATTAGGGGTTTTAAAACCCTAATATCAAAATTAGTGTTTTCGAATTAGGATTTTTGAAATGGGATTTATTTATTTATTTATATATAGATATATAAGTATATATATATATATATATATTATATATATATATATATATATACACACACACACACACATATATATATATATATATATATATACACATATACATATACATATACATATATCAATATGCATGTGTGTATGTATGTGTATCTATATGTGCATATGCATGTGTATATGTATATATGCATGTAAATATGATTATGTGAGACTATGTGTGTGTGCATATGATTATGTATGTGTATGTGTATGTGAGTATGTGTATGTGTATATGAGTATGTGTATGTGTCTATGTGTATTCATTATATGTGTAATTGCATGCATGTGTATGTGTGTGTAAAAATGTGCATGTATGTGTGTGTATGTATAAATGTTCATGTATGTGTATATGTGTGTAATTGTGCATGTATGATGTATATGTTGTGTATGCATGTATTTGTACCTCTAGTCTCACTCTTCTCTCTCTCTCTCTCATATACATACATACATACATAAACACACATACTCATATCCACGTCTATATACATAAAAGCAATGTGTACCGTGCATTATCGCAACGATGAGCCATAAGTGTCCGCATCTCTTTTAGACACCACTTATGTGACCATCCTGTCCCAAAATCCGTCTCAAGTGAACTAAGTACATATTTTTTATCCCTCTCATCATGCTCACTACAAAAATAAAAAAAAATTATGTAAATAAAACATAAGATATTTATTTATGAAAAAAAACATACCTATGAGCAGATAGCTATCTTCCTGCATGTGGAGCCGCAGAAGAGCCCTCCTCTGATCGTTGGGTAAGCATCTGGATCGTATAATCTAGCTCATCATCAGGCATCTCTGAGTATTCATGCATGATGATCCCTAGAGTATCAGGCAGACCTCTTGCTCTCATAAGACTTTTTATGAGAGTGAGTTTCGCCTTTCTCTCTCTACTAGGATCCATAATACCTGTACATATAAAACAAAATGGGTTAGAAATCAATATATATACATGTACATATGGATGTGTGTATATGTGTATGTAGGTGTATATGTGAGTGTGTGTATGCATGTAAGCATGTATGTATGCATATGCATGTGCATTATGTATGCAAATGTATGCATGTGTGTGTATGTGTGTGTATGCATGTAAGTATGTATGTATGCATATGCATATGCATTATGTATGCATTATGTATGCATATGTATGCATGCATGTGTATGTGTGTGTATGTGTGTGTATGTGTCTCTATGTGTGTGTATGCATATATATGTGTGTATGTCTCTATGTGTATGTCTATGCATATATATGTGTGTATGTGTCCATGTGTGTGTGTGTGTATGTCTATGTGTGTGTGTGTGTCTGTGTGTATATACTTGTGTATCTATATATATGTGTGTCTATGTATGTGTATGTATGTGTGTAAATGTGTGTGGATGTGTGTATGTTTTTGTGTAAGTGTGTATGTGTCTATGTGTGTATGTGTGTGTATATGTGTGTGTCTATGTGTGTATATATGTGTGTATCTATATATATATATGTCTATATGCATGTGTATGTGTGTGTGTAAATGTGTGTGGATGTGTGTATGCATGCGTGTGTCTGTATGTGTCTATGTGTGTATGTGTTTGTTTATATATGTGTGTGTGTATCTCTGTGTGTAAGTTAGTATGTGTGTGTGTCTATGTGTGTAAGTGTGTGTGTCTATGCGTGTATGTCTGTGTGTATGCATGTGTAAGTGTGTCTGTGTATGTGTGTGTGTGTGTCTATGTGTGTGTGTAAATCTATGTGTATATGTGTGTGTATGTGTATATGTGCATATGTGTACATGTATGTGTATGTATCCATGTGTGTGTATGTATCCATGTGTGTGTATGTATCCATGTGTGTGTATGTGTCTATGTGTGTATTTGTATGCATGTAAGCATATATCTATGCGTATGCATGTGCATTATGTATGAATATGTATGCGAATGTGTGTGTGTATGTGTTTATATTTGTGTGTATGTTTGTGTTTGCATGTAAGTATGTATGTATGCATATGCATATGCATTATGTATGCATGTATGTGTATGTGTGTGTATGTCTCTTTACGTGCATGTGTATGCATATATATGTGTGTATGTGTGTGTCTCTCTCTCTACGTGTGTTGGCATGTGTGGGATTTTTACATGGGGAACTCCTAGATGAGCCAAAAATGTGAGATATTTAAGAGTCTCCTAAACTATGGCATAAGGAAATATTATAAAGTGCTTTAGTAGTGTGTTCACATGTGACACTCTAATTATATACAAAGAAGTTATTCTCATGGTCTAGGGAGGGTTTCCATGCACAATTGAAGATGTGTGCATACCCTACAACCCAACACCAAATATAATCCAAACAAAATTGTCTTATGTAGTTGGGTAAATCTATCTTGTCTCAGAAAAGTGAAGCACTACATGCACATCCCTAAAGCAGTGGATAGTCCTAGTCAACATGTATGAGAGCTTGGAGGTTTCACTTTTCTTCATGTCATATGGGACCGAGGCTTCTTGTTCTAGAGGAATGTGGTTTCCTTTTATATGTAGTGTTTTGCAAACCAATCAATGGTTTAATGGATGCCCTTGGCCAAGTGCAAGTATCATGAAGGTGAATTGTGTCTCTTTGTCCAATCTTATTCGTAGAGCATGAATCATATGATAACCACGATGAAAATTTGCTTTGGGCAATGGGGCATTGAAGTATGCATCTATCCTACATTATGCGACATGTCTTGCTTCAAATTCTTGAGAGAAAAACTAAAATCATACCTACTGGTGATTAAAATCCAATTTCACTTCCCATATATAAGCTGCATCGCACAATGTTCCTATCAATCCTTAGAGCCAATGGGACTTTATATGCACTTTTTCTATGAGGTTTATAGGAGGGTTCTTGATGGGAATGTCACCCGTCTCCTCTCCAAATTTTGATGGTAGTGGTAGAGGACCTTCTTGTACAAGAATGTTGCAAATGTCAATATGTTTCTAGTTGGTGCCAAGCACTTCCATGGTGATTTTTCTTAGGTGCAATAAAAATATCTACTAAGATGAGAAGAACGCATGTTAATATGGTTTGATATCTCAGGGATCTAACTTTCCCAAGTATTATTGTATTTAGACCAAAAGGAGATTTATTACTTGACAAGATAGGAGTCTATTACATGGTCATTGATAAACCAGAGAAGGTCACTCCACAAGGGGTAAAGTTTCCAAATCATATCCAAATCCTCAACCTAATCAAATTAAAGTTGATCCTATGCTATACTTTTCTTGTTGATATATTTTGGTAGTGATGTGTGTGAACGCACCTCGGACCATCGAGGCCCTTTTTTTCCTCTTTAGGAGGTTTTTTCCCCAGCTTGTATATACGCCTACAACCCTAACATGTTACTTATCTTTGTACATTCACTTGGTAATACATTCAATATTGTGTGTTGTGCTCCAAGCTTCTTCTTCTTCCTTGTGATATTTGTGTGCTTCCATAGACCTCAAACCCCAACAATTAGTATCAAAAGAGGTCCACTTCATCTAGGACATCATCGACACCCCTCTAGTCATAGCCGAAGAATCGCACAAAACTTGGTGAGCATACTAAAGTCGATTAGAAGATTGCTCTATGGTGTCAAAATTTGGATCTGAGCTCGTTTCGGCCTCCAAATGCACTCTCATAATGCCTATGCATACAATTTTCTCCTCTTGTAGCAAACATATATATAGTTTTCAGTTCACCAATAGAACTCTCTTGAAGTTTTCTACAAGTTTAGCGAGCTTGATAAGGTAGTTCTGTTCAACTTTTTGAGATACAATCATTTTTTTTGCATCAAGGTATTTTATTCGGTGGGCATGGTTGAAAGCAATGATGTGTTCTGTATGTTGGCTATTGAAGACAAGTTGGATGGTATCAATTACTCATTGTGGGAATCTATGGTGTGCGATGTATTGTTTAGAAAAGGACTATGTTTGATTGTGGGAATCTATGGTGTGCGATGTATTGTTTAGAAAAGGACTATGGAATATTGTGGAGAGTGTTGAAAAGCGACCTACTACACCTCCAAATACAGTTATTGAAGGTGATGCACATGGCATTGAAGATGATGATCTTCAAATTCTTGTTGTGTTATGCTTCATGTTGCACCTACTATAGAGAAACTTTGATTGGATGGTAGAGATGTTCAGGCACATGCATTGATAACTTTTTCTATCAAACATGCCATTATCCCTCATATTCACTCTTGCACAAAAGCAAAGGATGCTTGGGATACACTTACCACTTTATACCATGCAAGAAATGAGGCTTGTGTTTCTTACCTCTAAAATGAAGTATTTCAATGGTGATGCACCACAATGCACTCTCCTTCTCGAGAGCTCCACAACAATATCCTCGGAGTACAAATTGAGCTCCTAACATCGCACATGATACTCTGCACAGAGGCTGCAAAATACACGAAAAAACATAGTACACAGAGAGCACAAACACAAACTCCTTAGGTGCTACAAATGCCATCGAACTTACAATCTATGGCTGACCAGGACACTATATGTTTTTCTTAAGAACATATACAAAAGTGTCGAGTGGCCATTTGGCCTTTCACATGGACACTAACAATAACAATCTCCCACTAAATTCCAATATGGCCAAAGTAACTATGGGAGAAAAATGAAGAATGATAAAGAATACCTGAGTGTAATTATACAAACTATACCTCCCACCTGATGGGTAGGTTACACAATATAGAACTGACTATGTAATATTATGAATCAAGTAACCCCCATCAAGTGACAACAATGTTGAAAACTATCCTATGGTAGAGCTTTACTCAAAGCATCTCCAGCATTAACTTGAGTATGAAGCTTCTCGAGAATAATGTGCTCAGTGGCTAAGCAATCTCTAATGAAGTGATACCTCACCTCAATGTGCTTGGTCTTTGCAAGCTTCTCAAGAATAATGTGCTCAGTGGCTAAGCAATCTCTAATGAAGTGATACCTCACCTCAATGTGCTTGGCCAAAGCAATGACACTTTGATTATCACTAAGCAAACGAGGTACATGCTGAGGTAGACCCATATCACAAGCAAGATGAGAAAGCCACAATGCTTCTTTACATGCCTCACTTGCTGCAACATACTCTACTTCTATGGTGGAAATAGTTGTACATTCTTAAAGACAAGATCTCCAAGAGATAGCACCTCCAACAAAATGAAAAATGTAGCCTGATGTAGACTTATGATTGTCTACACAACTAGCATAGTCAGAATATGTGTAACCAATAATGGATGCTTTTCCTCTACCTAAGCATGAAACTTTTCTTTAGTGCCACTGAGATATCTCAAAATCATCTTGAACACCTCCCAATTTTGTTTGCTAGGATTAGACATATATCTGCTCACAACTTCCACTGCAAAGGCAATGTCTTATCTCATAGCTACCATAGCATACATGAGACTACCAAAAGTAGACTGATAAGGAATTTTGGTCATGAATTCCTTTTCCTCATCTAATTTGGGGCAATCATCCTTGCTAAATTTCACATATGTGGGTAAAGGTGTACTCAATGCCTTTCCACCCTGGATATTAAACCTGTGAAGTACTTTGAATATGTACTCACTTTGAGACAAGTCTATGCATCTTTTGCTCCTATCATGAGTAATGTGCATGCCAAGAATATGTTTGGCAGCCCCCAATTCCTTCATATCAAATGTGTGACTCAACTTATTTTTGAGAATTGACAAGTCATAAGAGAACTTCCCAGCAATCAACATATCATCGACATAAAGCTACTATCTAAGCATCTATTTGTGTAGAGACAATGATCCTCATTGCTTCGAGAATAGCCTTGAGACTTCATAAAAGCATCAAACTTTTGGTACCATTGTCTAGGGGACTATTTAAGTCCATATAAGCTCTTCTTGAGCTTAGAAACTAGATTTTCTTTTCCAGAAACTACATAACCCTCTAATTGCTTCATTTTTTGAAAGTGGGGAGTACCTCATCCTTTGCTTTGATAGGATATACCCAGACTTTTCTAGTAGCATCATCTATGAAAGTGACAAAATAAAGAGAGCTACCTAATGACCTTGTGGGCATAGGACCGCACACATCTGTATGAATGAGATCTAAAGGCTGAATGAAGAGTCAATGTGTGTCTTGTGCACATTTCTAGTTTGCTTTCCATATTGATAGTGCTCACAAAATGAAAAATCAAAGAAAGATAACAAAGGTAAGTAGCCATAATGAGAAAGATTTTCCATTCCACTACGTGATATATGTTCCAAATGGCCATGCTAAATACAAGCCATAGGCTATCCAATAATAGCTAACAAGTGTTCTTTTTGTGATACAAATAAAGGATAGAGTGAGCCAACTTTGCTTCCTTTTGCAATAACCATATTTCCCTTTAATATGTGAAAGGATTGAGCATAGAAGACCACCTTGTAACCAAGGTCATAAACTTGACCAATTGACATCAAGTTGCATGATAACTGAGGTACATGGTGTACATTATGCATAGTACACTTTGAACCATCAATGAACTGCACAACCATATCTCCGATCCCCACAATATCACACTAGTAAGAGTCACCAAGTCTCACAATACCAAGAGACTTTGCTGAATAATTAGAGAACCATTCTTTGTGCGGTGTCACATGGAAAGAAGCACAAGAATCTAGCAACCATATGTCGGAAAGAGAACAGGCCTCAAGAGCCTCAGTTGGCACAGTCCTATCAAGTGTCAATACATCAGCATCATTAGAAATAGCATTAATTTCTTCAATCTTCACAATCGAAGTAGATGGTGCACGTAGCTATTTAACATGCCCATCAACATTCTGTCATTTACCTTTAGCATTCTTTAATTCATAATAGTCTTTCCTTGATTTACTTCTACTCTTATTCCATAGACCATTCTTTTGGTAAGAATCAGGAACATTATATCCATCTCCACTTTGAGTGCCAACCATAGATTTTTTATGAATCTCCTCACTCAAGAGTACTCCACATATGTCATCATAGACCAGTTTATCACCAGGTGCACTATTGCCAATAGCTGTGCAAAACGTATCCCATGATGATGGCAAGGTTCATAACAATAATACTACTTTCATTTCATTGTCCATATCCATTTTCTGAGCCTACAACTGGGAGAATATAGCATCTGTTACACATGTGTTCCTCGAGTAGCTTTGATGTGAATCTTTTCCCTATACATGGGCACTTTTTATTCTAGTGCTGGCTAGAGTTTTTTTCCTCATGTTACCACATACATGATTCACTCATATGTGGTGGTAATTTTTACTTAGGGATATTATTTAGCTCTTACTGTAGTTCAATTCATCATCAATAGTGAGAGCTATTCCAGCCATCCAACTTCTTTGTGTGTCTTATTGTGTTTGTGATCCTTATGTGTGATTCTCATGTGTCTCTCACACTTCTACACACACTCACCGGTGGTATCAAAGCAAGTTCAGCTCTTTAAGTTTTGATTTTTCGCATCGTGGCATGCGTGCACTTTTAACAGTGCAAATCGACTTCGAAGCATAGAACACTGAATTTCAACAGCCAAGAAACATTTCCACCAGTTACACTAAAGTTTTACCCCCATTTCAAAGGGATTCATGTAGTCAGAATTTCCATCAGAGTAATGGTTTGTGAGCTCAAATTTCAGCTTTCATCGAAGTAAAGATTTTGTCACATTCTTGTTGTTTACTGAAATGGCTGGCAGCAATGACTTGTTTGGCATGTTTGAAGCTGAAGATAAGCTTGATAGCCTCAATATCCAATGTGGTCTTACATGATGAAGCATGTTCTTGTTGCAAAACAACTTTGGAACATAATGGCAGATGTAGATCGAAGATCCGCAGGTTCTTCTACTTCATAGTCTACTATCATAGATGGAGCTTCTTCTTCAAGGACAATGGTTACCCCTTCTCCACCTACACAGGAGCAAATTAAATGGGATGGAAAAGATTCTCAAGTTCATGCACTGATTGCACTTTCTATGAAGCGTCATATAGTTCCACACATTCAGTCATGTTCAACTCAAGACAAGCATGGGACATTTCTGCTTCTTTGTATCCCATGTGTAATGAAGCATGTTTTGCATACTTGAGGAAGAAACTTGAGGATGTATATAAGGCTGAACATGAGTCGGTGGATGTGTATGTGACATGCATCAAGGACTTGAAAGAGCAATTGGCAAACATAGATGAGATTATTTTGGATGCATCACTCAGTTCTACATTGTTGAAAGGATTACTGGAATCTTTTCAAAGCTTTGCCACTACACTTCGTTTGATTGCAAAAGGGAAGCCCAATATGTATGCATTTTTTATGAGGTTGTGTCTCTACTTTGAAGGAAGAGCAATTTAGAGTGAATAGGATTGGTTTGATTGAGGGAATGCAAGCACTTGCTATCTCACAAAAGAGGAAAATCAAGTATCATTCAGCATTCATTTCAGCTTTCATCGAAGTAAAGTTTTTGTCACGTTCTTATTGTTTACTGAAATGGCTGGCATCAATGACTTTTTTGGCATGCTTCAAGCTGAAGATAAGCTTGATAGGACCAATATCCAATGTGGTCTTACATGATGAAGCATGTTCTTGTTGCAAAACAACTTTGGAACATAGTGGCAGATGTAGATCGAAGACCCGTAGGTTCTTCTACTTCACAGTCTACTATCACAGATAGAGCTTCTTCTTCAAGTACAATGGTTACTTCTTCTCCATCTACACAGGAGCAACTTAGATGGGATGGAAAAGATTCTCAAGCTCATGCATTGATTGAGCTTTTTGTGAAGCATCATATAGTTCTACACATTCGGTCATGTTCTACTCAAGACAAGCATGGGACACTCTTGCTTCTTTGTATGCCATGTGTAATGAAGCACGTGTTGCATACTTGAGGAAGCAACTTGAGGGTGTATGTATGGCTGAAAATGAGTTGGTGGATGTGTATGTGACATGCATCAAGGACTTGAAAGAGCAATTGGCAAACATAGATGAGATTGTTGTGGATGCATCACTCAGTTCTACATTGTTGAAAGGATTACTGGAATCTTTTCAAAGCTTTGCCACTACACTCCATTTGATTGCAAAAGGAAATCCCAATATGTATGCATTTTTTATGAGGTTGTGTCTCTCCTTTTGCAAGAAGAGAAATCTAGAGTGAATAGGAGTGGTTTGATTGAGGGAATGCAAGCACTTGCTATCTCACAAAAGAGGAAATGCAACTATGGTTAAGCTTTGGGTTAACCAAAACCAAAGCCTCAACCTTCCTCTTCCATGCATTCCTCTAATGACACTGATTTGCAAAAGAAGAAGAGATGCAAATATTGCCAAAAGGTTTTTCATACTATTGATGAGTGTAGAAAGCTTGCTAAGTGAATGAAAAGAAGAAGGAATCCGACATGTCTATTGCTGAAAATTCAGCAAATGCAAAGAGGGATGAAGCTAACATGGCTCAAGATTTTTGGGCATGTGTTGTTACATGTCATTATGATGCATCTTTGCATTCTAAATGTATGGTTGTGACTGAGGCTGATTTGGATTGGTTCTTTGATAGTGGTGCTTCAAAGCACGTAACATCATGCAAAGGATTTTTTGCATCTTTGAAAGGTGCACCCAAATGAGGACATGTGGTGTGTGCAAACAACACCTCTTATCCTATCATTGGAGTAGGAGAAATTGAGCTTACGGCTACAAATGGAGGTGTGATTCTCTTGAAAAATTCATTGTATATGCCCGGTATCAAGAAGAACTTAATTTCAGTTCCGTTGATTGCCAAACTTGGACTTCATTTACACTTTGTTGATGATAAGGGTATGGTTCATCATTTCAACAATGGTGATATTATCGTGATGTCCATTACATTACGTAATGGTTTGTATTGCACGGATAGATACAAGAGGGTTGGCTCGAATGCCTTGGTTGCTCATACTTCTTCCATGGTTCAAATGGAGCTTTGGCAAACTTCAATAGTTTGCTTTACTTGCAAAAGAAAGACATGGTTATTGGTTTGCCAGCACTTGAGTCCATTGAAAATCTTTACTTGGTAGAACAAGATCAAGCTCTCACCATGCATCAAGTAATTTTGTGGATTATTCTCTTAATGCAATGGCATGTAATGAAGAGCCACTTACTTTTGAAGATGCATGTGATGATCCACAGTGGATGAGTGCTATGCAATCAAAAATGGATTCCATACATAGGAATGGTACTTGGGAGTTATGTGAATTACCAAAAGGAAAAAATGCCATTGGTACAAAGTGGTTTTACAAGATTAAGAGAAAGTTTGATGGTAGCATTGATCGCTACAAAGCTAGATTGGTTGCCATATGGCATTGACTATGAAGAAACTTTTGCACCTACTTCACACATGACTATCATTCATACCATGGTTGCATTGGCTGCCCATCGAGATTGGAAAGTACATCAGTTGGACATAAAAACAACTTTCTTGAATGGTGATTTGTAAGAAGAGGTTTATGTGAAGCAACCTCTGTTGATATATCTAGGTAGTGATGTGTGTGAACACTCTAGGACCGTCGGGGCACTTTTTTCCCTCTTTAGGAGGTTTTTTTTTCCGGCTTGTATATACACCTATTGCCCTAATAAGCTACTTATCTTTGTACATTCTAGTGGTAATACATTCAGTATTGTGTGTTGTGCTCCAAGCTTCTTCTTCTTCCTTGTGTTGTTCACATGCTTCCATAGACGTCTGACTCCAACAATTGGTATCAGAGCAAGTCACTGCTTCATATAGGGCGTCGTCGACACCTCTCCGATTGTAGTCTCAGAATCGCACGAATTTTGGTGAGCATACTTAGTGTGTTTCCAGATCAAAACTGATTCGTTTTGTGGTGCCGAAATCACGATCTGAGCTCGTTTCGACCTCCGAACGCACTATCATAGAGCTTGTGAAGGCTATTTTGTCTTTTTGGGTATATACCAGTTTCGATTTGCCAGTATAAGCGTCTTGAAGTCTGCTACATGTTTAGCATAATTTGTTTGGGCGATTCTGTTCAACTTTTTGAGATACAGTCAATTCTTTGCATCAAGGTATTTTAGTCACCGGCCATGGCTGAAAGTAGTGATGTATTTCGTATGTTGGTTGTTGAGGATAAGTTGGATGGTACCAACTACCCATTGTGGGCTTATATGATGCAACATGTATTGGTTGCAAAAGGACTATGGAACATTGTGCAGGGTGTTGAAAAACATCCTATCACACCTGCAACTATTACAACTACAGGTACTGTAGCTGATGTAGAAGGTGCGAAGATGATGATATTCTGCATATTCATGTTCGTGTTGCGGTTTCTGTTGCACCTACTATAGAGCAAATTCATTGGGATGGCAGAGATGCCCAGACACATGCATTGATAGCTTTGTCTGTAAAATGTCCCATTATTCCTCACATTCGCTCTTGCAAAATAGCTAAGGATGCTTGGGATACACCTACCACATTGTACCAAGCTAGGAATAAGGCTCGTGTTGCTTACCTCCGAAAACAGTTGGAGGGTAAGCACATGAATGAAGGTGATTCCATGGACAATTTTTTAACAAAGATCAAAGACTTGAAGGAACAGTTGATTTTTTCTAATGAGGTTATACGAAATAGCTCACTTGTGCAGACCGTTCTGAATGGTCTTCCTGATTTGTATCAAAGTCTTTCTTTGCTTCTACTCTTCGTTTGATAATGAAATGAAATCCAAATGCCTTGTCATTTGAGGAGTTAGTCTCTGTTCTATTGCAAGAAGATTAGTCCAGGCAGAACAGGTCCATTATGCGTGTTGCAGATCAAGCTTTCCTGGCTAGTGAGAAGGGCAAAGGAAAATGGAGCTCTTCAACTAGTAAGCAGAAATCTGCTAATTCTGTATAATCGAAGAGGGAAGACAAAGATGAAAAGAAATCAAAAAAGCAGAAATTGTTTTGCAAGTACTCTAAAGGAAATGATCATATCATAAGAATTGTCCAAAACTGACTGCTAAAGAGGCAAAGAAGAAAGAGGCTGGAATGGTTGTTGCAAAGGCCTCTACACCAAAAACAGAGTCTGCTAATCTTGTGCAGGAAGAAGAATGGGTGTTTACTACTATTTACAGTTTTGACCCATCTTCTCATGAGCAATGCATGTCTGCAGTAGACTCAAATGTTTGGTACTTTGACAGTGGGGCGGCCAAACATATTACCTCACAGCATAATTTCTTCTCATTGAGAAGCATATTGCTGATTTTAAGGGTGATTTGCATGCCTCATTTGAGGTGTCTGAATTGGGGCATTTGCATCACTATTTGGGCATTCAATTTATGCAAGTTGATGGTGGAATGGCTTTGGGTCAAAGGAAATATATTGACACATTATTGCAGTGTTTTGGCCTTGAAGAATGTAAGCCTATTGCCACTCCTATGGAGATAGGTTTATGATTGAGTCTTCATGATGCTGGAGATGCATTTGATGCTGTTCTCTATCGGCTGGCTATTGGATGCTTGATTTACTTATGCATTACTCGGCCAGATATTTAGTTTGTTGTCTCACAAATGAGCAGGTTTATACATTGCTCAGGTGTCAAGCATTGGCAGGTGGTTAAGTGCATCTTTTGCTACTTGAGTGGTACCCAGCTACTTGGGTTGTTTTATCCCAAGGGGGGATCACTACCGCAAGATTCGCATGCTTTTTCTGACTCAAACTGGGATGGTTGCTATGACACTCGTGTGTCCACTAGTGGTTTTTGCTTCATGCTTGGTAGCTCATGCATATCTTGGTTTGAGCAAGAAGCAGCCTACTATGGTCACTTTCAGTTGTGAGGGTTGAGTATAGGGTAGCTTTCACAACGACTGTTGAGTGTGTGTGGCTCAGACGCCCTATGGCTAATTTGGATGTTGGTCAGTCTTCTACCACCACCATCTTCACTAAGAGTCAGAGCGCATTGGCGGTTGCAAGGAACCCTATGTTCCATGCTTGCACTAAGCACATTGAGGTGCATTATCATTATGTCAGGGAAAGTTTCTCTGCTAGGGAGATCAGCTTGGCATATGTGCCCACGCAGGAGAACATTGCAGACCTTTTCACGAAGGCTCTGCCTAGGGAGAAGTTTGAAGCTTTCCGCAAAGCTTTGGGCTTACTTCCTTTTGTGGAGTGATTTCCACATAGCTTGGCACTTATACATGAGTGCCAACTACCTATTCACCACATCACTCCTAGGGGGGATTTGTTGATATATCTAGATAGTGATGTGTGTGAACACTCTAGGACCGTCGGGGCACTTTTCCCCTCTTTAGGAGGATTTTTTCCCCCGACTTGTATATACACCTATTGGCCTAATGGGCCACTTATCTTTGTACATTCTAGTGGTAATACATTCAGTATTGTGTGTTGTGATGCAAGCTTCTTCTTCTTCCTTGTGTTGTTTGTGTGCTTCCGCAGACGTCTAACTCCAACAACCTCCTGGATTTGCCATGATAGGGCAAGAGCATATGGTTTGTCGCTTGCATAAAGTATTGTATGGTCACAAGCAAGCTCCACATGCATGGTATGACAAAATCCATAAGCACTTGATTGCTCTTGGCTTCACATGTAGTCCAATTGAAAGCACGCTCTATGTACGCAAAAATGGGGCTGATCTTACAGTGCTTGTTCTTTATGTCGATCACATACTCTTGAATGGGTCATGTGATGAAAAACTTGGCATTCTTATGGTTGATTTGTAGCATACTTTTAATGTCACTTATCTTGGTCTTTTGAGCTACTATCTTGGCATCTAGTTTGTATCCGTTGAGGGTGGGATTGTTATGCATCAAGCAAAGTATGTTGAAAAACTACTTCAATGTTTTGACTTTGAGGATTGCAAGCCAGTTTCCACACCAATTGAGATAGGATTTAGGTTCTCAATTGAGGATTCCAGTGATGCATTTGACACTTCTCTTTATCAGCAAGTTGTGGGATGTCTTATATATGCATGCAACACAAGGCCGGATATACAATATCCAATTTCCAAGTTGACTCGATTCATGCATAGCCCTGGCACTAAGCATTGGCAAGCAATGAAATGTGTGTTTAGATATCTCAAAGGCACTTTGATCTTAGGCCTCTTTTATGGAAGAGATATCTAGCCATGCTTGCATGCTTTTACAAATAGTGATTGGACTGGTTGTTATGATACTTGTGTGTCTACTAGTGATAATTGCTTTTTCCTTGGAGACTCATGCATACCTTGGTTGAGTAAGAAGCAACGTACAGTGGTGACATCAAGTTGTGAAGCTGAGTAGAGGGCAATTTTCATAGCTACAGTTGAGTGTATATGGCTAAGGCACCTATTGATGGATCTTTGCATGGAGATTGATGCTGCTAGTGCATTGGTTGTTGCACAAAACCCAGTGTTCCATGCATGAACCAAACATATTGAGGTGCATTATCACTGTGTGAGAGATATTGATTTGGTATATGTGCCTACACAAGATAATGTGGCAGACATATTTACCAAAGCTCATCCACGAGAAAAATTTGAAGCTTTTCGCAAAGCTTTAGGCTTATTGCCTTGTGGGGGCTGATCTTTCACTCCCTGTATGTGTTCACATCATTTGCTCCAGGGGGTTTGTTACACTTATGTGTTCCTCGAGTAGTTTTGATGTGAGCCTTTTCCCTATACATGGGCAGTTTCTACTCTAGTGCTGGCTAGAGGTTGTTTCCCCATTTTACCACATACATGATTCACTCATATGTGGTGGTACTTTATACTTAGGGATATTATTCAGCTCTTACTTCAGTTCAATTCATCATCAATAGTGAGAGCTATTCTAGCCATTCGTCTTTTCCGTGTCTTGCTGCATTTGTGCTCCTTGTGTGTGCTTCTCATGTGTCTCGCACTTCTACACACACCCAATAGCATCAAACTCATTTAGATGAGCTGCAACACTATCTGTGTCCTTCATGCAAAGTTTTCTCATCAAATACACTTTATTTGATGTCGTCTCTTTTTCCTATGTATTGCATAACTTCTTCCAAAGCTCTTCTGCACTTTCACAATCTAATATTGTAAAGTAAACATTATCTGCTAGGTGAAATTGAATGATAGACCTGGACATTTCATCTAACTCATCTCGATTATCTTCATCCATGCCAGTAGGCTTCTTTAAGATTCCATTTACTAATTTCCATTGCCTCCTCTGAATCAGCACATCTTTAATCTAATTCTTCCACAGAGCAGAGGTTGTGTTATCAGGTCCCTCAGCGCACGCACACATAGAGGCAGTAAGAAGACGAAACAGGAATCAGAAACAGAGAAACAATCTACGCGATATTGGGTGCAATCTCCCCCCGTGTACTTTGATGGACGAGTCTCTCAGAGTACACGTATTTATAAGTTTATTTCTATTACATCTTGAAAATAGAAGTTACATGAGGGCCGTCGCTTTAGAAGCATCTTTTAGGAAAAACTATTTTATTTACAAAAGGTGTCGCTTTCTAAAGCGAACCACTACTTTTACAACAAGATAAACCTAAATATTACTATTCTAGAAGTCTTCAATTTAGTCTTCGATTTAGTCTTCGAATTTATTTATTTACGCACACCCACTTGTATCCACGCCCTCATGCTTCTTCACCTGCTAGATCAAACATAACCACATTAAAACCTTCTGGACATTTAAAACATTAAAAATCCATTTAACCTTCCATGATTCCATAAAATACAACATGCCTCCCAGTTGACAAGCAACTGACTTCAGTTGATAAATAAAAAATAGACATGGATGATCAGTCGCATGTCCCATCACTGAACAATATTAAGCATGAACCATGTGAAACACATGCATGGAATCGGAAACCTGAAGTTTAAAGTAATTGGGAATGATATGCAGAAATTAAATGATCATAGTGAGGCGATAAAGAGGTCTTATGTATCCATTGTGATTCCCAATTACATTAAACTTTCAGGTTTTCGATTCCATGCATATGTTTCACATTTTTCATGCTTCATATTGTTCAGTGATGGGACATGCGACTGATCATCCATGTCTATTTTTTATTTATCAACTGAGGTCAGTTTCTTGTCAACCGGGAGGCATGTTGTATTTAATGGAATCATGGAAGGTTAAATGGATTTTTAATGTTTTAAATATCCAGAAGGTTTTAATGTGGTTGTGTTTGATCTAGCAAGTGAAGAAGCATGAGGGCGTGGACACAAGTGGATGCACGTAAATAAATAAATCCAAAGACTAAATCAAAGACTTCTAGAATAGTTATATTTAGGTTTATCTTGTTGTAAAAGTAGTGGTTCGGTTTAGAAAGCGACGCCTTTTGTAAATAAAGTAGTTTTTCCTAAAAGACACTTCTAAAGCGACGGCCCTCATGTAACTTCTATTTTCAAGATGTAATAGAAATAAACCTATAAATACATGTACTCTGAGAGACTCGTCCATCAGAGTACACGGGGGGAGATTGCACCCAATATCGCATCGATTGTTTCTCTGTTTCTGATTCATGTTTCGTCTTCTTACTGCCTCTGTGTGTGCGTGCACTAAGGGACCTGATAACAGTGGTATTAGAGCCTGGCACATATCACTCCGGAGGGGTTTATTTGTGTTTATCTCCGCGATTGATTACTATTTGCATTCTCTGTTCACTATGTTCTCTATTCGTGATCCGAATCCGAATCCGCTTCCGCTTCCACTTCCGCTTCTGCTTCTATCTTTGTTCTAGTTCGAGTTTCTGTTTCTGTTCCAGAACCAGAACCTACGTTTATACCTATGTTTATACCTATGTTTATACCTATGTTTATACCTATGTTTATACCTATGTTTATACCTATGTTTACACCTACGCTTACTCCTTCGGCTTACTCCAAGGCATCGACTAAGGTGTCGATTAAGGCATCAACTAAGACATCGACTAAGGTGTCGACTAAGGCATCGACTAAGGCGTCGACTAAGGTGTCTAAGGTATCTAAGGCGTCGACTAAGGTGTCGACTAAGGTGTCGACTAAGGCAATACATTAGCAACATTGGCACCCAAGGCTCCCTTGGCGACCATTGGCAGTTGTTGCCTACCCACGAGGTAATTTTAATTTTGAGTGGCAATAGAGAGTTTTAGATTCCCTAAGGTAGGAGGATTTGAACCCACAACCTCTTACTTACAAGGGAAGTACTTTAACCACTACTCTATCTCTTTGAATTATCACTCTATCTCCCTTTTGTCATATTTACATCAACTTTCACCTCCCTCTTCCTTTTTCAATTCCCAATTTGAGCTCACACATGTGGAAGCGTCCGTTGATTTTCCTAGGGGAGTGCATTACAAAAAAGGGCATAATTTTTAGTATATAACTCGGATTGTAACATATAATATATTGTTGGAAAGTTCTCAAAACAAGCTTTTTAGCTAACCTATTAGATTGAGGATCCAACATAGTTTGAAAGAGGGCTTTTGTTCTCTAGATATGGACCCTACAACCATGGAGGATTTTGGCAATTCACCTTTACCTGGGGTCTCACTCGAGCAACAATTAGAGATTATGTGACAAGAACTTCAAGCAACTCAACAAGCTATACAAGAACATGATGCTATGCTCCAGCAAGTACAAAATGATGATCGTAGCTTAATCAAAGTGGTGAAAGTGATTATCATTGCACACAAGGTGCAAGTTCCAAGATAGGTGCTAAGAACTTCCAATTCTCCAGATTCGATGGACGAAAGGATGGCGAATTTGTCCTATCATGGCTATCTCAATTTGATGATTTCTACTCTGATGAGTCATATTCAGAAAATGAGAAAGTCAAATTTGCTACCAATTATTTGGTAGGAAGAGCTCAACTATGGTGGAATGTTTTACGGAATAGTACCAACCATCCTACCACATGGGATGCATTTCAGACAAAAATTAAGGAGTCTTTCCTTCCTTCCCATTTCCATCTACATGCCCGTCGTGCATGGACAAGTTTTGGATGGAGAGAAGGAGATAATGTATCCATTTATACTGAACATTTTTGGCAATGTCTTTTATTACTTCGTTCACTTGAGTAGGTTCCCGAAGCAAGTTTGCAACGAAAATATGAAGATGGCTTGGAGATGGGAATCCAAGCAAAGCTCCATACCCTCCGACCTACATCCTTGTATGAAGCTATCTCTTTTGCGCATGATGCTGAAAAGGAGTTCCAATCTATCATCAAAACACTTCGTTTACAACAAATTCATCAACTTCAACCACGCGTCAAAGCCAATTTTCCTTCTAAACGTCCTTTTACTACATTCGCTTTGCCTACTTTCCAACTCCCTCCTCAATCCCAATTAGTACCATCCAACAAATCAACCCTTGGCCAGCCTCACAAACCTACCACTCTTCAAAATACGAAGTTGAATGCTCAACAAAAACGACCCCGTATAACTTGTTGGAATTGTGGAAAGATTGGTCATACCAAAGTTGCTTGTAGAATGAGACCTACTAATAGGCAACCCATTGAAGCTCAAGTACACAACATGGAGGTTGTTCCTGCTGACACTGAAGCTAATTGGTCCGAAGAAGTATTAGAGCAAGAACTAAGTACCTTGGGTAACTGATTTTCTAACCATTCTCTACTCTGCATTCATGGCACCATTAATGGCATAGTAGTAAATGTTTTACATGACGATGGTAGCTCACATGATTTTATTTCTCATAAGCTAGTTAAAAATCTTAACCTTACTACTCATCCTTCTATGTATAAGGTTAAGGTTGCGTTTATAGGGAATACATATAATATTACGAATGAGGTGTATAATGTTCAAATTTGTATAAGCTCATATATAGATGAACGTTCATTTTTAATTGCTCCGTTGCAGTCATATGATGTTATACTTGGCATGCCGTTTCGACATAATTACAACCCCTGCATTGATTATGATACACACATGATTACTTTCAAATTTCAAAATAAAGATGTTTCACTGTATGTGATGCATGATTTTCAACCCTTCTCGTTCATTAGTCGTACACAAGCCAAATGAGCTTTTAGGAAAGGTTATAACTCATGTGTTGTCTTTGTGAATAATATAACTGATTATACACATACACTTCCAAGTGCACATAAGTCATTTATGGACTCATATAAGGATTGTTTTATGGCTAATTTTCCTTTTGCATTACCACCTTTAGGATTGATTTAATTCCTAGTAGCTCTCCTCCTCATAAAGCACCTTATAGGCATGGACCTTTACACCAAAATGAAATAGCTAGACAAGTTAAAGATTTACTCGACAAAGGACTAATATGGTCTAGCTCTTCTCCTTTTGGAGCCCCTGTTCTTTTAGTTGAAAAGAAGAACAAGACGTATAGAATGTGCATTGATTATAGAGCACTTAATAAAATTACCATTAAGAATAGGTATCCTATCCCTAGGATAGATGACTTCTTTCTTGTCTTCTTTGATGATATACTTACTTATAGCAAGAATGACAGTGAACATGAAACTCATTTAGCAACAGTCTTTGATTTGTTACGTAAAAATAAACTTTATGTTAATTCTGAAAAGAGTTGTTTCTTCCAAAACGAGATAGAGTATCTTCGACATATCATCTCTAGTCAAGGCATTCATGTAGTTACAGATGCTAAAGAATGGCCTAAACCTCAATCAGTGAATGATGTCCGTTCGTTTTTAGGATTAGCTAGCTTTTATCGAAAGTTTGTAAAGGGATTTTCTTATATAGCCCTTCCCCTTACTTTATTATTGAAGAAACATCTAAAATTTGTATGGGGAATAGCCCAATAACAATCTTTTGATAAACTTAAGTATGCAATTTCCCATGCGCATGTTCTGCAATTGCCTAATTTTGCACAAACATTTCACGTAGTTACAAATGCTAGTGGTTCTGGTATAGGTGTTGTTCTAATGCAAAATTATCATCCTCTTGCATTTGAAAGTAGGAAACTCAAACCTTCTGAACGCAATTATACTACATATGATAAGGAACTGTTAGTTGTTGTGCATGCATTGAAAATTTGAAAACATTACCTTATGGGTTCGGAAGTTCTAATTAAAACTGACCAACAAGCTATTAAGCATTTATTACAGCAACCATTGATTTCCGATAGACATATTAAATGGGCTTCATTTCTACAAAACTTCCAACCTTTGATTCAATATCAACCAGGAAAAGCTAATTTTGTAGCTGATGCTTTAAGTCGTCTCCCATCCCCACAAACAACTACTATTTCAATTAATAATATTTCTGCTATTCAGATTCATTCATTTCATGATATGATTTCCACTTATGCATGTGGCCTGTATTTTTCACAAGCATGGACTGCTTTCAATAATTCCACATCACATCATGAGGATCATTACACATTTCATAATGGATTTTTGTATTTCCAACACAAGTTATGCATTACACAAGTATTCAAAATGTAGATGTAAACGTAGGTGTAAACATAGGTGTAAACGTAGGTTCTGGTTCTGGAACTAGAACGGAAACAAAAGCAAAATTGAAACTAGAACAGAGATAGAAGCAGAAGCAGAAGCAGAAGCAAACACAGATTTGGATTCGGATTCAGATTCGGATCACGAACAGAGAATACAGCAAACAGAGAACGCAGATAGGAATCAATCGCAGAGATAAACACAAACAAACCCCTCCGGACTGATACGTGCTAGGCGTTGATACCATTGTTATTAGGTCCCTCAGTGCACGCACACACAGAGGCAGTAAGAAGACAAAGGAGTAAATGTCGGTGTAAACGTAGGTGTAAACATAGGTGTAAACATAGGTGTAAACGTAGGTGTAAACGTAGGTGTAAACATAGGTGTAAACGTAGGTGTAAACGTAGGTGTAAACGTAGGTGTAAACGTAGGTGTAAACGTAGGTGTAAACGTAGGTGTAAACATAGGTGTAAACGTAGGTGTAAACATAGGTGTAAACGTAGGTGTAAACATAGGTGTAAACGTAGGTGTAAACATAGGTGTAAACATAGGTGTAAACGTAGGTGTAAACGTAGGTTCTGGTTCTAGAACTGGAACAGAAATAGAAATAAAAACTAGAACTAGAACAGAGAGAGAAGCAGAAGCAGAAGCGGACGCAGATTCGGATTCAGATTTGGATTTGGATCGCGAACAGAGAATGCAGTGAACAGAGAATGCAAACAGGAATCAATTGCAGAGATAAACACAAACAAACCCCTCCGGAGTGATATGTGCCCAGGTTATCAGGTCCCTCAGTGCACACACACATAGAGGCAGTAAGAAGACGAGACAGGAATTAGAAACGGAGAAACAATCAACACGATATTGGGTGCAATTTGCCCCCATGTACTCTGATGGACGAGTCTCTTAGAGTACACGTATTTATAGGTTATTTCTATTATTTCTTGAAAATAGAAGTTACATGAGGGCCATCACTTTAGAAGCGTCTTTTAGGAAAAACTACTTTATTTACAAAAGACGTCGCTTTCTAAAGCGAACCACTACTTTTACAACAAGATAAACCTAAATATAACTATTCTAGAAGTCTTCGATTTAGTCTTCGATTAGTCTTCGAATTTATTTATTTACGCGCATCCACTTGTATCCATGCCCTCATGCTTCTTCACCTGCTAGATCAAACACAACCACATTAAAATTTTTTGGACATTTAAAACATTAAAAATCCATTTAACCTTCCATGATTCCATAAAATACAACAGTTTGTGCCATCAAATTTTCAAATCTCAAAATGGTCTTTGCCCAGCAAGTTATACCTCCTCCTCGGAACACTGGCATTAGACCCTGATCCATGAGACGTGCCTGAGACCTCTGATGCCATGATGGCAGAGAACTGTATAGAATGATAATAGAGCTAGAAGAGTCCAAACATCATTAAGGCTCAAAGAAGGATGACCAAATATCAGATTCTGGAAGAGAATTCAATAGTCTTCCTAGAAATATGAATTAATGAACAGTAATGGCCAACCAAAAGGATTATGTGAGAATAAATGTGCTCACACCAATAGAGTATCAAGGAGTAAATTGACCATAGTTGACAAAACCAAAAATCTAGAAAAATTTTGCCAAAGTATCCTATGCAAAATGACATATGGCATGTTTACCTACATAGTGAATCATTGACTCCATTCATATAATCAGTTACCCAAAAGAAGCCAACTAGGTTTATCGAGTACCTATGAACAACTATCATACATATCCTATGGTGAGGCTGGATAAGTCTTTTACCTACAACACGGAAGAGACCCGGACATCTGGGTGTCTGCCAATTAAGAAAAGCTTACCATGACCCTCTTTTTCAAATATAAAAGGCTTTATGCAAAACATAATTGCTATATCAATGGCCACATGAACATACAACAACAAAAGCATACATAGTGTGTATGTGCTCAATATATGCAGTAACATGGCACTCAATATATGCTGAATGCACTTCCCAAACACTGGCCAACAACACCTGCAAGTGTCTATCAACTATGTTCTTTAGGCTCAAAAACCTGCATAGACTTGCGGTGGCTGCTCCCACCACAACTAAAACCTTTCAAGAAACCTGTAGATTAACTAGTGTGGCTGAAAAAAGAGCCCCAAAAGGTGAATATTCATTGTCAAAGAAGTACAAAGAACACTCTTCTTGATGTTCTTGGACCTTTGTGAAGAGAACTATGCACGAAAGTACTCCAAAATGGCTCCAAAAATCACCCCAAAAATGCTTCAAAAATAGGTTTTGAAAGCAAAAAATGAAGATTTGAGGGCCCAAAACTTGTTGAAGATAATTTGAACCTTAGTCTTCTTCAAGCACCACAAGAGTGTAGCTTAGTGGCAAGAGATTTCCATGGTTAAGGGAGCTACAGGGAGAGCAATACTAGGATGGGTGACCTCCCGGGAAGTATTGGGAACCTCCGTCTTCCTTGAACGTTGAGGTCCTCCCTCATGTGCAGCCAATGGTGCCAACAGTGACTTCAGTGAATCGGATGACAAGGTATGCCAAAGTCTATGCCCAGGTCGTCGTCTTAGTCATAAGATTTGAAGAAAGCCTTTTCGAAAGAAAGAACAGGTCTCTCATGGAGATGGTGAGGTGTACGGTCAAAAGTGAAGCTTTACCACATAGTTTTTTACTTGAGGCTCTTATGTGTGCATCGTATGTATTTGATAGATGTACCACCAAATCACTGTATTCTATCAGTCCATATGAGCTTGGCATGGTTGCAAGCCATCTGTTTCTCATCTGCATGTCTTTGGTTGTTTGGCATATGCATTAGTGCATGAACAAAAATGCAAAAAATGGATGATAAAGCAGTGAAATGTATTTTTGTTGGGTACAGTTTTGAAAGCAAATCTATCATCTATATCATTCATAGACTAAGCACATTTTGGTTAGCCATGATGTTGTTTTTGTGGGAGATGAAATTCAGCCATCACTTTCATGTACTAAGGAGACATCGGTTACCTCCAAAGATGTGTATGACACTTTGTTGCCTCTTTTTACAGATGGATAGTCAAGTGCTCATCAAAATGAGGCAAAGTTTCAGCCTCTATAGGTCCCACATGATGATGTAGACCATTCCATTTCTGATGTGGATTTACATGATGCACTTGTTGATGAGAGAAATGATATAGAGGAGGCAAAAACTATGCCTAAATGGCTGTTGTAGACCTTGCAAGATAGCAAATTAGATGCACTTTTGTCATATTGTACTCGTTTAGGCTCTCATAGTGATTCTTTTGCATCATATTGTTATGCAATGACTACCTCTCATCATTGTGATGAGAACAATCTTGTTTTTTTTTATGAAGTAGAAAATTCAAAAAATTGGATGGCTGCTATGCAATCAGAATATGATGCTATTATGAAGAATGGTACTTGGCCTTTATGTGATTTTCTTCCAAGAAAAAGGTCATAGGCACTAAATGGGTATACAAGCTAAAGCATGTGCCTCATAGAACAGCTGACAGGTATAAGGCTCGGCTTATTGCAAAAGGTTATGCTCAAGAAAGGCATTGAGTTTGATAAGACCTTTGTACCCACATGTCGAATGACTAGCATTCATAGCATTTGTTGGCTTCCAAAGACATTGAGACTCTATGAGAATAGATATATTGGGGGATTCTTTTGCAGAAAAGGACTAGAGTATTTGTAGGAGAAGGAAGAAGAAGAAGAAGTGAAACACAGGCATCAGAAGCTTATATATATTGATTTAAAATGGAAAATACAATGATGATGTCTAGAACAAGAACAAATGTTCTTTGCATAGAGTGCTTAACCCCAAAGAGTACACACACAGGTTTACAAGATACCGAAATTCCTTAGGCCACCAACCTTCTCTGCACCAGACCTCCACCCTCTCTAGTAGCTTGATGTTGTGCACACCTTACACTCAAGCTTCCAATAGGGTAAGAGGAAAGGATGACTTCTTTCGATAGGCAATAACTCCTCAATTGTACCTTGTGCCACCTTGATTGAATTCCTCAATGGTTCTTTGCACTCTCTTTCTCTGCACACTTGATCACCCTCCTTGCACACTTATCTCTCACTTGCTTCTCTGTGTCGCACTGGTTCAATGTCTCTTGCCCATCTCTCCTAGTGTAGAATATGCTCCTTCTTGCTTAGTCTAACTCCAAGAATGCCAATGCCTTGTGGTAAGTGTTAATTCACTTACGTACATCACTCCTAACTAATAGTGTATCTTGGTGCTCACTTTGATGTCCCAAAAATTACTAGAATGTGTTGAGTCATTGACTCCCTATTTTGTCCTATAGTGACTTTAGGAGAAAAACAAAATTTTAAATTGGGGGCCATACACTCACTGTTTTTATAGGGATCTATTCCGAAAATTTAACATATACTTTTTGGAGATCCCTACACGCTTCCTCTTCTTGTGTGTGCACTTCTTTGACATGTTCCTGCACCTTGTGCTTAACCTTGAGTGCCAACACTACCCCCCCTCTTGAGTCTATCATCCCTGATAGACCCTTGTTGGATTGGGTGTTCCATGTAGTACTTTTAGAGGTAGTGTCCATCATGTATCTACAAAAGCGATTTTTTGTCAAAATGTAGCGGGGTCTGTTGTCTTGTTCTTCATTTTGTCCCTGCTAGCCTTTGCAAGTTTTAGCCCCTTTGTATGTACTTCTTCCTTGGATTCCAATGTGATGGTCTATTTGTGAGCTCCCAAAAATTGCTAATAGCTCAAAAGAGGTTATCAATGTTGATGTTGAGCAATTGTCGACAATGAATTGCTTCACAGGTATTGATGTTGTAATATTGATGTCTTATGGATCTTTCAAATATGGGTTTCACTACTATCATGCCAAGTGTTCATAACCCATAATGAATGATGGGTAAGTGTGTAAGTGCATGGGTTGAAGAAAACATGTGCCTTATGCACAACCATGTAATGTGGTCCTATGCATGCTCACTTGGGGAATGCATTGTAAAAGTATGGTGCAAAAAATTGGGTCTTGAGCTAAGTGCTCAAGGGTATGCTGATGAAGAGGTTTCCTAATCTATCATGGTTATAGTGTTGCCAAAGTAGGGGATTCTTACGATGGTGAATGGCCAATTGATGTTTATCTCTTCGTGTTGTACTTCTATCATGAGGATTTACCATTGGCTTGTCTTTCATTATTGATGGATGCCCTTGTTGATGATTCACTGATGAGATTGTTCGAGCACATGCTCTTGTTTCTTCTCTCTATTTTTTTCTTTTTTTTGCTTGAACATGTTTTGGTCCTTGAAAGATTCATTCTTTGCTTTCAAAGCCTATTTTTGAAGCATTTTTGGATGTCTTTTGGAGCCATTTTGGAGTACTGTTGCACATAGTTCTCTTCACATAGGTCCAAGAACATCAAGAAGAGTGTTCTTTGTACTTCTCCAACAATAAATATAAACCTTTGGGGCTGTGTTTTCAGCCACACTCGTAAAACTACAGGTTTCTCGAAAGGTTTTTAGTTTTGGTGGGAGCAGCCGCTGCAAAATTTTATGCAGGTTTTTTGAGCCTAAAACATCAGATTTGACAGACACTTGCAGGTGTTGTTGTCTAGTTTTTGGGCTGTGTATTCAGCCTTTTTAGTGTCATTTTAGTGCATACATTGAGGATATACACACCATGTATGCTTGTGTGGATACCACTTATGTACGTCCATGTGGTCATTGATACAACGGTTACATTTTTGCATAAAGTCTTTTACATTTGAAAAAGAGGGTCATGGTGAGGTTTTCTTAACTAGGAGACACCCAGATGTCGAGGTCTCTTCGGTGATGTAGGTGGAAGACTTACCCAGCCTTGCCATAGGAGATGTATGATAGTTGCTCATAGGTGCTCGATAAGCCTAGTTGGCTTCTATTGGGTAATTCATTATATGCAGTGGAGTTAGTGATTCACTATGCAGGTAAACATGTCAGTACTTGCAGTTTTATGATATTTTGACACTGATCATATGCTCATTTTGCAGAGGATACTCTGGCAAAATTTTTTCTAGATTTTTGGTTTAGTCAACTATACAGTGGTCGATTTACTCCTTGATACACTTAGTTGTTGGTGTTTGGATGCTTCTAGCTCCATTATCATTCTATTCAGCTCTCTACCATCATGGCATCAGAGGTCTCAGGCACATCTGGGTCTAGTGCCAGTGTTCCAAGGAGGGGCTTTAACTTGCAGGGCAAAGAACATTTTGAGATCCAAAAATTTGATGGCACAAACTTAGCTCTATGGAAGAATCCGATTAAAGATGTGCTGATTCAAAAGAGGCAATGGAAGCCAATAAATGGGATTTCAAAGAAGCCTGCTGACATGGATGAAGATGATTGGGATGAGTTAGATGAAATGGCCAGGTCTACCATTAGCTTGCACTTGGCAGATAATGTTTACTTTACAGTATTAGACTGTGAAAGTGCAGAGGAGCTTTGGAAGAAGTTATGCAATACATATGAAAAAGAGACAACATCAAATAAAGTGTATCTGATGAGAAAATTATATGACCTTCGCATGAAGGACACTCATAGTGTTGCTGCTCATCTAAATGAGTTTGATGCTACATTCTCCCAATTACAGGCTCAGAAAATGGATATGGATAATGAAATGAAAGCAGTATTGCTGTTATGCACCTTGCCATCATCATGGGATACATTTTGCACAGCTATTAGCAATAGTGCACCTAGTGGTAAACTCGTCTATGATGACATATGTGGAGCACTCTTGAGTGAGGAGATTCGCAGAAAATCTATGGTTGGCACTCAAAGTGGAGATGCATATAATGTTCGTGATTCTTACCAAGGAAAGAATCAGCAACATGGCAGGAGCAAGAACAAGGAAAAGAATGGTCAACGGAATAAGAGTAGAAGTAAATCGAGGAAGAGGGATATTGAATGCCATTATTGTCATAAGAAAGGACATATGAAGAAAGACTATTATGCATTAGAGAATGCCAAAGGTAAAGGATATAACATTGATGGGCATGTTAAACAGTTACCTGCACCATCTACTTCGACTGTGAAGATTGAAGAAATTAATGCTATTTTTGATGATGATGATGTGTTGACACTTGATAGTACTGTACCAATTGAGGCGCTTATGGCTGATTCTCTTTCCCACACATGGTTGCTAGATTTTGGTGCTTCTTTCCATGTGACACCACACAGAGAATGGTTCTCTAATTATGCAGCAAAGTCTCTTGGTACCGTGAGACTTGATGACTCTTACCAGTGTGATGTTGTGGGGATTGGAGATGTGGTTGTGCAGTTCATTGATGGTTCAAAATTTACTATGCATAATGTACGCCATGTACCTCAGTTATGATGCAGTTTGATGTCAGTTGGTCAACTTGATGACCTTGGTTACAAGGTGGTCTTTTATGCTCAATCGTTTTGCATATAGAAGGGCAATATGGTTATTGCAAAAGGAAGCAAAGTTGGATCACTTTATCGTTTACTTGTATCACGGAAAGAACACTTGTTAGCTGTTACTGAACAACCTATGGCTTGTATTTGGCATGGTCGTTTGGGCCATATATCTCGTAGTGGAATGGAAAATCTTTCTTGTTCTGGCTACTTACCTGTGTTATCTTTCTCCGATTTTTCATTTTGTGAGCATTGTCAATATGGAAAGCAAACTAGAAATGTGCATAGAACACACATTGACTCTTCAATTCAACCTTTAGATCTCGTTCATACAGATGTGTGTGGTCCTATGCCCACTAGGTCCTTAGGTGGATCCCTTTACTTTGTCACTTTCATAGATGATGCTACTAGAAAAGTTTGGGTATATCCTATCAAATCGAATGATGAGGTATTCCCTACTTTCAAAAAATGGCTTGCTTCAGTTGAGACTGACAAAGGAACTAAGCTTAAGGCTTTACGTTCAGATAATGGGGTGAGTATACCTCACATGAATTCATCCTTTTCTGTCAGTCTAGAGGGATTCGTAGAGAGTTTACAGCTCCTTATACCCCAGTATAGAATGGTGTAGCTGAGAGGATGAATAGAACTATTGAAGATAGAGTAGTCTCTATGTTGCATCATGCAAAACTCTCACAAAGCTTTTGGGTAGAAGCAGTATTGACTGCAGTTCATGTGATTAACCTTTCACCTAGTACTGCCAAAGGTATGAAAGTGGCAAAAGAGTTGTGGATAGGGAAGCCACTATATTATGATCATCTTAGAGTATTTAGCATGCATAAAAATGCTACACATAGGGATGTTCAAGAGAATGTCCATTCAGATCAGTCTGCACATGTTCCTATTCAGCAACCATTGAGACATTCTGCACGTGTCTCACATCCACTTGATAGATATGTTCCAGGATTAGATTTTGTTATGCTAACAGATGCTGGTGAGCATTCTTTCTACAAAGAGGCTATGCAGATAGAGGATCATATCAAGTGGGAGTGTGCCATGAAGAGTGAATTGGATTCTATTCACAAGAATGGTAGTTGGGATTTAGTACCTTTGCCAAAGGGCAGGAAAGCTTTACCATGTAAATGGGTATATATGCTGAAATTCACATCAGATAGTGCTTCTCCAAAGTATAAAGCACGACTCATTGCAAAGGGTTTAAAGCAACAACATCATGTGTTGATTTCGAGGAAATCTTCTTTCCAGTGGTCAAGTTGACTACCCTGCGCATGTTGCTTGGATTCGTTTCAATGGAGGACTTAGAGCTAATCCAAATGGATGTGAAAACTACTCTGCATGGAGATCTTACAGATGAGATCTATATGGAACAACGAGAGGGTTACGTAGTTCCTAGCAAGGAAAGTCTAGTTTGTAAGCTCAAGAAGAGCTTGTATGGACTTAAATAGTCCTCTAGACAATGGTACTAGAAGTTTGATGCTTTTATGAAGTCTCAAGGCTATTGTTGAAGCAATGAAGATCATTGTCTCTACACAAAGAGATGCTCAGATGGCAGCTTGATATGCTTGATACTTATGCCGATGATATGTTGATTGCTGGGAAGTCCTCTTATGATTTGTCAATCCTCAAAAAGAAGTTAAGTCAGACCTTTAATATGAAGGATTTGGGGGATGCAAAACATATTCTTGGCATGCACATTACTCTTGATCGGAGTAAAGGTTGCATATACTTGTCTCAAAGTGAGTACATATTCAAAGTACTTCATAGGTTCAATATGCAGGGTGGAAAGGCATGGAGTACACCTTTACCCACATGTGTGAAATTGAGCAAGGATGATTGCCCCAAATCAGATGAGGAAAAGGAATTCATGACCAAAATTCCCTATGTCTACTGTTGGTAGTCTCATGTATGCTATGGTAGCTACAAGACCAGACATTGCATTTACAGTGGGAGTTGTGAGCAGATATATGTCTAATCCTGGCAAGAAACATTGGGAAGCAGTCAAGATGATTTTAAGATATCTAAGTGGCATTAAGGACAAGTTTCTATGCTTAGGTAGAGGGAAAGCATCCATTATTGGTTACACAGATTTTGACTATGTTGGTTGCATAGACAATCGTAAGTCTACATTAGGGTACATTTTTCATTTTGCTGGAGGTGCTATCCCTTGGAGATCTCATCTTCAAGAATGTATAGTTGTTTCCACCACAAAAGCAGAGTATGTTCAGCAAGTGAGGCATGCAAGGAAGCATTGTGGCTTTCTCGTCTTGCTTGTGATATGGGTTTACCTCAGCATGTACCGCACTTGCTCAATGATAGTCAGAGTGCCATTGCTTTGGCTAAGAATCCGGTCTACCATTCAAAGACCAAGCACATTGAGGTGAGGTATCACTTCATTAGAGACTTCTTAGCCATTGAGCGGATTATTCTTGAGAAGGTTCACAATCGAGATAATGTTGCAGATGCTTTGACTAAAGCTCTACCACATGATAGCTTTCGACACTGTTGTCACTTGATGGGGGTTACTTGATTCTTGATCTTAGATAGTCACTTGTATATTGTGTAACATGCCCATCATGTGGGAGGTATAGTTTGTATACTTACACTCACATATTCTCATGTGAAAGGCCAAATGGCCATCGGACACTTCTTTGTATATGTTCTTTAATAAAACATATAGTGGCCTAGTCAGTCACAGACTGTAAGTTCGACCGCATTTGTAAGACCTAAGAAGTCTGTCTTCGTACTCCCTGTGTACTGTGTTTTCTACGTATTTTGCAGCCTCTGTGTGGAGTATTGTGTGCGACCTTAGGAGCTCGGTTTTCTACTTCGAGCATATCGTCGTGGAGCTCTTAAGGAGGAGAGCGCACTGTGGTGCATCGCCATCGAATTCCTTCACTCTTTGAGATGGAGATCTTCATTGTTCTAGCACTTGTTATCATGGCTTTCTCTGTTGCTTGTTCAATAACGACTTTGACTGCAACAGTGTGATTGACTGCTCTCCCTTTCGTACCGGGATCTGTGTCATGCTCAAAGCGACTTTCTTCTTGAACTTTGTTTGTCTATTTGATATAGCAGTTGTCTTGTATTGTTTCACTTGCCTCTGAGGTTGAACTAATATGACTGCATTAGTATTTGATAAAGGAGAGAGATTTACTCACCTTCGAGCCTATTCTTCCATGATTGAGTGCTTCTGCATCCTTAAGATTTTGACACATACAACATCTTCTTCTCTAAGATTAGTCCTAGAAGAAATAAGAGAATGTGTCATACATGGATTTCTAATCATGCAATTCTCTAATTCTAATGTAATGCATTCTTCATGGACCCAAACTTGAAGAAGTTCACTTCTTAGGTTTAATTTGACTGCATGGTTATAGAACCAATCTTGACCCAAGTCAATTGGTTCCATAAGGTCCTCATCTTGACACACTAATATTTTGACTATCAGGGACATGAAGTTCCACCTCGCCCAAACAAGGGGTTTCCACACCTTCCAATCCTATGAGATAGGCTTCTATGGAATCAATGTTCAATTATAGATTGTGAAAATATGAGAGTCTAAATACACTAGTTGCTACACCTGATGAAGTAATTTGTTGGTGATGCACCACAGTGCACTCTCCTTGTTGAGAGCTCCATGACGATATCCTCGGAGTAGAAAACCGAGCTTCAAACACCACACACGGTACTCTTGTTGATATATTTAGGTAGTGATGTGTGTGAACACACTAGGACCGCCGAGGCACTTTTTTCCCTCTTTAGGAGGTTTTTTTCCCCCGACTTGTATATACGCCTATTGCCCTAATGGGCTACTTATCTTTGTACATTCTCTAGTAATACATTCAGTATTGTGTGTTTGTGCTCCAAGCTTCTTCTTCTTCCTTGTGCTGTTCGCGTGCTTCCGTAGATGTCTAACTCCAACAATTGGTATCAGAGCAGGTCGTCGCTTCATCTAGGGCGCCGTCGACACTCCTCCGTTTGCAGTCTCAGATTCGCATGAAATTTGGTGAGCATACTCAGGGTGTTTCAGAGATCAAAACAGCTTTGCTGTGTAGTGCCGAAATCGCGATCTGAGCTCATTTCGGCCTCCGAACGCACTATCGCAGCACTTGTGCATGCTATTTTGTCTTTTTGTGCCAAAGGTATATACCAGTTTTTGTTTGCCAGTTTAAGCATCTCGAAGTCTGCTACAGGTCTAGCAGAACTCGTCTAGGCAGTTCTGTTCAACTTTTTGAGATATAGTCAATTTTCTACATCAAGGTATTTTAGTCACCGGCCATGGCTGAAAGCAGTGATGTATTCCGTATGTTGGCTGTTGAGGATAAGTTGGATGGTACCAACTACCCATTGTGGGCTTATATGATGCGACATGTATTGGTTGCAAAAGGATTGTGGAACATTGTGTAGGGTGTTGAAAGATGTCTTGTTACACCTCTGACTACAGGTATTGCAAATACAGGAGCTCGAGCTGATGAAGATGGTGTCGAAGATGATATTCCGCAGATTCCTGTTCGTGCTGCTGTTTCTACTGCACCTACTGTAGAGCAGATTCGCTGGGATGACAGAGATGCCCAGACACATGCATTGATAGCTTTGTCTGTCAAACGTGCCATTATTCCTCATATTCGCTCTTGCAGAACAGCTAAGGATGCTTGGGATACACTTACCACATTGTACCAAGCTAGGAATGAGGCTCGTGTTGCTTACCTCCGAAAACAGTTGGAGATTGAGCACATGAATGAGGGTGATTCTATGGATAGTTTCCTAACAAAGATCAAAGACTTGAAGGAACAGTTGATTTCTGCTGATGAGGTTATACCAGATAGCTCACTTGTGCAGACCGTTTTGAATGGTCTTCCTGATTCATATCAGAGTTTTGCTTCTACTCTTCGGTTGATGATGAAAGGCAATCCAAATGTCTTATCATTTGAGGAGTTAGTCTCTGTTCTGTTGCAGGAAGATCAATCCATGCAAAACAGGTCCATTATTGCAGATCAAGCTTTCCTGGCTAGTCAGAAGGGCAAAGGAAAATGGAGCTCTTCAACTAGTAAGCAGAAATCTGCTAATTCTGCATATTCGAAGAAGGAAGATAAAGATGAGAAGAAATAAAAAAAGCAGAAGTTGTTTTGTAAGTACTGTAAAGGGAATGATCATATCATAAAGAACTGTCCAAAACTGGCTGCTAAAGAGGCAAAGAAGAAAGAGGCTGGAATGGTTGTTGTAGAGGCCTCTACACCAAAAACAGAGTCTGCAAATCTTGTGCAGGAAGAAGAATGGGCGTTTACTACTGTCTGCAATTTTGACCCATCTTCTCATGAGCAGTGCATGTCTGCAGTAGACTCAGATGTTTGGTATTTTGATAGTGGGGCAACCAAACATATTACCTCGCAGCGTAGTTTCTTCTCTTCACTCGAGCCTGCCCCTACAGGGAATACTGTTACATGTGCCAACAACTCCTCTTATCCTGTTATGGGAGTTGGTAAGATCATTTTGACTACTGCTGATGGTAGTTCTTTCACTTTGTCAGATGCTTTATTTGTGCCAAGGATAAAAAAGAACCTGTTATCAGTTTCTACATTAGCCAAGATTAGCTTGGTTGTGAAATTTGTTGATGACAGGTGTACAGTTCATGATCTGTCAAATGGCGATGTGATTATTGCTTCTGGCATTTTATGTCGTGGGTTGTATAAGCTCATAGACTATGAAAGATCTGTAAATGATTTGGCATGTGCAGTTAATGATTCTCAAGCTATGCCAGATGCAAAGCTTTGGCATGTACGCTTTGGTCATTTGAATTTTGCTAGTTTGCTATGCCTGCAAAAATCTGAAATGGTGTCCTCTTTGCCCAAACTTGAGGCACCTGGAAAACATGTTTGTGAAGGTTGTATTTTGGGCAAAATGCAGCGTTCATCCTTTCCAAAAGATGGTTCAGTTTGGGCTACTCAGAAATTGCAGCTTGTACATAGTGATGTGTGTGGTCCTATGCAGACACCTTCTTTTGGGAATTATCTTTACTTCGTGACTTTCATCGATGATTTTTCCAGGCATGCATGGGTATATCCATTGAAAGCAAAGTCCGAAGTGTTCATGTGCTTCAAACAGTTTCTGGTTTTGGCTGAAAATTTGTCAGCATGTAAAATGGGCACCCTCCGTTCTGATCGAGGGGGGGGATATATATCTTCTGATTTTAATGCATTTTTGGCTGAACGTGGGATAAAATACCAGTGTACAGTGCCGTATACACCTCAACAGAATGGAGTTGCTGAACGGAAGAACAGGTCACTCATGGAGATGGCAAGGTGCATGGTCAAGAGTCAGGCTTTACCACGTAGTTTCTGGCTTGAGGCCGTCATGTGTGCAGCATATGTACTGAACATGTGTCCTACTAAAGTGTTGCAATCTATCACTCCATACGAGGCTTGGCATGACCGCAAGCCATCTGTTGCTCATCTGCATGTTTTTGGTTGTTTGGCATATGCACTAGTGCCTGAACAACATCGCAAAAAATTGGATGATAAGGTAGTAAAATGTATTTTTGTAGGGTACAGTTCTGAAAGTAAAGGCTATCCTCTGTATCATCCACAGACTAAACGCATTCTGGTTAGCCGTGATGTTGTATTGGTGGAAGATGCTATTCAGCCATTGCTTTCATGTACTAAGGAGACATCTGTTAGCTCCAAAGACATGTATGATACTTTGATGTCTCTTTTTACAAGTGGACAATCTAGTGCTGGTCCTAATGAGGCAACTTCTCAGCCTTTGCAGGTTTCATATGATGATGCAGATCATTCCATTTCTGATGCAAGATTTACATGATGCACTTGTTGATGAGAGAGCTGATATTGATTAGGCAAAAACTATGCCAAAATGGCTGGTGCAGACTTTGCGTGACAACAAACTAGATGCACCTTTGTCATATCGTACTCGTTCAGGCTCTCATAGTGCATCCTTTGCATCAGACTGCTATGCTATGGCTGCGTCTAGTCTCTGTGATGAGAATGAGCCTGTTTCTTTTGATGAAGCACATAATTCAGAAAATTGGATGGCTGCTATGCAATCTGAATATGATGCTATAATGAAGAATGGTACATGGTCTTATGTGACTTGCCTCCTCGCAAGAAGGCCATTGGCACTAAGTGGGTATACAAGCTGAAGCATAAACCTGATGGTACAATTGAGAGGTATAAGGCTAGGCTTGTTGCAAAGGGTTATGCGCAGGAAAGAGGCATTGATTTTGATGAGACCTTTGCACCTACATGTCGTATGACTACTGTTCAGAGCATTTGTGCACTTGCAGCCCATCATGGTTGGAATGTACATCAGCTGGACATTAAAACAACATTTCTGAATGGTGACTTGCATGAAGAAGTGTATGTTTTGCAGCCCCGTGGCTTTGTGCAGAAAGGGCATGAAAACCAAGTGTGTAGGTTAAAGAAGGCATTATAAGGCTTAAAGCAAGCACCACGTGCTTGGTATGAGAAGATACATGTTGGAAAACAATGCCTCATTGGTTGGAAATTGGTCAAAGTTTATACCAGTTTTCAGAATGTATATCTGTTCTTTCCATTACTTCTACAAAGCAAACGGGCCTGGGTACCTTTTTTTTAATAACCTTGTACAACAAAAGCGTGGGGCAACTTGGCTATGTGGTCGTCCTCCCATCACAGTGGTCCGGGTTCAAATCCCGTCGGCAGCATATCGCGCAACGGATGATTTTTGAGCTTTTGCTTTATTAAAAGCTTATGGAGAAACTAAAAAAACACTAACGGATGAGTGACGCGATCTTGCTTTATTACGATCATGCTTTCTTTATGCGATCGTAGGCTTTTGCTTTATTCAAGGTGCTCTTCAAGGCTCAACAATCTACTATATAAGAGACTATTTAGCTCACTTGTAATCATCCTTCACCTAGGATCAACACAAGCTTTCTAGAGCTTGGACCTCAGTAGAGGTGGTGTTTCTTCTAGCACATGGGGCAGCCATGGTGCTAACTTGAAGCATGTTGAGGAGCAGCTATGGAGTTCTTCTTGGTGATTCTTCTTGGAGAAGATAAAGGGTGTGCTCACACTCTAGCTCATGGAGAGGAGGTCATCTCTTGTTCATGGCAAGAAGACTTGATTATTAGCAGCTTGATGGTGAGGATCGCCCATCTACATGATGTATTTGAAGATCATCTTCTACAAGAAGATGTTAGGTTGAAGATTATCTTCTACAAGAAGATGTCTTGCTACTTCAAAGACATTGGATGGGACCATCTACATGATTTTGAAGATTATCTTCTACAAGAAGATGTTAGGTTGAAGATTGTCTTCTACAAAGAAGATATCGGGCTACTTCAAAGACATTAGATGGAGATTAACATAAGATTCACATCTTATGTTAAGTATTCAGGTACATATTCTCTTTATGCACACAGGTACTACTTGAAGTTTATGGAGGCTGTGGCGTTCATATCAGGAGGAGTCCTATTCGGCATAGGTACAAGAGAAACAGTACGTATATGCTTTATGCATATTTTATGAGGTGTTTGAGAAGGTGTGTTCACATGAGTTTGAGGATTTTCGGCAACAAACTTGTTAGCATTCTATGCTACTTTATAAGTATGTGATCTTTTCACGCACATATCTAACTTAGGGTCTTCCATAGCCTAAGTTTAGATGTAGGATTGTTGACCATCAGTTTCACACTGATCCTTCCTCATTCAGTCACTCATATTCACTCTTCTATAACCTATAAGGTCACACATCTCATATATATTCAGATTACTGCCCATACATCTGAATATGTTTGTTACATTGTACATTCACTCATTCATCTATTTCTCATCACATAGAATGGTTGAGAATTTTGCTCCCACATTGTACATTGAACATTGGTATATATGATACTATGAGTAAGCGATGGCTTACGTAACACCTTACACATGACGTCTATTCTTTCTCTATCTTTGTCTCATCATCTGTAGATTAAGTTGTGGTATGTTCATGTTTTGTCAATATGGAAGATTGCTGGAATTAATGTTGTACATGACTGGAACTATGGAACCATGGACCTGTGACATGAGCCTAAGGGCCTACCTCACTTCCAACATTTGGTATCAGAGCACTAAGGTTTTGGTTTCAGAACTTTAGATCTTTGGCATCAATGCATTAAGGCTCATTCATATTCACGGGTTCCCAGTCTTCCAGATTCACAACATATGATTTGAAAGCATCTTCTAATATTTGACATTTGACATACACACTTAATCTAGATGAGTAGAGATTTGAGAATTAGACACTTCAGTTACATGTGTATTCATCAGTGTGGAGTATGAAGTTGATGATCTGTTAGCAGCCGAATATTTTTGGAAAGAGTATGCAAATACTTTACAAAAGTATTATTTGAAGACCCAGACTTGATGAAGAGAAGACTACTTCAAATTCAAGGAAAAACAATGGTTTAGAGAAGATGAAGGAAGCAGATCAACATCAAATCACAGGTATCAGTTTCTACTATCAGATTATCATTTGCAGGTCATATCTTAGAAGAGCAGTTATGAAGAGATTTGAAGAAATTCAAGGAATGCTTTTATACACTTTCATCTTTTGAAAGTTAAAGGCTACATCAGGTATCTAGAGTTTTTTCTAGAGAGTTTTGAGAGATCTCTTTCATGGCAAGAAAGTTCATCTAAAAGGACAAGTGCAGAGATGAGATGAGTTTTTTCAGCCAATTTTCTGTTGTAAGTTGGTTGGATATCAAGGTACAAATGTATCTAGAGAAATATAACTCTAGAAGGGTAATTCATCATTCACACAACGATTGGTGAATTTAGTCATTTCAGACATTTGAAGTAGAATTTTGATTCACAGATATGAGGAGATGATAAAACATGATTCTATATTCACTTCCATTTGTATACCATGTTTGTTTTATCTCTTACTCTTAGCATTAGAGGAAGAGAAAAGTTTGTTTGAAGAAGTCAAGAGTGTTTGCTACTTCAAGATGAAAAGAACAAAAGGTATGGAAGAGAAGTTTGAAGATGTTGACATCATCAGGTGGAAGAAAGATGCAGAAGAAGAAAGTCCATCATTTCCAAAAGAAAAGTAAGGCTTCCTTTTCTCATATATTTTCCATATACTTTTCCTATTTTATCCTCTACACCCAAAGACAAGTCTACGAGAACATCTTGTTTAAAGAAGAAGCAGTTTCTTGTTTTGCATTACACTTGGTCATGATTTAGTAGATTTGACAAAGAATTGCATTGAGAGAAAGAAAAGCAGCAGATATATGTTTTAACTCATATATGTATGAGTTATGTTTTAGTTGAAGCTTTTTAAGCAGGCAGCTTATATGTTCCCTCAAAGAATTCTTGGAGTGTCAATAGAGAGCTACTTGGTATATGACAAGTTGCAGAGAAGTATATTTCTTCTTTATCTAACTCTTGAGGTAAAAGAGTTTTTTGTAGCAGATGTTGAAGACTTGCGTTGAGGTTTTATGTTTGGAAAAGGTTACCTCATATTCAATATTTTCAGAAACTTTAGAAAATTCAGAATCTTGTTGATGTACAGGTCATTTGAAGAATCTACTTTCTATGATTGTCTAGTTTTTTGGATACATGCTTGTATTCAAAAAGGTGTTCCATTAGATCCTATAACTTGATTGAAAAGTGGAGTTAGCCAAAAGAAAGTCAAGCAGGTACTATCACATTTCACCCGGGTAAAATATGAAAGTTATGAAGTATCAACTTGCAGCTTTTGGAGTTCTCAAGGTGAGAAGTTTGTCCACTTATATTTCAAGTAGGAATTGCAGAATCCTTGAAGGATTTGTTTGAAGAAAAGTTTTACAACTTTTTGAGAAAGCATGGACACTTGGAGACATTCAGGTAGCAAATCAAACATTCAATCATGAAGGTTTGATAAGAGCAGATTCTACACAGAAGAGATCATTGATCTTGTATGATCTTGAGCATTTATGAGTCGGATATCTATCCTTTGTTTATGAAGATTCTTAACATTGGAAGAAGTCAGTCAAAGATTCAGATTCTATCAAATTTGTGTTGCAGAGAGATAGAAGATACTTGTTATGTTACAGAAGGTTATGAATCCTATAAAGCTTTCAGCAAGGTTTTGTTATGTTAGGATCAGCTAACCTTATTCTAGATTTTGGAAAGCTGAGGAATGACATGGAAAGCTATTGGCATCTGATCAATGCTAATAAAAAGGGTTCAAAGATTTTTGTTTCAGATACAGGTATTGATCACTGAACATCAGATTTATGAAGGAAGACGTTCCAGATTTCATAAAGTCTGATATATTTGAAGAATACTGGATACTAGTGTTAAATCATCCAGGGGGTGATGAAACATGAAAGACTTATTTTCAGCCATATGTAAAAGAATGCAGAGTCATACCTACAGGTATTCCTATATTTCCTTTGTCAGGTTCTCTTTATGTTCCAGCTTTGAAAGAAGAAGGAAGAAGAAGAATGTTTGGAGAAAGTTCCTGTTCAGGAGAAGGTTCCAGAGTTCTATTGAAGAGAAGCTTGATATTTCAGAAAGGTATATTTCAGACGTGCGCACATATATGTTTATACCAAGTTCTGAAGGAAAGAGGTATGAAGGATTTAAAGGATGAAGACATGACGACATCATAGATTTTTACTCATATTTCAGTTGATTTCAATTGAGATGAGTTGACATGACTTGAGGACAGTCAGAGATGAATCAGCAGTGTTCATAATACACTAAGTTGTGAGTTGACAGTCACAGGTTCCGGGATTCAGTTCCTGATTTTGTTTAGTGTATTTACATGACGCAGCAGAAGTACGTTGAGAAATCTTTTTGGAAGGTAAATGCAAATATATGGATCCTAGTGTAAGTTTTCAGGTTTTTGAAGACAGGAGATAGCAGGTGCAGAGACAGTTCATGCTATATTTGTTGTCAAGCAGTGATTGCTTGATGAGTACACTATTGGATATCTAGTTTGCATATTTTCTCAAGTATTATGGTTCATATTCAGCAAGTTCAGGTTTTTTGAAGGAAAGTCAATTTTAGTTTTGAAGAAGACTTTTTCTGAAGTATCGGAAGTACAAGCTTGAAGCTTGTGATAATTTGCAGATTATAAAGTTTGCAGATTCAGTTCAGATTGTACCAATATGACATTGCAGGGGGGATTGTTGGAAAACAATGCCTCATTGGTTGGAAATTGGTCAAAGTTTATACCAGTTTTCAAGAATGTATATCTGTTCTTTCCATTACTTCTACAAAGCAAATGGGCCGCAATTAAAATGGGTACCTTTTTTTTAATAACCTTGTACAACAAAAGCGTGGGGCAACTTGGCTACGTGGTCGTCCTCCCACCCCAGTGGTCCGGGATCAAATCCCGTCGGCAGCATATCGCGCAGCGGATGATTTTTGAGCTTTTGCTTTATTAAAAGCTTATGGAGAAACCAAAAAAACACTAACGGATGAGCGACGCGATCTTGCTTTATTACGATCATGCTTTCTTTATGCGATCGTAGGCATTTGCTTTATTCAAGGTGCTCTTCAAGGCTCAACAATCTACTATATAAGAGACTATTTAGCTCACTTGTAATCATCCTTCACCTAGGATCAACACAAGCTTTCTAGAGCTTGGACCTCAGTAGAGGTGGTGTTTCTTCTAGCACATGGGGCAGCCATGGTGCTAACTTGAAGCATGTTGAGGAGCAGCTATGGAGTTCTTCTTGGTGATTCTTCTTGGAGAAGATGAAGGGTGTGCTCACACTCTAGCTCATGGAGAGGAGGTCATCTCTTGTTCATGGCAAGAAGACTTGATTATTAGCAGCTTGATGGTGAGGATCGCCCATCTACATGATGTATTTGAAGATCATCTTCTACAAGAAGATGTTAGGTTGAAGATTATCTTCTACAAGAAGATGTCTGGCTACTTCAAAGACATTGGATGGGACCATCTACATGATTTTGAAGATTATCTTCTACAAGAAGATGTTAGGTTGAAGATTGTCTTCTACAAAGAAGATATCGGGCTACTTCAAAGACATTAGATGGAGATTAACATAAGATTCACATCTTATGTTAAGTATTCAGGTACATATTCTCTTTATGCACACAGGTACTACTTGAAGTTTATGGAGGCTGTGGCGTTCATATCAGGAGGAGTCCTATTCGGCATAGGTACAAGAGAAACAGTACGTATATGCTTTATGCATATTTTATGAGGTGTTTGAGAAGGTGTGTTCACATGAGTTTGAGGATTTTCGGCAACAAACTTGTTAGCATTCTATGCTACTTTATAAGTATGTGATCTTTTCACGCACGTATCTAACTTAGGGTCTTCCATAGCCTAAGTTTAGATGTAGGATTGTTGACCATCAGTTTCACACTGATCCTTCCTCATTCAGTCACTCATATTCACTCTTTTATAACCTATAAGGTCACACATCTCATATATATTCAGATTACTGCCCATACATCTGAATATGTTTGTTACATTGTACATTCACTCATTCATCTATTTCTCATCACATAGAATGGTTGAGAATTTTGCTCCCACATTGTACATTGAACATTGGTATATATGATACTATGAGTAAGCGATGGCTTACGTAACACCTTACACATGACGTCTATTCTTTCTCTATCTTTGTCTCATCATCTGTAGATTAAGTTGTGGTATGTTCATGTTTTGTCAATATGGAAGATTGCTGGAATTAATGTTGTACATGATTGGAACTATGGAACCATGGACCTGTGACATGAGCCTAAGGGCCTACCTCACTTCCAACAATACATGCCTATCTGGTTGCACATGGTTTTGAGAACAGTCCAACTGAAAGCACCTTATATGTTAAGTGTGCTAATGATGTGCTTCTGATCATTGTTGTCTATGTTGACGACATGCTGCTCACTGGTCCTATTGAGAAGCATATTGCTGATTTCAAGGCTGATTTTCATGCCTCATTTGAGATGTCTGATTTGGGGCATTTGCATCACTATTTGGGCATTCAGTTTATGCAAGTTGATGGTGGAATGGCTTTGTGTCAAACAAAATAAATTGACACATTATTGCAGCGTTTTGGCCTTGAAAACTGTAAGCCTATTGCCACTCCTATGGAGATAGGTTTATGATTGAGTCTTCATGATGCTGGAGATGCATTTGATGCTGTTCTCTATTAGCAGGCTGTTGGATGCTTGATTTACTTATGCATTACTCGGCCAGATATTCAGTTTGCTGTCTCACAGATGAGCAGATTTATGCATTGCCCAGGAGTCAAGCATTGGCAGGCGGTTAAGCACATCTTTCGCTACTTGAGTGGTACTCGGCTACTTGGGTTGTTTTATCCCAAGGGGGGATCACTACCGCCAGATTTGCATGCTTTTTCTGACTCTGATTGGGCTGGTTGCTATGACACTCGTGTGTCCACTAGTGGCTTTTGCTTCATGCTTGGTAGCTCATGTATATCTTGGTTGAGCAAGAAGCAGCCTACTGTGGCCACTTCCTATTGTGAGGCTGAGTATAGGGCAGCTTTTACAACTACTGTTGAGTGTGTGTGGCTCACACGCCTTATGGCTGATTTGGGTGTTGGTCAGTCTTCTGCCACCACCATCTTCACTGATAGTCAGAGCGCATTGGCAGTTGCGAGGAACCCTGTGTTCCATGCTCGCACTAAGCACATTGAGGTGCATTATCACTATGTCACGGAGAGGTTCTCTATTGGGGAGATCAGCTTGGCATATGTGCCCACGTAGGAGAACATTGCAGACCTTTTCACGAAGGCTCTGCCTAGGGAGAAGTTTGAAGCTTTCCACAAAGCTTTGGGCTTACTTCCTTTTGTGGAGTGATTTCCACATAGCTTGGCACTTCCATGCTCCTTGTTCACCGCATCACTCCTAGGGGGGATTTGTTGATATATTTAGGTAGTGATGTGTGTGAACACACTAGGACCGCCGAGGCACTTTTTTCCCTCTTTAGGAGGTTTTTTTCCCCCGGCTTGTATATATGCCTATTGCCCTAATGGACTACTTATCTTTGTACATTCTCTAGTAATACATTCAGTATTGTGTGTTTGTGCTCCAAGCTTCTTCTTCTTCCTTGTGCTGTTTGCATGCTTCCGCAGACGTCTAACTCCAACAACTCTGCACAGAGGCTGCAGAATACATAGAAAAACATAGTATATAGGGAGCATGAACACATAATTCTTAGGTCTTACAAATGCGGTCGAACTTACAGTCTGTGGTTGACCAGGCCACTATATGTTTCATTAAAGAACATATATAAAGAAGTGTCCGGTGGCCATTTCAAGGTGCGTAGGTAGTGCATAATCAATTTATTCACAATGGTTATGGTTTTGCAAGAAGTTGAATGCACGTTGTGGATTGTCTTTCTGTAAGGTTTTCAAGGGTTTTAAAGTGTTTGGAAGGTTCAGCTGAACCCTCCCTTAGGCACACACATTGAAGAAATGAAGGCAAAAGTGAAGGCATTTGAAGAGGAAGCATACAAAAGAGTGTATGTAGGGAGTCATTGGTTGTACACACTTTTAGAAATCCTTGGGACATCAAAGTGAGCACGAAGATACTCTATCAGTTAGGAGAAACATACATAAGTGAATTGACACACAAAGCATGGGCATGATTCTTGGAGTTAGACTAAGCAAGTGAAGGCATAGTCTACACTAGGAGAGAAGAGCAAGAACATTGAACTAGAGTGGGATGTAGAGAAGCAAGTGAGAGAAAAAGTGTGCAAGAAGTGTGATCTAGTGTGTAGAGAGGCGGTGTAGAGAAACAACGAGGAAGGCAAACAAGGTGGAACAAGGTACCATTGAGGAGGTGTGCACGTTGACAGAAGGTGTCCCTTCCTCCTACCCTATTGGAAGCTTAAGTGCAAGGTGTGCACAAGATCAAGATCTTGGAGAAGGTGGAGGTTTGGTGCAGAGAAGATTGGTGGCATAAGGAATTTTGGATATCTTGTAACCTTGTGTGTGTGTGTACTCTTTGGGATTAAGCACTCTCCATAGAGAACAATTGGTCTTGTTCTATACATCATCCTTGTATTTTCTCTTTGTAATAAGTATACAGAAGCTTATGATGTCTGTGTTTCACTTCTTCTCCCTCTTCCTTCTCCTACAAATACGCAAGTCCCTTTTTGCAAAAGAATCCGCCAACAAAATTTGACATGCCTAGTGGGACCACAAGGAGGCATGAGCATAGGAGAACCAATATTTGAAAAGTGTAGAAGAAGTACAAGGATACCAATAGTGCTGGTCTGAGAGGTAATCGTTCTTTCACTTGGATTTCTCTTAGTCTAAAATGGAGAATGAGTAGATCATGATCGCAACCCGGTCTCAAACTTTGAGGGTCCCTTGCAAAGCAACAAGAAGAAAATCTATTCAAAGGTCAACCAACCCTCCATCATCAACATCATCAGTAAGAAATATGACGGCTTAAGTAGGCTTAGAAACTCTACTCTCCACGTTAAATATCAAATTTCTGTTTTTCAAGGGATTAACACAAGAAGACACACATGAACATATTAGAATATTTTTGGCCTTGTGTAAGACAAGAGGTCTAATGGGAAGGGAAGATGCATTTTAATTCTTTTCCCAACAACATTGGAAGGGTAAGCAGATAAATGGTTTAGTCAATTTGCCGATAATCATTTCACTACATGGGAATTAATGAAGGAAGATTTTAAAACACAATTCCAACAAGGGAACACAACCAAGAATATTATTCAAGAGGTCCTAGGAAGACATTTCTAGAATTTTTCACCAAAGCCAAGGCATTGATGGCTAAAATACCAGACCCACCCCCATGACTTCTTCGTCAAGAAGTGGCTAGCTAAACCACTTCCAATCTCAACATAGTGTAAAGTTAAAGAGTTAGTGCTACCTACAACAACAATTGAAGAGTTCATTAATACAACCACAAGATTAGAGCAGATTAGGCATCAATATGGGACAAGCTCTTCTAGTCTATCATATCTTGTATATGAAAACACCCCACAAAGAGGAGGAAAGTGCAATAACTCAGTTGAGGCAAGAAATTGAGGCCTTAAAGCTACAAAAAGAAGAGGAAGCCCAAGCAGAAGAGCTGGCACAACTTCAACAAGAGCTATAAAAACTCCAGGGAGGTGGCATCAAAAGTGGACTTTGGTGCACCATGTGTAGCAAACAAGGACATGTGGTAAGCGATTGCCCTCTCTTATGTGTTAGTTTCCAACTATGCAAGAAACTTGGTCAGGAGGCCTAGGAATGTCAATCAAGAGGGATGCTTGCACAAACATATTGGGCACAAGGAGGAGCCCAACCACCAACTAATGTGATGGTGGCTGCATCTATTCAAGGTAACTCTTACAACCCTCGACATAGGGATAACTTTGGAAATGGGCCAAGTAGGACAATCATTTGTTTAAGAGGTGGAGAATGTGGGCATTAACAAAGTAGGTGCACGACAACTCAATGACATCCGTGAGGCTTGCACTCAAGCCAAGCAACATAGGGCCCTAGTTCCAAAGGAAGCATCAAGAAGAGCTAGGAATCCTTTAGCCCTTATCCATATGGACCTTTGTGGACCAATGAACACCCCGCGTTTCAATGGATCACTCTACTTCTTTCTTTTAATAGATGACCACTCCCATTACATTTGGGTGTATTTCCTGCAATCAAAGGCACACACCTTACTAAGTTTCGTGAACGAATCACCGAAGTGGAGAATGAAGCTTCTAAGTCTGTTAAGACCATTCAATCAGATGGAGGAGGTGAATTCATAAATCACGACTTTGATAAATTCGTCAAACAAAAAGGGATCAAATGATAAGTTACTCAACACTCCATCCCAAAATGGAGTAACTGAGAGGAAGATCTGAAGTGTGATGGAAATGGCAAGAACTATGCTTCATAACAAAGACTTACCCTACAAGTTTTGGGCAGAAGCAGTGCATATTGCTATTCACATACTTAATTTAGGCTTCACCAATGCATTGCATAATAAGAGACCATTTGAAGCATACTATGGAAGAATGCCTAATGTGCATTACTTTGAGTATTTGGCAGTGAAGCATTTGTCCACGTACCCAAAGAAGATTGCCACAAGTTGCAATGCAAGTCTAAGAAACACATCTTCATAGGGTATGGTGAGCAATCAAAAGCATATTACTTATATGATCTTGAAACTAACTCCATCACAATATCTAAGGATGTAATATTCAATGAAGCTTGCACATACTCTAGCAAGGATCCAACAACAAGTCTTAGTTCACCCATCTCCACTTCAAAGGGGGACACAACCTTTTCAAAGCAAACGTCAGAAGCAAGTACTTCAAGTCATCTGAGAAGATCTAAAAGGCTTATTGACAAGAGACAAAGTCATTATGTCAATTATGCCTTGATGCATCAAATCCAACAAATCCTAGAACCTTCTAACTACAAAGAAGCTCAAGGACAACGTGAGTGGGAAGAAGCTATGCAAGTAGAAATGGATGCAATAGAGAAGAACAAGACTTGGAATCTTGTACCTAAGCCCACAAATCATCAAGTCATAGGAGTTAAGTGACTTTATAAAGTTAAGTACAAGTCAGATGGCACATTAGACAAGTACAAAGCAAGGTTGGTAGCTAAGGGATACAAGCAACAACATGGCATTAACTATGAAGAAACCTTTGCTCCTACTGCAAGATTCGCAACCATAAGAATCATCTTAGCACTAAGTGCTCGCTTTAAGTGGCCCATTTGCCAGTTGGATGTCAAAAGTGCATTCCTTAATGGAGATCTTCAACAAGAAGTATACGTTGAACAATCTGAAGGATTCAAGATCAAAGGAAAGGAAGATCAAGTATACAAGCTTCACAAAGTACTTTATGGACTCAAGCAAGCTCCCATGGCCTGGCATGAAAAGTTTCATAAGTTCTTTGAAGATAAGGGATTTCATAGAAGCAATGGTGATGCTAACCTCTACATCTATCAAAAGAATTCCTTAGTTGCCCTCATCATCCTCTATGTCGATGACTTGATCTTGACAGGATCAGATGAAGAACACATCCAATTCATCATCACATAGCTTCACCTTGAGTACTCTATGACAGATCTGGGATTACTTCACTACTTCTTAGGTTTGGAAGTATGGAAAACAAAAGATGGCATATTCCTATCACAGAAGAAGTACTGCTCTAATCTTCTCTCTAGATATAACATGGAAAAGTATCACCCAATATCTACACCCCTTGATCCAAACATCAAGCTTACACTGGAGGATTCATCATCACTTGTGGATGTGCATACTTATCGATAGCTTACTGGCTCATTACTCTACCTTGCCAACACCAGGCCAGATATTGCTTATGCAGCTGGTATACTCAGTCAGTTTGCACACCAGCCTCGTTAGACACATTGGGATGCTGCTTAGAAACAACTTTGATACCTTACCCTCACCCGACATCATGGTCTTTGGTACAAAGGGGGCATCAAACTTGTCGGATATTCAGATCTAGATTGGGCTAGTGATCTTGATTCTCAACGGTCTACTTCTGGATACATATTCTTGCTTGCATCAGGACCGATCTCTTGGGCAAGTATGAAGCAGCCTACAGTTGCTCTATCATCCACTGAGGCCAAGTACAGAGCATCCAGCTTTGAAGCATGTGAGGCCATTTAGCTTCAACGGTTATTATCCAACATTGATGTTTTGCAGGTTACTCCAACATGCATCCGTATGGACAACCAGACAACCTTGGCCATCACCAAGAATCGAGTGTTCCACGGTCGAACCTAGCACATCGAGATCCAGTACCATTTCATCTACAAGAAGCTCGTGTCTCAAGAGATCACTCTAGAGCAGTGTATCTCTCAAGAGAACCTGACGGACATGTTCACAAAGGTTATATCTGTGTGGTATCAAAACTCTCTCAACCGTTTACATAAAGTATCTTACGCATCCACTTATAATACGTGGATATAATAGTACTCTACTCTCTATTTAATCAATCTGGTGCATCTGCTCTCCATTCACTTTTTAGATGCCATGACATCAACATTAGAACACCTAAGGATTGCTTTGGATTTTTCCTATGGCTTCAACCCTTCCATTGTGGCACTAAGTAAGGTTCCTATCCTCCTTGTACTGCTATAATAGAATCACCTTGTATTATTCAAGGGGTTACTTCTCAAGTGTATCCACAATCAACCTTGGGCATATCATCTTGCATTATTGTACTCCTGCAATCAACGATTGTTTTTTATTCTTCAAGAGTATTACTCAACAGTATCAACCCTTTGTTTAGGAAAATGCCTCAAACCCGATTGTAAGGACTCTTTTGCGAAACTTTTCTAACCCTCTCGAAGGTCACATCACTTTGACACTAAGTGTGCACTTTTGTACCATCAAGAATATAAGAAAATATTGTGTGTGTGTGTGTGCCTTGGGAAGCTACTCAAAGCCCCCAAGTGTGCCTCTCTTTGTGCAAAGGGCTACTCCAAGCCCTCCTCTTGCATTGACTCATCTTGGTGTTTTTGCAAGTGTATTGCTAATATAAGCCCCCCCCCCCCCAAGGATTTCCAGTATGGTGCCAACCTTTTCAATTTCTTTCCAAAGTTTGCGATTCTTTTCAAGGAATTTCTTAACACACAAGTATCTTTGAAAGTGTTTTTAAACACTTGAAACTTACTCTTGCAAAGCACAAACTCACTTCTTTACGAGTTCAACTTCACTCAAACTTTGTAATGTCAAAGAGTGAAACTAGCACCTCATCTATGGCCAATTTTTTACCTTCCTTCACACCCAGATGCCCAAGGAGGAAAGATTAAATGGGCAAAACTATAATCTTTGGAAAGATGTAATGAGAGCATATCTGTACACCAATCTCCTTCACGATGTAGTAGATGGGTCCAAACTTGAGCCCAATAAGGCTAGAAACCTAGACCAATAACATATCTAGAATGTCAAGGATAAAAGGGCATGACCATGTTATACCTTTATGAGGATTGTATGAACCTCGACCTCTTCCTCTATTTCTTCATCGACCTCTTCCGTGTGTGTTGTCATTTGAGTTATCCTTGTTGTCCTCCGAGTAGTGTTGGCTGGAATTTGTGTTGTTGTAGCTTCTTTCTCTTCCTCTCGAGCCTCCTCTTAGGTTCCTTCCTCTACCTCGACCTACATATAACATTTGGCTATGGATGTCCTTACCTTTATTGCCTTCTCCTTGTTGAGCAACCTCTTTAGCCACAAGATTTGGTATAATCTCCTCGAACATTGGTAGAGGATCTCTATAACGAATGTTGGTGATGAGGGGCTTCCACTTTTCTTCACTCCTCAAGCCATTGAGGGATGTCTGGATGATGTCTTCCTCTTCTATCTTGCATCCAACTGATGCTAGCTGATCTCGAAGCTCCTTGATCGTCAATGTATACTCACTAATGCTTTGGTTTGAGCTTTTATTCATGTTGTTGAGATCTTTCTTGAGTTGCATCTTTCAAAACCTTGTTGAGGTAGCATACACCTTCTCCAATGCTTCCCAAACTTCCTTGGCTATCTCTAGGCTTTGCACATGACCAATCATAGTGTTAGAAATAACTTGTGAAATGAGGAACATCACCCTTCGATTCCTCTCTTCCCAATTAGCAAATAGTCTCCTTTGTGCTGGAGTGATGTTGGGATCTTGAAGGTCCACTGGTTGTGGATATCTGCAATAACTAGACTCCATAAACCTTTAACTTTAAGGTAATTTGTCATTCTATACCTCCAAAACTGAAAATTATCTTTATCTAACTTCTCAACTTGTTGTCCTAAATCAGCCATTGAAGACTTCCAAGTTTGAAGTTTACCTCAGTTATGTTCTGGCGCTCTATCTTGACTTTATGAAGTTCCCCCTTGATTTAATAAATTGTGATGCTAGTTGGGTTGAAATAATTACCCTGTTGAGCTCTCTTTAGAACATCACCAGGTTGGAATTGCATGACAAAAGTGGGTTCCTTGCCTGCCACATACTTGATTTGTGCATTATAAACAGTTAAAAGCACAAAATAGGGCATGTATTGCAACTCTGAGGTTGCAATCAGGCCTTGGTGAGAGAGATTTTGAAAATACTTACAATAAAGCGTCATATCTTCATGATTTGCCATGCATTGGATTTGAATGGTCACTAGATCGTCATGGGTGTGCCCAATTTCTTCTTCCTCTTTGAGCCACTATGGCCTAGGTGCCTCATATGTTTCTTGACATTCTTGAGTGATGACTCCTCTTGACACTAGTTGTGGTTCGTATGTGTCTTGAAAAGTTTCTTCAACAGGTATCTCCACTATCTCCTTAGGGTTCGGTACCTCTTGCGATGAAGGTGGACTTTCTTATTGAAGTAATTTTGCTTGTTATCCTTATATTTGGTTCTTCAATGCTATTATCTCTTGTTTTTGCGCTAATCAAGATCGCTTTTGGGATAGGGGTGTTTGTTGTCGGTTGCTGGCAATGTAGCTGATTGACCTCTTTGGTTAATTGATCATATGATTCTAAAAGGTTGGCATGTTCTTCTAGTATTGTGAGGATTTTCTCAAATGGGATTGCTTGGAATTGAGATGGATTAATTTGTGCACATGAGGTATTCTCCATGGTTGCCTCTAAGTTATCCTAGTTTTGCTATTGTAGGCACTTGTTCTCTTCTATGGCCACTGCCATGTGTCTACGTAGAAGAGCCATATTTTGTTGGTGTTCGGTGTTGCACTCCATTTGTATGTGCAAGTGGGTTTCAATTTCCTTTATAGCATCTTGATCAATATTTTGAATTTTGGAGTCAAGTTCATTGTGGTCCTGTTTTAGAGTGTGGTATTGGTCTTATAAAGCCCTATTGCTTTCCTCTAATTCTATCACTCTTTCTTGTAGCTGGGTAGATTCAGCATTGATTGCCTCATTGTGCTCTTCTAGGTTCTAATATTCATGTCTTAGTTGAATTGCACATTGAATCATTGTATTGACTGCAATATATACATTCATAGATGCTATATTTATAGGGGAAACATAGGTGGAGGGGAAATGGAGACGAGAGTTATGGATGCACTGCACGATGGTGTTGTAGGTGCAAGTTATGTTGGTGGAGGGGGAATGGGAGATGGTGGAAGTGTCAAGGGAGGGGGATGTGCTATGGGTGATGAGATGTCCATAAGATCAGATGTGGATATGCGTAAAGGTTCCACCATGAATATGGGGATGGTAGGTGGAGTGCTCGTGGTGTCGATGAAAAGTGAAGATGTTATAAGTGGTTGAGGACCTTGGGAATAGCCAGATTGCCATGAAGTAGATGGAGCGGGTGGTTGGAACATGACTTCAATGAAGGATGCCAAGGTGATAGTGTAATTCAAGGTGGTTGAGGTTGAAATAAGGATGAAAATGGAGAAGTGTAGGTCCTTGAGGGAAAATGGGTTGGGTAGATTGCGAGGCAGGGTGGCCTACCATGGTGGAAGTGGGGATAGAGTGACCCACTACAAGGTGTCAGTGTGGGTGACCTAAAGCAGGTTCAACTAAAGAAGAGGAGGTATTGTACAAGGGATTGGTGATTGATGAGAAGAGTTGGGAATGGGATACTAGGGCTTGAAAGCTAAGCATGGGTGCGGTTAGGGGTGCTTCCATGGTGGTTATAATATCTTTGGTGCAAGGTGGTGAATGGGGTAGGGTATGGAGGATGGTTCCTCAGGTTATTTGTCTTCTTCAACTGTGGTTGTGGGTTGAGGTCCTTGAGTTCTAGTTGGGGATTGTGGGCAAATAGGTGAGACTGGGGAGGTTTGTACAAAAGTCTCAGTGGTTAGGTTGATGATGGCTATCAAAAGAGGGATTGTGGCTATCGTTGTCACCTCTTGAGTCATTGTGGCCTTTACTTGAGTGTCCACGGTCGCTTCAACGTGCTTGATTGGTATTTGTATATTTTTACATTGTCTCTATCTGGTATTGATGAATCTCTTGTCATATTATGGGCGGGGTCTCTGCAACATATAATTGATGGATTCAACAACCTCACAAGCCTTTGTTATGAGTTGTAGGGAGTCCATGAATTGTGGATCTACTCCTTCTTCTACCAAGATTTGGTTCATTAACATGTGACTCCTCTTTACAAAGATTTTTCCTCTAGACTAAACACTCTCCATGGTTGTTGGTGCAAATGAGTCCAAGCTTACATACTTGGACAATTAGTATTCACTTCAGATAATTAGTTGAAATCACATATGACTATTCCATTGTAAAAAAAGCAATTTACTTTTATTCTTGTTGATGTTGTAACCCAAATGTTGCATAGAAGCATTCAATAGACATAATGGTGCTTAACCCAAATGTTGCATAAAAGCATTCAGTAGACATAATGGTGCTTTGTTAGCACGAGATTAGAGACTAAAGTACACATGAAATACGAAGAAAGCATCATTAATGATACACACACTTAATCACACACTTAATCACACACTTAATCACACACATGATCACATCACTAATCAACGAACTAACACGTCACAAGCATAAAGCAAGAAAGGAAAATACACAAGCATATCATAACGACAACAAGAGCTCTCTGGGCATTCTGCAAACTAGCATGATGTCATTACTTCTAAGAATGCTCCCCAAAATGAGAGGTGGTGACCTCTTTATATACAAAATGGGCAAAATGCATGCTATGTGGGATTTCTAAACTAAAAGGAGAACGAATCCCACTTATTCTCTAGTGTGGCACTCACACACACCTATACAAGAGTCTTATTAAACTAAATGAAAGGTAGAAAAAGGTACAAGTAAAGAGTGGATCCAAGAAATATATGTTGTGTCATCAACACTCCCCCCTCCTTGACTTTGTCATCCTCGACAAAGCCTTTGCAAGTGTGGAGCTTTTTTGAGAAGTGTGATTTTGAAGTCCTTTTGAATCCTTGGTCCTTTATTTGGAGTGCTTCATTCTTGCTCTTTACTTCGAATTTGCTTTTGTTCTTGTGTTGGAGTTCCCCATTGATCTTGGTTCTTTTTGCCTCTTTTATGAAGATGTGAATGCTAGGATGCTAGATGCTTCTTTCTTTTCTTTTCTCTCTTTTTTTTGTTTGGTAATAAAGGTACATAATGAAAATTTCATGATGTAATGTAATGACATATTCAATAGATGAATGTAATTCATCTCTTCTTAGTCCATGTGCATGAGTGGGGACTAAGGGTGCATGGGTGGAAAAACAAAAAGGTGCCTATGCACGGTCTTATGATGAGACCCTATCTTATGCATACTCTAAATAATGCATACAAAAAACAATGGTGCAAAAATGGATGGATCTTGAGAAAAGTGCTCAAGGGTGAGCTGATGATGAGGCTTTCTCCAAATGTCCAACTCCAAGAACCTTTTCCTTTCCATCAACCATTTTAAATGGATGATACCTTTGTCCACCAACCTGTAAAAAGAAAAATAAAAAGCAAATTATTGCAATGTATGTACATGTGTCCTATTGTACTTGGGTTAAAATTAAGGTGCCTAATGCTTGGCCTCATCCAGGCCCTATTTGCATGCATACTTGATGTGCATCTTGAACATATGCTGTGCATTTGTCAAGGTTGGGTTTGATACCCATGGATGCCGCATGAAAAGGTTTTAGGCCGCCAATATGTTTTTGCTTTGTTGGTCTTTGCCTTGGAGTTTCTCTTAGGATCATTTTTGAGTTTAGGCTTGGTTGCTTTGGATGCTTTGGTTGGAAGTGGTCTTTCTTGAAGATAAGGCGTGGTGAGTCTAGACCATAGATTATGAAGTCTAGTGTGAGAGGGTTGATTTTAAACAAGGGATTTCTTTGGTACCCATATCATGGTGCAATTTGTTTGGACTCTAAGTAGTTGCTTGGCCACCTAGATTTGCTTGACATTATAAGGGAAATGTGACTTCTTCTTGATGTATGGGTCTTTTGGGCCTTCTATGTGTGTCTTTAGGGAAAACTCATCTTTACATGGGGAATACAACATGGGTTGAGTTTCTATATATACATCATGCTCATGCAATGGATCATAGGGTTGTGTGGTTTGAGATTGATCTAGAGATTCAACGATAAATTTATCCTTATTACATGTAGAATCTCTAGATATTTAAATGGGTGAAGAATATTTATGATTGACCATAAATATCACTTTATCTTCCATAGAACTGATACAAAGTATTTTTTTATCTCCTTCTTGATGATCCAAGTGTAGACCATCCTTGCTCTTGAATTCATGAGAAGATTCCAAACTTAGAGGAAGGGAGGGCCTTTCCACATCCTCCAAGCACTTGAAATCCTCTTTCGCTCCCTTCTTCAAAAGTTCCTTTGACTCAAGTAAATCAAAGTAAGATGAGCAACTTCTATTTATTTCAACATGAGGATCATGATGGATGTTGCCTTTGTGGGAGTGTTTATGTAGATGATATGGACAATCCACAAACAAATGCTCATGACCATGTTGGTTACAATGAGGATGCATATTAGGATCATCAAATACATCATGAGTAGGGGGGGTTTCAAAATTTGCACGAATGAAGGCTCTTTCCTCTTCTTGATATTTTGTGAACCAAATGGAACCTAACATGAAATCTTCATGCATACAATCCAAAACATAGAAAATTTCTCCAGAACATACTTCATTTACTACCACACTTGTTTCAATCATGCCCAAACTATGCTCAAAATCACAATTGGTTGGAAGAATTTGTTCACTAATGAAGGGCACCACATCAATACTTACAAAATTCCTCTCACTTAATTGCGACATAAAACATTCTAGAACAATTTCCTAATTGAGCATCCACAAATATAAGTTGTGCTCTATCAACTTCAAGTTCGAATGATTTGATTTTAGATGAGATTATTGATTTTGATTCATTGTTCTCCCTATGATTTTCTAAGTGTTCATTTTCCTCTATTTTTGTGTTCTTCTTTTCCCCTTCCATTCTGTTTCTAGCTTTCTTTTTTCCCATGTTCTTATGAAGCAAACAAAGTGTATATTTTTTTGTGAGTTTTTTGTGGTTTTGCATGTTTTTGGAGTTTTTGGTTTTTCTTTGAAAAATGCAAACAAAGTGTATATTAGGGGTTCACCAAATAATAAGAGGTGTCTCTTTTTTGTTTAATACACAAAATTATAGTATACACAAGCTTAGATAGGGCATTGAGAAAGACAAACGTGCCCATATACTTGAAAGTCCACTATATTCTCTCAATAGGTCTATTAATTTGCGTTCCTCTTCTTCACTTAGATCATGTCCTATCTACATACATCTCTCCTCACCATATTCTATAGTCACTACAATTTTCTTTGTCTTTTCTTTATTGTCAGAGGCTTCTCCTACGAGTACTTCTCATTTAGGTATTCCCATCATTATTTTCTTGTCCTCAATCTTGTACTTCTTAAAATTCTCTAGCACTTCAAACAAATATTCTTCTTCTTGTGTGGCTAATTTTTGTTTTTTGTCTTTCTTCTCACATTTATCATTTTTTGGCTTGGTTAATTTCTCCTCTGGTTTATTTCTTCCAAGGTCTTGAGTCTCAACCCCTATCAAATAAAGATATTCTTCTTTTGAGTCACAAATGGCTCCATGATAATGGATTCCTCATCCTCGTCACTGACTTTTATGAGAGTTGATGTACTAGGCTCACACTCCTCTATAACTAGGTCAAACATAAGGGGTTCTATTGTGAAATTGAGATTTCATAGACATCATCATCACAATGGGGTAACCACTACTCTTCATTGATAACTATGTCTAGTGTAGCTAGGGTTTTTGCCTACATGGGGCTCAAATTCCTCATCCAGGAATACCATATGTGCATAGGCTTGGTCTTAAATAGATGTAGGATTTTCATTAGCACTTTTCTTTCTCGTGTTAAGTCTTTTCTCTTCCTCGACTACAACTTTACACATGCATAAGTGTGTGTCTTCATGCATCCATGAAGATTCTAATCCTAAGGAATGCATTCACTCATTTTCATCTAAGGCTCTATGGACTAGGTCCCATTGTAATGGTGGTACATCTCTATGGGAATAGTCTTTGAGATTGACTTTGGTGGTGACCCCTAAGTGTCGTAAGTACAAGGAGTTGGTTCCCCCTTCAGTATTTGCGGTTGCCTCATAAATGGATTTCTTTAAATCATCTCATAGACATGATTCTTTCCAGAATCACATATGGAAGATGTGTATTCAAACTCTACACCACAAGTAGTGAGATTTATCCATTCTAGCAACCCTAGGGGGTTTATCTATATGTCCATTTTCCATTTACAATTTCGTTGTAGTGGGTCTAAGAGCTGGCTTGCCCCAACGTTTCCATAGAGAAGTGCTTGCAATAGCAACTTCTGCTCTTGATTCTAGAATAGCCCTCATTGTATAGACCTCATATGTGATAGGAAGATAGGTATTTTTTACTTCTTCTCCTTCACTCATATCTCCTATATTATCCAAGGGTATCTCTGGCAATACCTTGAAGTATTTTGATGGCAATGCGCCACAATGTGCTCTCTTTATCGAGAGCTTCATGATGATATCCTTGAAGTAGAAAACTGAGCTCCAAGCACCACACACGGTACTCTGCATAGAGGCTATAGAATACACAAAAAAACATAGTACATTGGGAGCACGAACACAAACTTCTTAGGTGTTACAAATGTGATCAAACTTAGAGTCTATGGCTGACTAGACCACTATAGGTTTTATTAAAGAACATATACAAAGAAGTGTCCGGTGGAAATTTGGCCTTTCACATGGACACTAATGGTAACAATCTCCCACTAAAGACCAATACGGCCAAAGTAACTATGGGAGAAAAAATAATGGATGGTAAAGAATACTTGAGTGTAAGTATACAAGCTATAGCTCCCACCTGATGGGCATGTTACAAGGTATACAAGTGACTATGTAAGATCATGAATCAAGTAACCCGCATCAAGTGACAGTAGTGTCAAAAGCTATCTTGTGGTAGAACTTTAGTCAAAGCAACTTGTAGCTCAGTGATGAGTAGCACCTCCTTTAATGTCAATCCGGGAAGACGTGAGGATGGTATGGAGACCTCGAGCAAGTGGCGGCACAAGTGCGTGAGTGAAAAGCACACGAACATGCACACACATACACACACACGCGCACACACGGCAAGACAAAGAGGGAGAATCAATGGAGTTCTTAGATTACTTTCAAAAAGCTCTTACAAGTTTGTTTCAATTACAATCTAACCCCAAAAATGAGCTCTCTAGCTCCTTTTATAGTTTGTGACTAGCTTTGGCCCTGTTCAGACCTAGTGTCCGACCTTGTTAAAAATTAGGTTCCAGGGCTTATTTGAGGGCTCAAACGAGATCTAAAAAATACGAAAATTGGCAGGTAGATACTTCTAAAGCTCCTCAAGCTCAAGGACTCCTTGGCTTGCACAAAATGGAGCTACAAAAAGATGAAATGGTATTTACAATGGTGTTTAGTGACTAGAATCACTTTTAATTGGTGTAGAGGTTTTGAAAAATTAAGGTTGCCTTAGTGCTAAATCTGCGTGAATGCTCATACGTACTTCTTCCTGAAGAAATTTATTGGCCTATTTGCCAGATCTTCGTTGACTCCCTTGTCTGCTTGTGCCTTCTCTCCCTTCTGACTCTCTTCTCTGACTGCCATGCCTCGTTAGTCCTTCAGTCCCTTGTCCGCTGCTAACACCCCCCCCTCTCTCGCGTCTGTCGTCCCTGACAGACCCTTGTTGTGTGGTTTTTTGGATGTAGTACTTGACGACATCCTGCGCTAAGTGATGTTCGGCAATCCTCAATCCTTTGGCCAAATCTGTGAGTAGCGCATCCCAATCTACCGGCCCGGGAACCTCTGGATGTGGTATACGTAGCTTTTCGGAATGGAGAGCTTGTTCCACTGCAAACAACTGCAAGAGATGGGATGGTCTGGGAATGAATATCTCGGAGTGATATTCCCAGAATCCTGTGACGAACATCTCTTCAAACGTTTGTTTGAAGCAGACCGGTAGATATTTGATGCGAGTGTGCCATGCATACACAACATTAATCGATGGGGTTGTGCTCATGTCGTATACAAGGTCCTGATTACCTTCATTAAATCCTAATGCTGAGAGATGCGGTTCCTTGACATTTTTGAAGGTCCTGAAGATGACCAACATAAGTTCGAAAATCTTCAGGCACATCTGAGTCATGACATCAGGTACATTCTTGAACCGGACCCCCCAATGTCGAATCGTCGAAATCATATATCCAATCGTAGGTGGGCCCTTCGGGGGTGCGAAGTACACATAATTGAGCCACTTCTCACATCCTTTAATCGTCAGCACTGTTTGTGTGTACTCCGGCCATGATCTCCTTCGAAATACAGGGCAATAACATGGGTTATATTTGATGTACAAGGGCATGTTGTTCCATGTTCTTACCATTTCCGGGTATGTTTCAAGCAGCCGAATTCTCCACATCGGTTGGCGAATATGTCCCTGCTTGGCACTTTCTGGAATGTCGTCAGGTGCAAATTGGGTGGCAGAGGTGGGTTCCCTTGAGGTGTGGTGCTTGATCTCTGCATTATAATCCGCCATTAGCACGCAAAAAGGAACATACAGGTCATTCGATGGGCCGATCCACCTATGGTGTGAGAGATTCTGAAAATAATCGGATTTTATTACAACCTCTTCTAATTTTGACATCAATGCGATTTGGACTGCCACCCTGTCATCATGCGTCGTGGCTACTTTCTCTAATTTTTGCATCTATTCAGGTGCCTCGATTTCAATTGTGTCCATGCCCTGTTTTGTTCGCTTACCCCCGGGTGTTGGCATCGGAACATAGGGATCCTCAAATGTTTCTTCTACTTCAATTGGCACAAGATCGTCAGGCTCGGGCTCTACCAGAGGGGAGGGCTGACGCTCATATTCCATGACCTTGCTACGTAATTCCTCAAGTTCGGCCCGGAGTTTAGTGATCTCTTCTGATGTATCTTCTGCGGTTGTGCTTTTGCTGGGTGATGTCTGTCGGGTGGCCAACTGCCTTAGCAAATCATCTCTCTCTTTTTCTAAGGCGGCATGCGCCTCCATTAGATCTGCATGAGTTTCTAACACCACTTTCATATTCTCAGAGGGAATTGCCTTGAATCGTTCTGGGTCAATCTCCTGTGGGGAACCCTCCATGGCCGCCTCCAAATTTTCTTCATTCTGTTTCTGTAATCGTTTATTCTCCTCTAGCGCTGTAGACATATGCTTGCGTAGGAGGCCCAAGTTCCGTCAAAGCTTCAGGTTGTCCGTGATCTGAGAATGTAGCAACTCGTCCATGTGTCGTCGCTCTTCATCATCTGCTTGGGGTGGGTTGGCTACTAATTGTGCATAATGTTCCTGTAAGGTCACGTGCTGCTGTTGTAGTAGCTGCTTCTGCTCTTCAAGATCCCTACATCGTGCTTGGAGATCTTCGTGGCTTCGAAAAAGCCTTGTATGTTGGTTGTCAAGGTGTTGGTAATGTTGCTGAAGGTGGGACATGCATTGATACATATTATTAAATACATTATTAAGAGGAATGGTGGGAGAAATGGTGTTGAATGTAGAGGGGAAGGGGAAGGGAAAGGGAAGTGTGGATGCAGTACTAGAGAAGGGTGAGGGGGGAGGTGGGGGAATGGGGGATTGTGGGTAAATGGGGGGTGGGAGAGGTGCAGAGGTGGGTGACACCTCCATGGATTCAAAAATGGAGGCCGTGATGGGAGTGACTGTGAACATGGGGATTGTGGTTGCGGTGAGAGTTGTGAACGTGTATAGAGGGGTGTGTAATTGTGAACTCCCAGGAAGTGTGATCGGAGGAGTGGGGCTTACCGTGGTTGTGGTTAGACTTATGTTTCCCGTGAAAATAGAGTATGTGGGTTGACTGATGGTTTGTGCGTCAGTGTGTGTAGTGGGTTCGGAGGTGGTGACAATAGAGGTTACAGTGGCAGGGGGAGGTGAAGGGGGCTGATGTGGGGGAGAGGGTGGCAAGGGAGGTGATGGAGGTGCACTCGATGTGTGGGCTTCCTCGGTGTCGTGAACAGTGTGTGCTGTGCCAGTGGTTGTGGGGGTGCCTTGAGGTCCTGATCCTAATACATTCATTCGTTTTCCCGTTCGTGGGGGGCGTCTTCCATATCTTTTCTCTGTCCTTCGTGATTGCGCTAGTGCAGTATGCACCGTTTCAGGTACTCCCAAAGCATCTGATATCATTTCCAGGGTGGCACGGTATTGCTCGTCCACGCCTTCCTCCTCCAGAATGTGGTTCATGAGGGCTTTACCTGCAGCTAATGATAGCCTGTGTTGCTCTTGGACTCGGTTCATCGTATCGTAGAGCTTCTTTAATGCGTTAGTATAGGGGGGGGCACCTTCCAGTACTTGTAGGGCTTCCTGATCATACTCTTGTTCTTCTGCTTCTGATTGTCCACCCTGTGCCTCCTCATGTGCTTCTTCTTCATCGTCCACATTGACTACGTCCGGTTGGCTGGGCTGGGCTTGGTCTGGGGCAGTTTGTTGTCCACCAGCTTGCTCTGCTTCAACTTCCGCATTTACAGCGTCGATGATTCTAGCAACTTCTTCGTCCGTTAGATCCTCCAGAGTGAATCCATGTGGGAATTCCAGATCAGTCGGTACCGGTGGAAACACAAGGTTAGGGCCATCTGTGCTGTGCCTGGGTAACCTGATAGTAAATGGTTGCACTCGTCGGGGAAGTCTTGGGGTTGTTTCAGGCGTTAGGGTTGCACCGCGAGCTTGTGCACAAGGCATCTGGACAGCGCCTCTCATCTTCTTTGAGGGAGGCCCCACAGCTGACAATCTGCGTTGAAATTCTTGTGCTCTGGACCAAATGAGGGCCCTCTGCACCGGTACATCATATGCGAGACATCTGTATATAATTCTTGTAAGTGCACAGCAACCATACAACACAGACTTTTGCTTCTTATACCATCTCTGATGAGCCATATGGATCTGGTCGATAATCCAGTGAGGCATACTGATGGACAATTCAAAAGCATCCGCCAGGTAGAGGCTAAACCAGATCTTTTTGGGGGGCATTGTGAATCTCTCCTGCGCGGGGAATGCGAAATGTTGCATGACCATGCGTAAGTGAATGGCAATTGTAAGTGTCATCGCAACCATGTCCTTCAACTTCGTCAGATTCCTGTTCTTCATATTGTCTGGAACCATAGTCTCTTTCTCTGTTGGGATGTGCATACCTTTCATGTCGAGTGCTTCTCTTACCAAGTTGATAGTCAAGCGGAAACGCTTCAGCTCATTGCCCCTTGTGAGTGATGGGAGCACAAAGGAGCTGTATCCTTTCTTGTCTTTGCTGGGAGTGAGGGTACTAATTAAGTATGAGCACCTTAGAAAATCTGGCTTTGGTAGTTGGAACTTGAAGTAATCATACAGCCCCACCTTCTTCCATATCGACTTCAGTCCTTCATCGTTCTGTAGCTTTTCAAACTCCCTGGTAAAGAAATGGTATCTGCCCCAACGTCCATTGAATTCTACCTCGGACTCCCACATATATGTGCCTTCACCCAGAGGTCCAGCAACGTCACTGAACCAGTGTGAAGCTTTGCCCACCGACATTGTATGACCCTGTGGAGGATTCTGAATTGGTATGGCATGTAATGCCCGTAATCCTACTGGTCTTTCCTTTAATTCCTCCTCGACCGGAAGGCTTTCGATGTCCACCACTTGGGGGCTGGTGCCTGCCTGGGAGCTAGTTCCAACCGTATCTGCCATGTTACTTCTTGCCACCTGTCTCTGTGAGAATATACCAACACGTGTTAATATTGTACAGGACAAGGGAGGATTGTTGTTGTTCCCATTACAATATTAACATGAGGGTCGAGAGCGAATAATGGGTTAGTAAGTGCTCGGTGCAAGTGTGTGTGTGGTTAGTCGTTCGGAAGACCTAAGAGTTAAGTGGAATGATGTAAAGTGATAGTGATGTGGTTAGTAAGTTATCATGGATTTACAAATGGGGTCTGGGGGTTTGTTACAAGTCTGAGGCTGCCAAATGCAGTGGATGGGTTTTGCTTTTGGTTTCGTAGAGACTCTAGAGAGCTTTATCGGTGTCTCGGTTTGAAAATGAGGCCTTTTAGGGACCCATTTACAAGTGATTATGTGCGTGCGCATGGGCCTTGGTGTGTTCTTGAGTGTTGAAAACGAGTGAATGTTGGCTGTGCGAGTGAATGGGTTACACTGTGTAGGTTGTGGCCTCGGCGTAGCCATTTGCGCCCGCAAGCAAGCCTTAGGCACCCAAATTTGTCTTGATTGTGGGCTAGCCTTCATCGACTTCTTGGGCACCCAAATAGCTTTCACGTTAGCAGGAGAATTTCTGCAAGACTTCTTATTAATGTCGTGTTGTTGGTTACTAATAAGAGACTTAGCCCGTGTAGTTGGCGGGAGTGCAACCGGGTATTCGCCTTTCCGTACCCACACTTGTTTCACTTGCTGGGACATTTTGCTGCGCAGGTACTTTTGATCTCGGACATAGGTAGTACTCTGCTTCTTCTGCCTTTGATCCACCTTTGGTTGCTGCCTCCTTCTGGCCTTTGGAAAAGAAGGGAGTTCCTTTGCATCCCTGACTCCTTTTTTGCGAATATCATTCCTCTGCAACACATAGTTTTGGACAAGAACAACATGGTCATCTTCATGTGTATTCCTGGAAGGACCAGGAGTCTGTGCCTTTCCTAGTTCCTTGGGTGCTCCATTATCCAACTCTACTGTAATTCGACTATGATTGACCCAAACCTGAAGAAACCCACTTCTTAGGTTTAAGTTGACTGCTTGGTCATAGATCCAGTCTTGACCCAAGACAAGAGGTTCAGTGAGATCCTCGTCTTGACACACTAGTACTTTAACTGTCATAGCCTCATCATGAATGTAGAGGGGAAGTTCCACCTCGCCCATGCAAGGGGTTTCCACGCCTCCCAATCCTATGAGATATGCTTCCACAGGATTGACAGTTAACTGCAACTCTTGACAGTAAGACATTCTAACAGCACTAGTGGCTGCACCTGAGTCAATCAAGGCTCTTACGGTCCTTGCACTCTTTCCTTGTCCTATATCTAAGGTTACGAAAGGACGTCGATCAGTTATCCTATGTGAGCTTGTTCCTGCTATTGCACACCTTGCCATATGATATCCTTGATCTGCATAGTCATTTGTTCTAAGCTGATCTCTACCTTGCCTTCGCAATTTCATTTTCCGTATGCGCTCTAAGGCTTCTGCTTGAGCTTCTTCTCGAATTCGCTTTTCTTCCTCTTTGCGTTTCTTAGCAATGTTGAGTCGACTTAGCATTTCCTCTGTGAGAGGTTCCTGATACAACTTAACTCTGCATCCGCTAATATAGTTTGGGAGAACATCGCCTTCTAATGTGGCTAGTTGCACAACACCACTTGTCGAGATCCTATTGATGATCATAGGTCCATAGCCTCTCTTTTCTAGTTTCCTTGCGTGTTGTTTCAGTGTGTAGACTAAAACTAGATCTCCTGCTTTCAAGCCTTTATCCTTCACATGGGCATCAAAGTATGCCTTCTGTCGTTTCTTTGCTGCATATATCCCTGCAGCTGCTCTCAGTCTTGTTTCTCCTAATCGTTCAAGGTCAAAAATCCTAGAGGAGAGCTCATGACCTGTCCATTCGTGCTCTCGTGCTATTTTCAACGTAGGTATTAAGAAGTCCAAGGGTAGCACAACGTTTTGGCCGAATACCATCTGAAAGGGGGTGGCTTGGAGTACCGTTTTGTAGGCAACTCGGTATGCCCAAACAGCATGGTGAAGCTGTTTGTCCCAATCAGAGCGTTTATTGTTCACTAATTTCGTCAGTACATTGCATAAGATCTTATTAGTGCTCTCAGCTTGTCCATTAGCTTGAGGGTGATAGGGGGCAGACTTCTTGTGTATTACCAGGAATTCTTGGAGTAGATTCTCAATCACCTCGTTCAAGAAATGAGTGCCTCTATCACTTACAAGCTCTATAGGTAGCCCATATCTTGTGAACACATTCTCAAACAAGAATTTAGCAGTTGTTTGAGCATCGTTCTTTGTCGTAGCCTTTACCTCTACCCACTTGGTTAGATAATCTGTCGCAACAATGATGTATTCTGCATGAGAACCCTTAGCTGGGGGATTAATAGGACCTACAAAGTCTATTCCCCACTTAGAGAACGCACGTCCACCCATCATAGGTTTCAATGGCATCTCATCTTTTCGTATAAGATACTGAGTTCTCTGACAGACATCACACCGTTTCACATAGGTATGTGCATCCATGTGAAGGGTAGGCCACCAGAAGCCCGCAAATAATACTGCCTTGATCACCCGATCTGGTCCAAAGTGTCCTCCTGCTACACCTTGGTGAGCAGTTTCCAAGATCTTAAGATATTCACTCTCATGGACACACAGTCTCAGGTAACCATCTTTACCGCGTTTGTATAGATTATCACCAATGAGTGAGTAATCCAGGGCTTCTTGTTCTAAACTCCTTTTCCTAGCCAGAGTCATGTCTGGAGGGAATGTGTTTGTCCTCAGGAAGGATACTAGAGGTTCGCTCCAATCTGGCACAATGGATACTTGATAAAGAGTAGCGTGTTCCACAGGTGGTTTAGTGCAACAAATTGGGCATTCCTTGCACAACTTTTGGACATCAGCTTCCATAGTTGGCCAATGCACTCCGAGTCTCTTTAGAGTCTGTAAAGTTCGTTGCTTTGAGTAGTGTTGCTCTAACGCACCTACATGTGCTAATTGCAACCATTTAGCGTACTCATCCTCTTCTACGCAACAAGCCAAGATCCCTTGATCTGTGTGCTTGTACATGCTTCCTGCCATGATGTGGTACTTTTGGGCTCTCACAACCTCCCTATTCCGTGTGTTCACCACTGGATGATTAGGCCTGTATGTCAATACTGGTACCAACGACTTAGCCCACTGCGGTACGACTTCCAAGTTAAACAAGTAAGCATCAGGGAGATCATCTGCTACTCCTTGTGGGGCTTCTCCCGACGTGAGCCTAGAGAGATGATCTGCTCTTAAATGAGTCCTACCTTTCCTTACCACAACCTCAAAGTCATATTCCATGAGCAAGAGAAACCACCTCACTAATCTTCCTGTATTGCATGGTTTGTTTACGAGGTATAGCAAAGCCTGATGATCAGTAAAAAATTTAAACTTATTTGCAAGCAAATAGTGTCTAAATTTCTTGACTGCATATACCATGCCTAAGCCTTCTCTCTCTGTAGTGGTATAATTTCGTTCAGCTGCATTCAATTGTCTACTGGCATAGGCAATTGGAAGATCCATATTACCTTCACCCGTAGGTTGTGCAAGTACACATCCAATAGCATAATTGGACGCATCCACATGAACATGGAATGGCTTGTTCCAATCTGGTGTGGTTAAGATTGGTGCTGAACATAATCGTCGTTTAAGCTCCTGGAAGGAATTCTCACATTCATCAGTCCACTCAAAGTTAGTCAGAAGTCCGTACATGGGCTTTGCAATGACAGCATACATGTGTATAAATCGTCGGTAATAACCACAATGCCCCATGAAAGCTTGTACCTCCTTGACATTTTTTGGCCTAGGTAGCTCTGCTATAGCTCTCACTTTCTCTTCATCAGTGGATATGCCATTCTTTGACACTATGTGTCCTAGAATCTTGCCTTGCCTGACCATGAAAACACATTTTTCTGGGTTCAGGCAGACTTGATATTCTCTACATTTGTCGAAGATTTGCCTGAGTTCAGGGATATGGGTTTGCCTAATGTTCGAATGAGCACAAAGATCATCAACGTAGACTTCTAAGTTCTTCCTCAGGAACTCCTTAAATACATGGCACATCAGCCTCTGGAAGGTTGCTGGTGCATTGGTAAGCCCAAATGGCATTACTCTAAAGGCAAATATGCCCCACTCTGTGGCAAAGGCTGTCTTATGCTGATCCTCTGGAGCTATGGCTACTTGATTGTAGCCCGAAAATCCATCAAGGAAGCTGTACACTTCCTTGCCTGCCACTCTTTCTAAGAGATGTTCTGTGATGGGAAGCGGATAGTTATCTCGAATCGTGGCTGCATTAACCTTTTTCAAGTTAATGCACACACGCAGCTTGCCATTCTTCTTGGGCACCACTACGATGGGGGATACCCATTCAGTGTGCTCAATTTCATAGATAAATCCAGCTTCAACCAGTCTATCTATCTCTTCTTTGATCTTAGCAGCGTAATTATCGTTATATGTGTAGGGCTTTTGCTTAGAGGGTTTAGCATCTGAGGTCATGGGGATGGTGTGTGAGCATATGTCAGGGTCAACACCTTTCAAATCCTTGTAACTCCAAGCGAACACATCTCTGTATTCTCTTAGCAAGGCAATTAACGCATGCTCTTCTTCCTCTGTTAGGTCATGGCCTATGTATGTGCATCTCTCCTCTCCTTCTTCTAGGGCTACTACTATTTTCTTGGTGGTTTCTTTTTTATCATAGGCCTCTCCTACTTGTGCCTCTCGTTTAGGCATTCTTATCATGACTCTCCTGTCATCTATCTCATATTTCTTAAAATTTTCTGGGACCTCAAACAAAGATTCTTCCTCTTCTGGTGAGACTTCTCTCTTCTTCCGTTTCTTTCCTTCTTCCTTTGGGGTCACATGTGTGGCTAATCTTACATCATTTGTAAGCTCTCCATGCCTCTGGGGTTGAAATTCTACTTCATGGAAGTATTCTTCATCTGATGCAAATAGTGGGTCCATGATGATTGACTCTAGGTCGGAGTCACTTGCATCCTCAAAGGCATCAGGGCTAGGTTCGCATTCTTCTAGAACTGCCTCTCCCATGATTGGCTCTATGGAGAAGACTGAAATATCATAGCCATCCTCATCACAGTGAGGTGTCCATTGTTCTTCATTGATGGCTACATCCATTGTTGCTAGGATTTCTGCCCAGCCATGGGGTTCAAATTCCTCATCAGGAAAAACTACAGGTGCATAGGCTGGGTCTTGAATTGATCTATGTGTTTCTTTTGCACCTACCTCTCTGGCTTTCTCTCTCTTCTCTTCTTCTACTGCAACCTTGCACATCCATAAATGAGTGTCTTCATGCATCCATGAGGATCCAGACCCTATGGAATGCACAGATTCCGTGTCATCTTTGGCTCTATGGATGGGATTCCATTGGATAGGAGGGACATCTCTATGAGAGTAATCCTTGAGATTGACTTTGGTCGTAACACCTAAGTGTTGCAGGTACAAGGAATTAGTTCCCCAATCCTGTACCACTTGCAACTGTCGCATGAATGGTCGTCCCAAAATCATCTCATAGGCATGATTTTTGCTAAAGTCACATATAGCAAAGGTATGTTCAAACTCGACACCACAAGTGGTGAGAGTTATTCCTTCTAGCAATCCTAGGGGTCTCTCTATGTGACCATCGGCCATCTTCAAATTCATTCTCGTTGGCCTGAGTGCCGGCTTGCCCCAACACTTCCATAGGGAGGTGGTGGCAATTGCAACTCCTGCACCTGAGTCCAAAATTGCCTTAGTGGTGTACTCCTGATAAGTAATGGGAAGATAGGTGTTCCCTTCTTCACCTTCACACATATCTCCTATCTTATCCAAGGGTATCTCTGGCACTGTCCGATGTGATCCTACCTGGGAACGAGATTTTGCTATCTCAGGTACTTGTTTGGTTACATGTTTCCACGATTCAGGTCTAACCTTGAGTAGCTCTTCTAGCTTGAGATTGCACTGCACGTTAGTGTTCTTCACTACCTCTGTGTTCCTAGGTATGGCTGAATCTTCGTTTCTTACCATGACTGTGGGTGCTCTCATACACGTGGACTTTGCTTCCCATGGGCCTGTGAAATGGGGTAGCTCTTGTATGGAATTGGATTCAAAGTCCAATCTCTCGTGAGACTGAGTACTCTCATGTTCCCCGTAAATAGATGGGATGTCTTGTGGGAATTGGTCGTGTGCATCATCCACAAGTTCAAAGGGAGGGGCGACTTCACTTTCGTTATCCCATTTATCTTCTTGAATTTCTCGTAGGAAGTCTGGTGCAAACCGATTCATAGAAGAAGAAGTGTCTGGCTCCGTAGAATTAGGCACATAAGCAACCTGGGAAGGAGGGCTTATTCTATCGTTGGCTCTTTCCTTGCTCTCATAGATGTTTGGAGCACAAGCTTCCTGGGGAGGATTACTTATTCTATTACTTTTCCGAACAGGCTCATATGCTTCCTGAGAAGGAATGTAGGCAACCTGTGGAGGTACGTGAGCTTTCGAGGGAGGCTCATCTTCCTTTTGGGGGGAAAGATAAGCTTCTTGAGGAGGCACATGGGCTTCCTGAAGAGGCTGGCTTATCCGTTCTCTTGCCCTTTCCTTTCTTTGAGGGGCAGGTTCCTTTTCTGATTGTGCAATTAGCCTCTCTATTCTTTCTAGCAGTCCATCAAAATGTAACTGCGTCTTAGCTGAGCTAGAGATGTTAAAGAGGCGACTAGCTTCAAACATGGTCTGAGCCAATTCCACCATTTTGGCACAAATTTTAGTTCGTTCAAGCTCTAGCTCGGCTCTAGGGTAGCATTTTTCATGATCGGTTATGGTTGGCCCTTCTTGGAATCTGGCCTGATATGCTTTAAGCATCATATTAAGGTCTTCGGGAGTGGGATCTGCTATGACTGATCCTACTCTAGGGGGTGGTGGGTTTGTATGAGGTGGGTTGGAAGGTGGCGGGTCAGCTGGCGATGGGAAAGGTGGTGGTGGGGTAGTGTGAGAGGGAGTTTGAGATGTGAGTTCAGTTATCCTGGCTTTGGTTTCTCTTATGCTTTCCTCAAGTTCACTCATCTTTTTAGCCCATTGTCTTTTCATTCTTTCTCGACTATCTTTCCACGCTCTAGTCCTTTTCTTGGTTATGCTCTCAGTTTCACTAGCTGTTGGGCTCTTTTCTTGGTCTACCCCTTGGTTTTGCTGCAATGCTTGAGCTCTAGTGACTACCTGTACCGGAGCAGTGGAAGTGACACTTCCTGTGGAGTTTACCACTAATCCAATAACGTTGATAGGCCTGATTTTTGGCATATTATTGGGGTTCTTTGGGCAATCTCGTAAGAGATGCTCTTTTCCACAATCTTGGCAAAAGCCTTGGATCGTCACTGACTGGGGTTGTGTAGGTGGAGGTAAAGGACAATCACGAATGAAGTGATCTCCTTGGCATCTGTAGCACGGTCCTCTTGGGAATGGAGGTCTTACCTGCCTAGGTTGAGGCCTAGGGTTGGGGTTTGCGTACATGACATTTGCGTAATCCGATTCCCAACTAGATTCATTTGGCTCTTCACTATAGTAAGACTCACCATGTTCAGGAGACTGCATGAAGTAAGCCTGGGGACTCTCAACATGCGTAGAATCGAAGCTATGGTCACTAGGATCACTTTCTAAAAGCAAAGGTGTGACGGGGACTATAGCTCTATTCAGGTTCTCTTCTGCCACAGCATACTTTACCGGAATCACATTAGCTGGAGCTGGGGGTTGTTGTGCTAGCACAGGCTGAGGCCTTTGTTGGTTTTGGTAGGGTTGGTAGGTTTGTTGAGGCCTAGCATACTGCTGAGGTGGGTACTGGTTCTGGTATCTTCCTTGTTGAGGATATGGCTGTGGGTAGGTTTGCCTAACTGCTTGCTTGTTGTATGGGCAGTCTTGTGCTGTGTGATTTGTGTATCTTTGTTCGATAGTGCAGTACTGGCTACTAGGATTAACTTGGGGTTGAGCCATAATGGGACATACGTTCGCCATGTGGTCGCCACCACAAGTATAGCACCTTTTCACAGGGGCAAACCTTGGGATCTGTTTGCTAGTTACCCCTAATTTCTGAGCTACTTTCTCTGCAAGTTCCTCGATTGATGTGGATTGCGTGGACGAGAGGTTAGAGGCACTATCCGACTCTTTGTATATCTTGGAAATCTCTAACTCCTCCCCTAGGTTATCCTCAATATCAATGCACATGTGTACACAATCTTCTATGGTCCTAGGGTCCTTCAAGTACACATAAGATCTCAATTTGGTACTTAGCAATCCATCCAAGAATAAAGCCACTTGCTTAGCTGGTGTGGGTAGCTCAGGAACAGGGCATCTTTCAAGATATTGCCTAAATCTTCGTCCTGCAAGTCTCACGGTCTCTTGAGGGGTTTGCTTGAAGCTGTGAATCAGCGAGGAGGTATTATGTCTTATGCCACTCTTAGAGAATTCAATAATGAAAGCCTCTAGGAGTTGGTCTATGCTCCTGAACTGCCTCTCGTTTAGCGGCTGAAACCATGTCAGGGCAGTGTTTCTAAGGGTCAGACCAAAGGCATTGTACTGAGTGAATAGATCCTCCACTTGTTCAGCTCTCAATACTTGTCTAAACTCAGCCACATGATCGTACGGATCTCCTGTGCCATCGAAGTAGTTCTTCATGGACTTAACTAGCTGAGTTGGTCTCAAAGTCCTTGTGTGCTCTCTAGGTCGTGGTAGAGGGAACCCATCCACATTTCTCTGATTCCGGTGAGCCCTAAGTATCTCTGGTTCTACTCTATTCGTCTCCGTCCTCGTTCTTTCTCTGCCCACGGGGTTGGCAAAGCTTACTTCTGGTCTATCTCTATCTCTGTCTCTTTGAGTTCCATGAGCTTGGGATGTTCCAGCTCCAGGGTGACCATAGGATACATTCGATCTTGGTTGGGGGAAAACGAATTCACCCTTCCAAGTGTAAGCATGCCTATCATGATCTGTCACCACAAAGATCCTCTCCGAAACGTGATCTAAGTAGGTCACTCTACCTGGGCTATCAGGATCCTTAAACTCATAGATCATGATTGCTCCTATATCAGTTGGCCGATCAGGTTTGTACCTCCAAAAGACTTCGTCAGTCTCTCGATTGAGGGGCAACTCTATGCTCTTATTATCTTGGGGAATCCACTCTAGTGTGATAATTCTAGTGAGAACCGATTTGCCTCGAGGGGTTCTAGGTTCTGCACCCATGTTTCCTTGCTCCAGGTCACCTAATTCTGCTTCTGGGATCACATTTCCAAATTCGTCCGTCCTATCTGGGTGACTGGTGACTACGTATATGGTTCCTTCTTTGTCCGAGTATGCACCATTTTCAAACTTGACAGCTGGGTGCTCTAATCCAATGGATTGATCAGGATTCCTAATCTGTACCACAGATCTTCCTAGGCCGTCCTCATAGATGCTAGCACCTAATCGGTTGGTCCTAAGGTATTCCAACTGTGTTTTGTAAGGGCCTTCTACCCTGTGCAAGTAAGGCACTCCTGAACTTCCCGTAGGTCTGTCCATGCCTTGAGACATCTCTGATTCACTGGTATCAGAGCTAGGGTAATGCAAGTGGTGACTCAACTACTGGGCCCACGACCTAGCAGTGTGGTTGACACTAGCCTCTGAAGACCTAAGGCTTTGTCTCTCCCTTACTAGATGCCGTCCTGATCTAAGGTTCATATGCCTAGTTAAGTAGCCCGATTTTTGCCCAGAGTACAACCTCGTTGCAGATCAATTGGTATCAGTCACTTGATTCTTTCTAGTTATTTATCGTGTTTAAGGTCTTGTCTGATATTACGTCGTCAGGAATACTAGAATGTTCTTCGTACTTTGAGGTTGATCGTTCCACGTTAGATTCTTTTCTTAATGGTCATCGCATCCCAAAGAGATTATATTTAATCTTGGACTTGAGTGCATAGGTAGTCTTCAACTTGGTTGATGCCTCTCGTTGCCCTAACTTACCTCTAGCACTATTCGTACTTAGCCTGAGCTAAAAAATGACAGAGGGAGTTGAGAATATTCCAACCTTTTGTTTCCTGCTTGGTTGCCCTTGAATGCCCAGGAAGTGTGTTCCCAAGCTTGCACTTACACTTGCTTAGAGCGCCTTTCGATGCTCTCAATAGATCTGTAAGAGTTCCAAAGTTAGCTTTAAGATTTAAATCCCAAGGACAGAACCAATGATTTTCATTTCTGAAGCATAAACACTAATTTGCATAGTGATTTTTAAGAAAACAATTCTAAAGACCCCTGACTTTGATCCCCCTGGGTATGGTCAACTTCAAAATACCCTATCTGATAATCAACGCATTATCTTTATAAAAAACAGTTGAGGGCGTGTAGTATATGCCACGAGCTTTCCAACAAGCCCTAGAGCTCAAAAAATGGATTTCGTATGAAAAAGTTATGACTGTTCAGGGTTTAGGGGGTTAAAACAGGATTCGATCTGGCTGACAGATCCTAGGATTTTCTCCCAATCACAAGTGTAGGAACCTCCAAAGTGCTAATGGATTGACTATTTTGCCCCAAAATTATCCCAATTTTGAATCAAAAACCAAACCCTAATTTTTGGCCGAAAAGCCTGTCAATCGCGATCGACAGGTCTGTCAATTGCAATTGACAGAGGTGTCCGTCGGGGCTGTCAATCGCGATCGACAGTGTCAATCGCGATCGACAGAGTCGATCGTGGCTGTCAATCGCGATCGACGGTATCAATCGCGATCGACACGTTTTCTGGATTTTTCGCCGAAATTTCAGTCAATCGGGGGCCTATCAGTCGCGATGGACACGTGGCTACGCGTAAAAGTCAATCAGTCGTGGAATTTCAGTCGGTCGCGATCGACGGTGTCAATCGCGACTGACAGAGGTGTCGGTCGTGGCTGTCGATCGCGATCGACGGTATCAATCGCGATTGACAGGGTCCTACGTAGCAGTCTGTCGGTCGTGAGGTCTGTCGATCGCGATTGACAGGGTCTGTCGGTCGCGATTGACAGGGTCTGTCGGTCGTGAGGTCTGTCGATCGCGATTGACAGGGTCTGTCGGTCGCGATTGACAGAGGCTGTCGGTCGCGATTGACAGAGGCTGTCGGTCGCGATTGACAGAAAACCTCGGAATTTTTCTACTGTTTTTAGTGTTTTAGGATGTGCTCCTTGTGCTTGTTCTAGTGGTGCACTCAATTTTGTGAAAAACCAAAAATTTCTGTCAGTCGCGATCGACAGAAGCCTGCGTCCGCGAGACAATTTCGACAAGTTTCGTACCTGCGCAGGAAGCTGGGGATGGTGATTCAACAAGGTCCTGCAAAAAGCTCAAGAAACATGCAAAAACACACACACAATATTACTCTTTTGCTCTCTCTCACAAGTGAAATGAGGGAAATGAGGTGGAGATGGTGATATGGTCAAAAAACAGAATTTTTCGCGATGATGGAGATGGAGGTGGGAGATGGTGATAATGATGATGGTGATGAAGATGGTGAAGAAAGTAAAAGAAAATCGATGAGAGTGAAGAAAATACCTACAACTCCAACGCGTCAACTCTACGTCTTACCATCACACGCTCGTCCTCAAAGCTCGATCCCCGGCAACGGTGCCAAAATTTGGTGTAGCTAAGTGATGAGTAGCACCTCCTTTAATGTCAATCCGGGAAGACGTGAGGATGGTATGGAGACCTCGAGCAAGTGGCGGCACAAGTGCGTGAGTGAGAAGCACACGAACATGCACACACATACACACACACGCACACACACGGCAAGACAAAGAGGGAGAATCAATGGAGTTCTTAGATTACTTTCAAAAAGCTCTTACAAGTTTGTTTCAATTACAATCTAACCCCAAAAATGAGCTCTCTAGCTCCTTTTATAGTTTGTGACTAGCTTTGGCCCTGTTCAGACCTAGTGTCCGGCCTAGTTAAAAATTAGGTTCCAGGGCTTATTTGAGGGCTCAAACGAGATCTAAAAAATACGAAAATTGGCAAGTAGATACTTCTAAAGCTCCTCAAGCTCAAGGACTCCTTGGATTGCACAAAATGGAGCTACAAAAAGATGAAATGGTATTTACAATGGTTTTTAGTGATGAGAATCACTTTTAATTGGTGTAGAGGTTTTGAAAAATTAAGGTTGCCTTAGTGCTAAATCTGCGTGAATGCTCATACGTACTTCTTCCTGAAGAAATTTATTGGCCTATTTGCCAGATCTTCGTTGACTCCCTTGTCTGCTTGTGCCTTCTCTCCCTTCTGACTCTCTTCTCTGACTGCCATGCCTCGTTAGTCCTTCAGTCCCTTGTCCGCTGCTAACACAACTACAACATTATCTCGAGTATGAATCTTCTCAAGAATAATGTACTCAATGGCTAAGCAATCTCTAATGAAGTGATACCTCACCTCAATGTGTTTGGTCTTTGCATGATGGACCAGATTCTTAGCCAAAGCAATGGCACTCTAACTACCACTGAGCAAACAAGGTACATGCTTAGGTAAACCCATATCACAAGCAAGATGAGAAAGCCACAATGCTTCCTTACATGCCTCACTTGCTGCAACATACTCTGCTTCTATGGTGGAAATAGTAGTACATTCTTGAAGACGAGATCTCCAAGAGATAGCACCTCCAACAAAATGAAAAATGTACCTTGATGTAGACTTACGATTGTCTACACAATCAGCATAGTCAGAATCGGTGTAACCAATAATGAATGCTTTCCCTCTACCTAAGCATAGAAAATTGTCCTTAGTGCCACTCAGATATCTCAAAATCATCTTGACCGCTTCCCAATGTTTCTTGCCAAGATAAGACATATATCTGCTCACAAATCCCAGTGCAAATGCAATGTCTGGTCTCGTAGCTACCATAGCATACATGAGATTACCAAAAACACACTGATGGGGAATTTTGGTCAAGAATTCCTTTTCCTCATCTGATTTGGGGCAACCATCCTTGCTCAATTTCACATATGTGGGTAAAGTTGTACTCAATGCCTTTCCACCCTACATATTTGTTGGCAGTAGTCAAGGAACCGAAGGAGTCACAAGACAAGGAAGCCTACGAAGGGAGTCGGAGCGAAGAGATAGCACAAGCAGACACAGTAGTCAAAGAAGATCTGGCAAGTAGGCCATTTAAAATTTTCAGGCATCAAAGAGTTGGGCACACAAGAAGAAGGAGCAAGTAGGGAGCTCCAGGAAATGTATGTCAAAATGTTAGAAGAAATCCCTACAAAAATAGTGATTTTCATCACTAATAACCATTGTAAATACCATTTCATATTTTTGTAGCTCCATTTTGTGCAAGCCAAGGAGTCCTTGAGCTTGAGGGGCATTAGAAGTACCTACCTATCAGTTTTCACATTTTTTAGACTCCGTTTGGACCTCCAAATAGGGTAGAGAACCTAATTTTTAACTAGGCCGGACACTAGGTCTGGACAAGGCCAAAACCTAGTCAAAAACTATAAATAGAGCTAGAGAGCTCATTTTTGGGCGTTAGCTTGTAATTGATTTGAACTTGTATGAGCTTTTTGAAAGTAATCTAAAGAACTCCATTGCTTCTCACTCTTTGTCTTGCCTTGTGTGCACGTGTGTGTGTATGTGTGTGCATGTTAGTGTGCTTCTCACTCACGCACTTGTGCCTGCACTTGCTCGAGGTCTTCATACCATCCTCACGTCTTCCCAGATTGACATTAAAGGAGGTGCTACTCATCACTGAGCTACACCAAATTTTGGCGCCGTTGCCGGGGATCGAGCTTTGAGGACGAGCGTGTGATGGTAAGACGTAGAGTTGACGCGTTGGAGTTATAGGTATTTTCTTCACCTTTTTCCTATTTTCTTTTGTTTTTCTCATCACCATCATCATCCTCACCATCTCCCACATCCATCTCCATCATCATGAAAAAATTTCAGTTTTTGGTCATATCACCCCACCCATACCATTTCCCTCATTTCACTTGTGAGAGAGAGCGAGAGAGCGTTTGTGTGCTTGTGATTTTTTGTGTTTTTTGAGATTTTCTGCAGGAATCAGCATCCCCAGCAGCTGCACCAGCTCCAACAGGTAAAAAATCTGACTGTGCAGGTCTCGAGGCATTGACCTCTGTCAATCGCGACCGACAGAAAAAATAGTCTTTTTGCTAAACAAAGTACATAATCATGATCCACATGCCTAGAGCTTCCCAAATGTGTGCTTGAAATTTTAAAATTCCTCAGATTTCTGTCGATTGCGATCGCTCTGTCAATCGCGATCGACAAACCACGACGGACACATGCAGACGGCTCTGTCAATCCCGACCGACACGTCAATTGCGACCGACAAAGTCAACGACCGATTGACCACGACTGACAGAACCTACGCGTGACACGTGTCAATCGCGATCGAGCCATCAATCGCAATTGACCAGTCAATCGCGACTGACAGCCCCGACGGACCTGTCAATCGCGACCGACACAGTCAACGATTGCTTGACCACGACGGACAGACCCTCGCGAAGGACCTGTCAATCGTGATCGACCCATCAATCGTGACTGACAGAGTCAATGACCCTTTGACCACAACTGACGAAAAATCCGGGCCACGTGTCAATCGCGACTGACAACCACGACGGACCTGTCAATCGCGACCGACACGTCGATCATGATTGACCTATCAATCGCGAGTGACAGAGCTTGCGAACGCGATTGAAGGGCAAATTTGGCCAATTTTTTAGGGCAAAAAATAGTGGGCTATTATTGACAAAATTGTGGGACAAATACTAGGGTTCATCATTGCATTGTGAGGCCATTACACAACGTATTTTGAGAAGTCCTGTTTGCCTGCTGGGGAGGAGTTAGAGCTTTCCACAATCTACAGAGATTGAGATAGTGCCTCTAGCCTCTCTTCCTCGCAATCCACATCAATTGAGGAACTTGCGGAGAAAGTAGCTCAAAAACTAGGTGTCTCTAGTAAACAAATTCCTAGATTTGCCCCAGTAAAGAGGTGCTATACTTGCGGTGGTGACCATATGGGGAACGCATGTCCCATCATGGCTCAACCCCAAGTGAATCCTAGCAGCCAATATTGCACCATAGAACGGAGATACACAAATCACACAGCACAAGATTGCCCGTACAATAAGCAAGCAGTTAGACAAACCTACCCTCAGCCCTATCCACAACAGGGAAGATACCAGAACCAGTACCTCCCACAACAATATGGTAGACCGCAACAACCCTATCAACAACCCTACCAGAACCAACAAAGGCCACAGCCTGTGTTAGCTCAACAACCTCCAACCCCAGCTAATGTGATTCCTGTAAAATATGCAGCAGTTGAGGAAAATTTGAATAGAGCTATAGTGCCAGTAACACCACTGCTTTCAGAAAGTGATCCTAGTGACCATAGCTTTGATTCTACACATATTGATAGTCCCTAGGCTTACTACATGCAATCTCCTGAACATGGTGAGTCCTACTACAACGAAGAACCAGGTGAACTTAGTTGGGAGCCAGAGTACACAAATGTAATGTACACAAACCCTAACTCTAGGCCCCAGCCTAGGCAGGTAAGACCCCCATTCCCTAGAGGACCATGTTACAGATGTCAGGGAGATCATCTCATTCGTGATTGCCCCTTACCTCCACCTACACAACCCCAGTCACTGACGATTCAAGGCTTTTTTCAAGACTACGGGAAGGAGCATCTCTTACGAGATTGCCCTAAGACTCCTAATAATATGCCAAAAATAGTTCCAATTAACGTTATTGGCTTAGTTGTAGACTCAACAGGAAGTGTCACTTCCACTGCACCAATGCAAGTGGTCACTAGGGCCGAGGCTTTGCAACAGAACCCAGGGATAGGTCAAGAGAAGAGTGCAGAGGTTAGTGAAACCGAGAGTATAGCCAAGAAGCGGTCGAGAGCCTGGAGGGATAGTCGAGAAAGAATGAAAAGACAATGGTCTAAAAAGATGAGCGACTTAGAAGAAAGCATAAGAGAAACAAAAGCCAAAATTGTTGAGCTCACCTCTCAAACAAACTCTCACATACCACCACCACCCTCACTTCCATCACCATCTAACCCACCATCTGTCCACCTACCTCAGACCATACCACCACCCCCTAGAGTAGGATCAGTGTTAGCTGACCCCACTCCTGAAGACATAGACATGATGCTTAAGGCATATCAGGCCAGAATCCAAGAAGGGCCAAATGTGACGGATCATGACAAGTGCTACCCTAGAGCTGACCTAGAGATAGAGAGAACCAAGCTGTGTGCGAAAATGGTCGCATTGGCTCAGACCATGTTTGAAGCCAGTCACCTTTTCAACTACTCAAGCTCAGCTAAGACACAATTGCACTTGGATGGACTCCTAGAGAAGTTAGAGAGTATAATTGCAAGATCTACCAAGGAAGAAAAAAATCAAGAAAGAGATGAGGCAAGTAAAAACATAAGCCATCCCCCACAGGAAGCTTATGTGCCCAATTCCACTGAACCAGACACCTCCTCTTCTATGAATAGGTTCACTCCTGAATTCCTACGAGAGATTCAAGAAGACAAATGGGCTAAAGAAAGTGAAGTCCCTCCTCCCATTGAACTTGTGGATGACATGCAGGATCAATTCCCACAAGATATCCCATCCATTTATGGAGAGCAGGAGAGCACCCAGTCCCAAGAGAGATTAGACTTTGAGTCTAATTCTTTACAGGAATTACCCCATTTCACAGGCCCATGGGAAGCCAAGTCGACCTGTATGAGAGCACCCACCGTCATGGTAAGAAACGAAGACTTAGTCATACCTAGGAATACGGAAGTAGTGAAAAACACTAGTAGCTGAACGAAATTATACTACAGAGAGAGAAGGATTAAGCATGGTATATGCAGTTAAAAAGTTTAGACATTACTTGCTTGCAAATAAGTTTAAATTTTTCACTGACCATCAGGCACTGCTATATCTCGTGAACAAGTCATGCAATATAGGAAGATTAGTAAGATGGTTTCTCTTGCTAATGGAATATGATTTCGAGGTTGTGGTAAGGAAAGGGAAGACTCATTTGAGAGCAGACCATCTCTCTAGGCTCACATCTGGAGAAGCCCCACAAGGAGTGTCAGATGACCTTCCTGATGCTTACTTGTTTAATTTGGAAGTGGTGCCACAGTGGGCTAAGCCATTAGTGCCAGTATTGACGTACGGACCTAACCACCCAGTAATAAACACACAGGATAAAGAGGTAGTAAAAGCCTAAAAGTATCACATCATGGCAGGAAGTATGTACAAGCACACAGATCAAGGGATCTTGGCTTGTTGTGTGGAAGAGGATGAGTACGCTAAATGGTTGCAATTAGCACATGTAGGTGCATTAGAGCAACACTACTCAAAACAACGAACCCTACAGACACTAAGGAGACTCGGAGTGCATTGGCCTACTATGGAGGCTGATGTCCAAAAGTTGTGCAAGGAATGCCCAATCTGTTGCACTAAACCACCTGTGGAACATGCCACTCTTTATCAAGTGTCCATAGTGCCAGATTGGAGTGAACCACTAGTATCCTTCTTGAGGAAGAAAACATTCCCTCCAGACATGACTCTGGCTAGGAAAAGGAGTTTAGAACAAGAAGCCCAGGACTACTCACTCATTGGTGATAATCTATACAAGCGTGGTAAAGATGGTTACCTGAGACTATGTGTCCATGAAAGTGAATATCTCAAGATCTTGGAAACTGCTCACCAAGGTGTAGCAGGAGGACACTTTGGACCAGATCGGGTGATCAAGGAAATACTATTTGCGGGCTTCTGGTGGTCGACCCTTCACATGGATGCACATACCTATGTGAAACGGTGTGATGTTTGTCAGAGAACTCAGTATCCTATACGCAAAGATGAGATGCCACTGAAACCTATGATGGGTGGACGTGCATTCTCTAAGTGGGGAATAGACTTCGTAGGTCCTATTAATCCCCCAGCTAAGGGTTCACATGCTGAATACATCATTGTTGCCACAGACTATCTAACCAAGTGGGTAGAGGTAAAAGCCACAACGAAGAACGATGCTCAAACAAAAACTAAGTTTTTATTTGAGAATGTGTTCACTAGATACGGGTTACCTATAGAGCTGATAAGTGATAGAGGCACTCACTTCTTGAATGAAGTTATTGAAAATCTGCTCCAAGACTTCTTGGTAGTACATAAGAAGTCTGCCCCCTATCACCCTCAAGCTAATGGCCAGGCTGAGAGCACCAATAAGATCCTATGCAATGTACTAACGAAATTAGTGAACAATAAACACTCTGATTGGGACAAACAGCTACACCATGCTGTTTGGGCATACCGAGCCGCCTACAAATCGGTACTCCAAACCACACCCTTTCAGATGGTATTTGGCCAAAATGCGGTGCTACCTTTGGACTTCTTGATTCCCACATTGAGAGTAGCTGAGTGGACGGGTCATGAACTCTCTTCGAGAATTTTTGACCTTGAACGATTAGGTGAGACCAGACTAAGAGCTGCAGCCGGAATATATGCAGCCAAGAAACGACAGAAGGCGTACTTTGATGCCCATGTTAAGGATAAAGGATTAAAGGCCGGAGACTTAGTGTTGGTATATACTCTGAAACAACATGCGAGGAAGCTAGAAAAATGTGGTTACGGACCCATGATCATAAACAGGATTTCGACTAGTGGAGCAGTACAACTGGCCACTTTAGAAGGGGATATTCTCCCTAGCTACATCAGCGGATGCAGAGTCAAGCTATATCAGGAACCCCTCACATAAGAAATGCTCAGTCGACTCAACACTGCTAAGAAACGCAAATAAGAAGAAAAACGAGTTCGAGAAGAAGCTCAAGCAGAAGCTTTAGAACGCATCAGAAGGATGAAGTTGAGATGGCAGGGTAGGGATCGACCTAGGACATGTGCCTATGAGGATCCAGGATATCATGTGGCAATGTGTGAAGTCTTAGGAATAAGTCCCCAAAGAATAATAGATCGACGTCCTTTTGTGACTTTAGAGATAGGACAAGGAGTTAGTGCAAAACTTGTGCTAGCATTGATTGACTCAGGTGCAGCCACTAGTGCGGTGAGACTTTCTTACTGTCGAGAATTGAAATTAAAAGTCAATCCTATAGAAGCATATCTCATAGGATTGGGAGGTGTGGAAACCCCTTGCATGGGCGAGGTGGAACTTCCGCTCTCGATTCAAGATGTTCCAATGACAGTTAAGGTACTAGTGTGTCAAGATGAGGATCTCACTGAGCCTCTTGTCTTGGGTCAGGACTGGATCTATGACCATGCAGTCAACTTAAACCTAAGAAGTGGACTTCTTCAGGTACGGGTGAATCAGAGTCGAGTTACAGTTGAGTTAGATAATGGAGCACTCAAGAAACTAGAAAAGGCACAAACTCCTGGTCCTTCCAGGGGTACACATGAAGTTGACCATGCTGTTATTGTCCAAAGCTATGTGATGCAGAGGAATGGAGATCTCAATAAAGAAGTCAAGGCCTCGACGAAAATCCCTTCTTTTCCAAAGGGCAGAGGGAGGCAGCAACCAAAGGTAGATCAATCACTGAAGACTACCTATGCTGGAGGCCAAAAGAACGTGCGAAGCAGAATGACTCAGCCATTGAAACAACTGTGGGTGCGAAAAGGCGAGCGGCCTATTACAATCGAGTGACAACAATCATCTCAACTTCCTATTAGAAATCAACGACATGATACTAATAAGAAGATGTCCAAAACTTCTTTTGAGAAAGTGAAATCTATTTGGGTACCCAAGAAGTCAATGAAGGCTGGCCCACAATCAAGACAAATTTGGGTGCCTAAGGCTTGCTTGCGGGCTCAACTAGTCACGCACAAATCACATCATACACAACAGGGTTCACTCACTCAAGGAGCCGTTAACCACTCTTGTGTAATACGCACGAATACACAGTCGCCCCGAAGCACGCACAGACTCACTTGTAAATGGGTCCCAAAGACACATCATCCCCAAGCAGAATTACTCATACAACCCTCTAGAGTCTCCACAAAACCAAAACCGAAAGCCATCCATTGTGTTTGGCAACCTAAGACTTGTAATAAAACCCCGACCCCATTTGTAAATTCATCTCCACTTGCTAACTACATCACTCATACACTGCATCTTTCCATCTAGCTCGTAGAACTATCCATTCATTAACTACACACACACACTCATCGAGCACTCACTGACCCACTAACCATTACTCACCTCATGATAATGTTGTAACGGGGACAAAAAGGGTTCTATCTTGTCCATTACAATATTAACGCATGATCTATATTCTCACAGAAACAACAAGCAATAACAATGGCAGAAGCAGGAGGCACCAGTTCCCAGGCAAGATCTAGCGCACAGATTGTGGACATTGAAACCCTCCTCCTGGAACCACCACTCACTGAAAGGCCCCAAGAACTTCAAGCGGTGCATGTTCTCCTGATTCAGGACCCTCCTCAGGGACACACTTCTCAAGTGGGGAAACATGCTCATTGGTTTAGTGATGTCGCAAGGCCATTGGGGGATGGCACCTACTTCTGGGAAGCAGAAACTGAATTCATGATCGGTTTGGACCAAAGCGGGATTGGATAGCTACTTCAGAGCACATTTGCCTAAGCCAGATTTTCTTCGCTGCTCCTACTTTATCAGTACCATCACTCCTAGCAGGGCCAAGGGAGGCGATAGTACTTTTGTGCTACCCTCACTATTGCCAGGCCACGAACTCAAGAGATTCAAACTGACCCTCAATTTGGTACGAGCAGCATTGAACATGCAAGGAATGCATATTCCCACTGAGAAAGAAACGTTGGTTCCAGGAAGGATGAAGCATAAAGACCTCAACAAATTGAAGGACATGGTGGCAATGACGCCTACCATTGCTCTCCACTTACGAACTATTATGCAACATTTTGCTTTTCCCGCCCAAAAAAGATATGGTTCAGCTTGTACTTGGCGGAGACAGAGAACCTCACCATCAACATACCGCACTGGATCATCGATCAAATACACCTAGCTCATCAACGGTGGAATAAGAAATAGAAAAATGTACTTCATGGATGTTGTGCTCTCACAAGAATAATTTACAGGTGCTTAGCGTACGACGTGCCCATTCAAAGAGCACTAGTATGGTCCAGGGCCCAAGAGTTCCAAAGACGACTATCAACGGCGGGCCCTCCATCGAAGAAAATGAGAGGGGGAGTTCAGTTACCATGCGCTCAACCAAGAGGAGCCACTACCACACCCGAGGTGACTCCTCCACAAACGAGACGTGTCCGACCATTCACCATTCGCCTACCCAGACCAAGTGCAGAAGGACCCAACTTGGTGTTTCCTCCTATTCCTTCAGACTTGGAGTTCCCTCAAGGTTACACCCTTGCTGATCTAACAGATGAAGAAATCGCCCGTTTGATCAATGAATCTAATCTGGAGACAGAAGCAGAGCAGACCCAAGAACAACAACCCACGACTACAACTTCAGCCCCGACCCAACCGGGAGTAGTAGAAGTAGAAGACGATGAAGAAGAGACAGAAGAACAAGAGGCACACAAAGAGTATGATCAAGAATATGAAGAACTTTCAGAGCTAGCAAGTGCCCCGGCATACTCGGCCCAAATAAAAAGATTATACAAAACCATGAAGCGGGTCCAAGAGCAACACAAACTGTCGCTCGAAACAGGAAAGATGATCATGAGCCAAATGTTAGCCGAGGAAGGTGTGGATGACATGTTCATCGAATCAATGAACCTGCACGCTGATGCAGTGGGCTTAGATGAGGCTGTTCATGCAGCCCTGACTTATATTCATCGATTTGAGAAGAGGGTGCCTACCCGTCCCATGCGATCTGGCAAACAAATACACCTCAATGTATCAAAACTAGGAGGCAACACACAAACAGAAGAACATCAGGAGGAACCACTCTCACCACCCACCTCACCTCTCAATACACATGTCACCTCACCACCTGACACTACCACACCTATTTCTGCCATTACCACAGTCATCATGGGAATTCCTCTCTCTCCTGGAATCCAAGTCGGAGGAGTTACCATGCCCACCTACACAACACTCTTCACAAATATCACATCCACCCCACCCACTGTTCCCATCTTTACAGTCACACACACATTCGACACAATGGAGACATCACCAGCCACAACACCACTCCCACCCCCCACACAATCTCAATCTCCCATACCCCCTCCACCTACCTCACCACTTGACTCCACAGCATTCACAACTCCCTTCCCCTTCCCCATCCCCCCTGCATCTTCATCTTTCCCTGCATCGTTTAATGTAAATAGTATATTCATAGCATTACATCAATGCGTGTATCAACTTCAGAGTGAGTACCAGGCTCTAGAAGACCGTCATCATCAGCTGATGACAAACCATCAACAACTACAAAGACAACTTACAATTATAGAAGAAGAAAATGCAGACCTCAACCAACGCTACACCACTCTCGAGCAAGCTCATCAAACCCTCCTGGAGACACCCCAACCATCACAAGAGTCAGGTGTCAAACAACTCGAAGCCTTACTGGAGGTTTACCAAACAGATAACCTGAGAGTCCGGTGAAATTTAACTCTACTCCAAAAACACATGGCTACAGCCCTTGAAGAAAACAAACGTTTGCAGAAACAAAACAAAGAAAACCTGGAAGTTGCCATGGAAGGCTCTCCCCATGAAATCGACCCAGAACAATTCAAAGCAGTTCCCTCAGAAACCATGAAAACAATCTTGGAAAGCTATGCGGATTTATTAGAAGCACATGATGATTTGGAAAGGGAACGGGATGAACTACGTAGCCAGCTCAGGGAACAGGAGGCTCACCCCAAAGTCATAAAAACGACCTCGACTTCAGCGGAAGTAAAGGCATTGATAGAGCAGGCGGCGGAGCTGCAGAAGAAGTTACTGGAATATGAAAGGCAGCCCTCTCCAGTTGTAGAACCAGAGCCTGAGGAATTAGTACCCATTGAGGTGGACAAAACGTATGAGGAACCATATGTTCCTATGCCGATGCTAGGTGGTCAACAGACCTCAGAAGGAATGGACACCTTAGAAGTCGAAGTACCTGAATGGCTCCAGACACTAGAGAAGACAGCAACAACCCATGAAGATCGAGTGGCAATTCAAATCCAATCCATGGCAAAGTTAGAAGACACCATCATAAAGTCAGAATATTTCCGCAGCATGTCTCATCATAGATGGATCGACACCAAGGACGATCAATATGTGCCATATTGTGTACTCCTTGCAGATTACAATGCAGAGATTCAACGAAGATGTGGCAAACCTCCAACTTTTGCCACACAATTTGGGCCCGACGATATCCCAGAAAGTGCTAAGAAAGGATCCATTCATCAACCCACCTGGAGAATCCGTCTTCTTGAGACCTACCCAGAGATGGTTCATACTTGGACTAAAATGCCACTTTTTATTAAATACAATCCTTGTTATGTTCCAGTCTTCCGCAGGCGCACCTGGCCAGAGTTTACAATTGTTGTCAAGAACATCAAAGGTTGTGCAAAGTGGTTAAACTATGTTTATCTAGCACCTCCACAAGGCCCTCCCACTGTGAATTATATGATTTCTACTATCCGTCACTGGAGCACTCGACTACGGAATACCCCGGATGTGATGGCCCAAATGTGCATGAAAATCTTTGAACTAATGCTAATCACATTCAGGACATTCAAGAATATTAAAGACCCCCACTTCTCAGGTGTCGGATTTCTTAGAGGAAACCAAGATCTCGTATACGACATGAGCACCACCCCATCAATAGAGGTAATATATGCTTGGCATGCCAGAATAAAGTACCTCCCAGCTTGCTTTAAACAGACATTCAAGGAGATGTTCGTAACAGGATTCTGGGAATATCACTCAGAAATATTTGTACCCAGGCCCTCACATCTCCTCCACTTATTTGCTGTGGAGAGAACCATCCATTCAGAACAACTGCGGGTGCCACATCCGGACGTACCAGGACCAGTGAATTGGGATGCATTGTTAACAAATCTAGCACGGGGGCTACGATTAGAAGAACACCACCTCGCCGCTGATGTTGTTCAATATTATGTCCAACGCACAGCTAGACAAGGGTCTCTCAGAGACGACAGATGCGAGAGAGGGGGGGGGTGTTGGCAGTAGTCAAGGAACCGAAGGAGTCACAAGACAAGGAAGCCTACGAAGGGAGTCGGAGCGAAGAGACAGCACAAGCAGACATAGTAGTCAAAGAAGATCTGGCAAGTAGGCCATTTAAAATTTTCAGGCATCAAAGATTTGGGCACACAAGAAGAAGGAGCAAGTAGGGAGCTCCAGGAAATGTATGTCAAAATGTTAGAAGAAATCCCTACAAAAATAGTGATTTTCATCACTAAAAACCATTGTAAATACCATTTCATATTTTTGTAGCTCCATTTTGTGCAAGCCAAGGAGTCCTTGAGCTTGAGGGGCATTAGAAGTACCTACCTATCAGTTTTCACATTTTTTACTCCGTTTGAACCTCCAAATAGGGTAGAGAACCTAATTTTTAACTAGGCCGGACACTAGGTCTGGACAAGGCCAAAACCTAGTAAAAAACTATACATAGAGCTAGAGAGCTCATTTTTGGGGGTTAGCTTGTAATTGATTTGAACTTGTATGAGCTTTTTGAAAGTAATCTAAAGAACTCCATTGCTTCTCACTCTTTGTCTTGCCTTGTGTGCGCGTGTGTGTGTATGTGTGTGCATGTTAGTGTGCTTCTCACTCACGCACTTGTGCCTGCACTTGCTCGAGGTCTTCATACCATCCTCACGTCTTCCCGGATTGACATTAAAGGAGGTGCTACTCATCACTGAGCTACAATATTGAACAGTTTGTGAAGTACTTTGGATATGTACTCACTTTGAGACAAGTATATGCATGTTTTACTCCTATCACGAGTAATGTGCATGCCAAGAATATGTTTGTCATCCCCCAAATCCTTCATATCAAATGTCTGACTCAACTTCTTTTTGAGAATTGACAAGTCATAAGAGGACTTCCCAACAATGAGCATATCATCAACATAAAGTATCAAGCATATCAAGTTGCCATCTGAGGATCTCTTTGTGTAGAGACAATGATCCTCATTGCTTCGAGAATAGCCTCGAGACTTCATAAAAGCATCAAACTTTTGGTACCATTGTCTAAGGGACTGTTTAAGTCCATACAAGCTTTTCTTGAGCTTACAAACTAGACTTTTGCCAAGAACTACATAAACCTCTAGTTGTTCCATATATATCTCATTTGTAAGATCTCCATGCAAGAAAAGAGTTTTCACATCCATTTGGACTAGCTCTAAGTCCTCCATTGCAACGACTCCAAGCAACATGCATAGGGTAGTCATGTTGAACACTGAAGAGACGATTTCCTCAAAATCAACACCATGTTGTTGCTTAAAACCCTTTGCAAAAAGTCATGATTTATACTTTGGAGAAGCACCATCTGATGTGAATTTAAGCTTATATACCCATTTACATGGTAAAGCTTTCCTGAACTTTGGCAAAGGTACTAAATCCCAAGTACCATTCTTGTGAATAGAATCCAACTCACCCTTCATGGCACACTCCCACTTGACACGATCCTATGTTTGCATAACCTCTTTATAGCAAGAAGGCTCACCGGCATTTGTTAGCATAACAAAATCCAAACCTGGAACATATCTATTAGGTGGATGTGAGCCACATGTAGAGCATCTCAATGGTTGCTGAACAGGAACATTTGGAGACTGATATGATTGAACATTCTCTTGAACATCCCTATGTGTAGCATTTTTATGCATGCTAAATGGAGGACTAGTATCCTCAAACACCACTCTTCTCACTTCAACCTCCTTAATGGGCTATTTATGCATCTTAGACTCATTGAAAATGACATCACTACTTCTTATCATTGACCGTATCCAAGAAAAATGCATTTCTTTGATTTATGGTCGAACTTAATACTGTTTCTGCCCAAAAGCCTTGTGAAATGTTTGCATGATGCAACATAGAGAGTACTCTATCTTGAATAGTTCTATTCATCCTTTCAACTACACCATTCTGTACTGGGATATAAGGAGCTGTAAACTCTCTACAAGTTCCTCTAGACTGGCAAAAAAGGTTGAATTCATGTGAGGTACCATTATCTGAATGTAAAGCTTTGGGCTTAGTTCCTTTTTTATTCTCAACTAAAGCAAGCCATTTTTTGAAAGTAGGGAATAACTAGTCCTTCGATTTGATAGGATATACCCAAACTTTTCTAGTAGCATCATCTATGAAAGTGACAAAGTAAAGAGAACCACCTAATGACCTTGTGGTCATAGGACCACACACATCCATATGAATGAGATCTAAAGGCTGAATTGAAGAGTCAATGTGCATTTTATGCACATTTTTGGTTTGCTTTCCATATTGACAATGCTCAAAAAATGAAAAATTAGAGAAAGATAACACAAGTAAGTAGCAAGAACAGGAAAGATTTTCCATTCCACTACATGATATATGGCCTAAACGACCATGCCAAATACAAGCCATAGGCTGTTCAGTAACAACTAACAAGTGTTTTTTCTGTGATACAAATAAAGGATAAAGTGAGCCAACTTTGTTTCCTTTTGCAATAACCATCTTGCTTGTTGAAGCTGAAGGTCAAGGACAAAGCACAAGAGCACATCAAAGAGGTGGACACACAAGTAGAAGGAGCAAGTAGGGAGCTCCAAGAAGTGTATGTCAAATTTTCACAAGAATCCCCTACAACAATAGTGATTTTCATCACTAAAAACCATTGTAAATACCATTTTCTATTTTTGTAACTCCATTTTGTTCAAGCCAAGGAGTCCTTGAGCTTGAGGAGTATTAGAAGTATCATCCTACCAATTTTCATAATTTTTAGACTTCGTTTGAGCCCTCAAATAAGCCTTGGAACCTAATTTTTAACTAGGCCAGACACTAGGTCTGGAGAGGGCCAAAACTAGTCAAAAAACTATAAAAAGAGCTAGAGAGCTCATTTTTGAGGTTAGCTTGTGGGAGAATAGAGATTTTGTAAGACAAATCTTTTGCAATCAAAGCTTTCCATTGTTCCTCTCTTTGATCTTACCTTGTGCGAGTGTGTGTGTATATGTGTGCATGTTTGTGTGCTTTCACTCACGCACTTGTGCCTTCACTTGCTCGTGGTCTTCATACCGTTCCTCATGTCTCCACGGATTGACAAGTAAAGGAGGTGGTGCTTACGCTTGAGCTACACCAAATTTTGGCGCCGTTGCCGGGGAGAGAGCTTCGAGGACGAGCGTTGTGATGGTAAGATCGTAGATTTGCGACGTTGGAAGGTAAAAAAAACTATCATTTTTGTTCATTTTCTGATTTTTCTTCTTCATCTTCATCATCATCACCATCTCCATCTTCTTCCATCTTCTTCTTCCTAGAAATTTCTTGTTTTTTAGTGCATTTTCATCATTTTCATACCATCTTTCATGCATTATTGTGTGAGGAGGAGTTAGGAAGTGCAAGAGAGTGCAAGCGCTGTGTTTTTTCATGATTTTCTTCACATATGGAACTCGCCATTGCTCGACGCTCAGAAATTCGAAGTTCCCGCCAAAAAACACGATTCTGTGATGAAAATCGCGATTTTGTGAAAATTCAAATTTTTTTTGAAAATCGCGATTCTCTGTTTCCCGCCTAAAAGCCTTTTGAAAAGAACACAATTCAGTGGTCATTCTCAGAATTGCGATTCTGTTGTTGTGCTCAAAATCGCGATTCTCACAAATCACGATTTTCAGCCAAGAAAAAAAAAACACGATTCTGAGAAAACACGATTCTGTGGTTGTGCTCAAAATCGCGATTCTCTAAATTTTTGGAAACCACGATTCTCTGAGACAAAATCGCGATTTTCAAAACACGATTCTGTGAAAACACAATTCTGAGAAAACACGATTCTGTGGTTGTGCTCAAAATTGCGATTCTCTGAATTTTTAGAAACCACGATTCTCTGAGACAAAATCGCGATTCTCTAGAACACGATTCTCTAAGACACGATTCTCTAAGACACGATTCTCTAAAACACGATTTTCAAAAACACGATTCTCTGTTGGCAATCGCGATTTTCATGTCAAAAACACGATTCTGTGAAAACACGATTCTAAGCTCACAATCGCGATTTTCAAAAACACGATCATCTGCTCAAAATCGCGATTTTCAAAAACACGATCCTCTGCTCAAAATTGCGATTCTCAAAAATCATGATTTTCAGCAAAAAACACGATTTTGTGAAAACACGATTCTCAAGGTACAAAATCGCGATTCTCTGATTTTACACAATCGTGGTTCTCTGATTTTACACAATCACGATTCTCTGATTTCATAGCATCGCAATTCTCTTGAAGTTCATAGCATCACGATTCTCTTGATATTCATAAAATTGCGATTCTCTTGATATTCATAAAATCGTGATTCTCTTGATGTTCATAAAATCGCGATTCTCTGATTTCATACAAAATCGTGATTTTTCCATAAGTGCCTGTTTGCCTATTTTGACCCCCAAGAGCCTGATTTGACATAACTTTTTCATCCAAAGTCCATTTTTTGAGCTCTATAGCTCATTGGAAAGCTCGTTTCGAATCCTACACGACCTCAACTGTTTTTTAATAATGCGTTGATTTTCAGATAGACTAATTTGAAGTTGACCCTCAAGCGGGACTAGGGAACCAAGGGGACTCCAAAGGAATTTGAACCATACCAAGGGGAAATTTTGGACTCTTAAACAAAGCTTATGAACTTGAGATCTGGTAGACACCTAGGCAAGGATAGACAAAGCATTAGATCTTCTCAGTCTAGTGTCAACCATATAGCTAAGTCTTGGGCACAACAACTAAGTGGTTGTCCTTACGTACTAAACTCTGACACAAGTGACTCAGAAATGTCTTTTAGCATGGGGAAACCTGCAGGTAGCTCAGGAACTACCCATCTACAAACACCAGAAGGTCCCTATAAGACACAATTGGAATATATTCGGACCAACCGATTAGGTGCTCGCATATATGAGGATGGCCTGAGGTGATCAGTGGTCCAGCTCAAAAATCCAGATCAACCCTTTGGACTTGAACACCCGGTGGTCAAGTTTGAAGAGGGTTCATACATTGATAAGGAAGGAACCATGTATGTGGTCACCAACCTACCAGATAGGACTGATGAGTTTGGAAATGTCATTCCTGAGAATGAGATAGGAGACCTAGAACAAGGAAATGTAGGACAAGGACCCCATACTCCTAGAGGTAGGTCAGTTTTGACCAGAGTGATCACTCCAGACTGGATTCCTCAAGACAACAAAAGCATAGAGCTATTCTTGAATAGAGAAACAGAGGAAGCCTTTTGGAGATTCAAGCCAGATCAACCTAGCCAATTGGGCATAGTCATCATCTACGAGTTCAAGGATCCAGAGATACCAGGCAAAGTTGTCTACCTAGACAACACATCAGAGAAGATGTTCTTGGTAACAGAACATGATAGACACACATATACTTGGAAGAGTGAATTGGTTTTCCCTCCACCAAGATCCAATATTTCCCATGGCCTCCACGGAGTGGGTTCATCTCAAGCTCATGAAGACCGGAGAGAAAGAACTAGAGAGCGACCTGAGGTGAGTTTTGCACACCGTGTGGGCAGAAATAGAGCAAGATTTGAAAATGAAAGACCTAAAAGAGAGAGACATCAAGCACATAGGCAACAAAGAGATGAACATGATTTTCCATTGCCTAGACCCCAAGAGCACACAAGAACCCTTAGACCTACTCAAGTGATCAAGGCAATGAAGAATTATTTTGATAGGTCAGGAGATCCTTATGATCATGTGGCCGAGTTCAAACAAGTGTTAAGAGCTGAACAGGTTGAGGATTTGTTCACCCAATACGAGGCATTTGGTTTGAATCTTAAGGGCACTGCCTTGGCTTGGATTCAACCACTGAGTAGTCGAAACTATCGCGATATAGGTCAATTGCTAGATGAATTCATTGTAGAATTTTCCAAGAGTGGTATCAGGCATAACACATCATCTTTGATCCACAGTTTCAAGCAGACACCCCAAGAAACAGTGCGACTAGCAAGAAGAAGGTTCAGACAGTACTTAAAAAGATGCCCTGCTCCAGAGTTACCCACACCAGCCAAACAAGTGGCTTTGTTCTTAGATGGGTTGCTGAGCACAAAGTTAAGGTCATATGTGTACTTGAAAGAGCCTAGATCCATAGAAGAGTGTGTGCGGACATGCATTGACATAGAAGACAACTTGGGTGACAGAAGAGTGTGAACCTAACACTGATGCATTTGAGGATGCAAGTGATTTTGCGTTAGAATCAATTATCATGGACCCACCCTTTGCATCAGAGGAAGAATATTTCTACGAAGTAGAGACTCACCCTCAGAGACACGAGGAAATTACGAATGAGGTGAGGTTAGCCACAGAAGTGACTACTAAAAGTGGAGGCAAGAAAAGAAAGAAGAAAGAAAACATGCCCAGAAAAAGAAGAATCTTTGTTTGAAGTACCCGAGAACTTCAAGAAATATGAAATCGAAGATAGAAGGATCATGGTACGAATGCCTAATAGAAAGGCGAATGACGGACCAGTATATGATAACCAAGAGAAAACCAAGAAAATAATAGTAGCCATAGAAGGAGAAGAAGAAAAATGTACGTACATAGGGCATGATTTGACGAAGGAAGAAGAAGAAGAATTAGTTGCCCTATTGCGCGAATATAGAGATGTGTTTGCTTGGAGTTACAAAGACCTAAAAGGAGTAGATCCCAATATATGTTCTCATAGAATCCCTATGACTCTAGATGCAAAACCGACAAAACAGAAACCGTACATGTACAATGATAACTACGCTGTGAAAATTAAAGAGGAGATAGATTGCTTGATAGAAGCAGGATTCATTTACGAAATTGAGCATACCGAATGGGTATTCCCTATTGTGGTAGTGCCCAAGAAAAATGCAAAATTGCGTGTATGTATTAACCTTAAAAAAGTTAATGCCGCCACGATTAGAGACAGTTATCCTCTTCCTATCACGGAACACTTATTGGAAAGAGTTGCGGGCAAGGAAGTTTACAGCTTCCTTGATGGTTTTTTAGGTTATAATCAAGTAGCCATTGCTCCAGAGGACCAACACAAGACGGCTTTTGCCACTGAATGGGGCATATTTGCATTTCCTGTGATGCCATTTGGCTTAACAAATGCACCCGCCACTTTCCAGCGACTCATGTGTCATGTTTTTAAGGAATTCTTACGGAAGAGTTTGGAAGTTTATGTCGATGACATATGTGCTCATTCTAATATCAGGCAGACGCATATCCCAGAGTTAAGACAAATATTTGACAAATGTCGAGAATATCAGGTTTGTTTGAACCCAAAAAAATGTGTTTTCATGGTCAGACAAGGCAAAATTCTAGGACACACTGTGTCAAAAAATGGAATCTCTACGGATGAGGAAAAAGTAAAAGTAATTGCAGAATTACCTAGACCAACGAACATCAAAGAGGTACAAGCATTTATGGGTCATTGCGGCTATTATAGGAGATTCATACACATGTATGCAATCATAGCCAAGCCTTTGTACTCTCTTTTAACCAATTTTGAATGGACAGAATGTGAAAATTCATTCAATGAACTTAAACGACGCTTGTGCTCAACACCTATATTGACAACCCCAGATTGGAGTAAGCCATTCCATGTGCATGTGGATGCATCCAACTACGCCATAGGATGTGTGTTAGCACAACCCACGAGTGAAGGTAACATAGATCTCCCCATAGCTTACGCGAGCAGACAATTGAACGCAGAGAAAGAAATTACACCACGACGGAACGAGAAGGATTAGGGATGATCTACGCGGTAAAGAAGTTTAGGCACTACTTGTTGGCCAACAAATTCAAGTTCTTTACAGATCATCAAGCCCTATTGTACCTAGTCAACAAACCATGTAACACAGGACGACTAGTACGTTGGTTTCTATTACTCATGGAGTATGATTTTGAAGAAGTAGTCAGGAAAGGAAAGACACATCTAAGAGCTGACCACCTTTCAAGATTAACCTCAGGAGAAGCTCCTCAAGGAATAGCGGATGATCTACCAGATGCATATTTGTTTAACCTTGAGATAGCACCAGAATGGGCTAAACCAATAGTCCCTATTCTGACATACGAACCCAAGAATCCTAGGATAAAGATCAAAGAAGGAGAGATTACCAAATCGCAGAGATATCAAATCATAGCAGGAAGCATATATAAACAGGATAATCAAAAGATTCTTGCTTGTTGTGTAGATGAATCAGAACATGCAAATTGGTTGCAATTAGCACATGTAGGTGCACTAAAGCAACATCATTCAAAACATCGAACACTACAGACTCTGCATAGACTAGGAGTATACTGGCCTACGATGGAAGCAGATGTCTACAAGTTGTGTAAAGAATGCCATGTTTGTTGTGAAAGACCACCAATAGAGCATGCTACATTATATCATGTGTCTCTCACACCAGACTGGAGTGAACCTTTAGTGACATACTTGAGGACGAACACCTTCCCTCAAGGAATGACCTTAGCACGACAACGCAGTCTAGAGCAGGAAGCGCAAGACTATTCACTCATTGGCGATAATCTATACAAAAGAGGACGAGATGGATATCTAAGACAATGTGTTCATGAAAACGATTATCTGAGCATACTAGAGACTGCACACCAAGGTGTTGCAGGAGGTCATTTTGGACCTGAAAGGATAATGAAAGCCATCCTCTTTGCAGGATTATGGTGGCCCACTCTTCACATGGATGCTCATACCTATGTTAAGAGATGTGATGTGTGCCAAAGAACTCAATTTCCTACTCGCAGAGATGAAATGCCATTGAAACCCATGATGGGCAGACGTGCATTTTCAAAGTGGGGTATAGACTTTGTAGGACCCATTAACCCCCCTGCAAAAGGTACGCATGCTGAATACATCATTGTCGCGACGGATTATCTTACCAAATGGGTAGAGGCAAAAGCCACAAAAAAGAATGATGCACACACAACTGCAAAATTCTTATTTGAGAATGTCTTTACAAGATATGGATTGCCTATAGAGTTAGTGAGCGATCGCGGAACTCACTTTCTAAACCAAGTCATTGAATATTTGTTACAGGATTTTATGGTGATTCACAAGAAATCCGCACCATATCATCCTCAGGCCAATGGTCAGGCTGAAAGCACTAATAATATCCTTTGTAACGTACTGAAGAAACTCATGAACAACAAACGTTCAGATTGGGACAAACAGTTACACCACGCTGTTTGGGCATATCGAGTGGCCTACAAGACCGTACTCAATGCAACTCCCTTTCAGATGGTTTTTGGTCAGAATGTTGTGCTTCCTTTGGACTTCTTGATACCGACCCTTAAGGTTGCACAAGAACATCAGTGGACCGGCCATGAATTATCAACAAGAATAATGGACTTGGAACGATTAGGAGAAACCAGGCTAAAGGCAGCAGCAGGAATATATGCAGCGAAGAAGCGACAGAAAGCATATTTTGATGCACATGTGAAAGATAAAGGCCTAAAAGAAGGAGATTTAGTTCTAGTATATACGCTAAAGCAACACGCACGTAAGTTAGAAAAGCGAGGTTATGGACCTATGATCATTAACAGACTCTCGACAAGTGGAGCAGTATAGCTAGCCACCTTAGAAGGAGACATAATGCCTAATTATATTAGTGGCTGTAGAGTCAAGTTATATCAGGAACCTCTTACTGAAGATATGCTTAGACGACTCACGTTGGCAAAGAAGCGTAAGGAGGAAGAAAATAGAATACGAGTGGAAGCTCAGGCAGAAGCAATAGAACGCATTAAGCGCATGAAGCTAAGAAGATAAGGACTAGGGAGAGAACAGTATAACCATCTGGAAACAACACCCAGATATCCCATGGCTATGTGTGAGGTAAAGTCACGAACTCATCCTAGCATAGTGGACAGGAGACCATTCATTACAGTCATGCTAGAGCACGGCAACCCTTGCCGAGAGCTCAAGGCTTTAATTGACTCAGGTGCTGCGACTAGTGCGATTAGATGGTCCCACTATAAGGATTCAGGAGTAGAAATGCGGCCAATTGAGGCATACCTCATAGGCCTAGGAGGCATGGAAACCCCTTGCATGGGTGAGGTGGACCTTCCTATCCTCATTAAGGAAGTGACCATGACAGCGAAGCTACTAGTGTGCCATGATGACGACCTGATAGAACCCCTAATCCTTGGCCAAGATTGGCTATACGATCACTCAGTGGACCTAAATCTTAGACAAGGCTCCTTACAAATTGGAACCTTAGAGTAGAAGCGAGTGATACCGCTGGACTTCCCTAATGGCATTCCGACTGAGGTTTGTAACCCTAGACCCTATGAAATGCATGCGACGGAAGACCGTAAGATCTTTGATCAGATCAGTCACGTTACGTCTACACCAACCCACTCGGGCTTGGCTATAGATAGTTGTCAATCAGAAGGACATCAGGAGATCTTCCCTGGGGCTTCCTGCAAACTAGAAGGGGCAGTTACCCAACCGCTAGGGCAGATGGACACAATAAGCGGTCAAGTGGATTGCATCAGCGGACATATGGGCACGATACCCTGCGGTGCTCATCCTTCCAAACTTGCTGCGGACTGGCCTAGATTAAAGATAAAGAACGAATCACTTCCTAATGGGCAGGTCACGCAAGTGTTGGATCTCCCTTCTTTTCCAAAGCAGAGCGTCCAATGGACCTCTCAAACCCAAAGTCAACCCCAACAGAGGAACCCAGACCGATGACACCCCTAGATAAGGCAAAGAAAGCAGCAGTATCAACATCACAGAACAAGTGGCACGAGACAAATATGGGTGCCAAAAGAACAGAAAGCATCGATAGATTTCAACAACTTAGACATTGATAAGAAGAAGTCAAAGCAGAAGCAGAGTCAGTATTCAAAGTCCCCTCGATCTTCTTCTACAAGTACAAATACTCGACAGATTTGGATCGCCAAGAAGTATCTTATCAATCGACCCACACCCACGCAAATTTGGGTACCCAAACCATGTATCATAGCCCAACCCTCAAGCCATGTAATATATATCCCTCAGAAATCTTTCCATCCTTCAATTCCACTAAACTCGATACCGCTTTTTGCCCCTCAGCAGAAACACACCACCCACTCAAAGACTCTTAGGAAATGGATACCGAAACGTATCCAGACGTCTTCTTGTACCCCCTTATCTAACAATTCTCCCACCCCGTTTAAACTCCACCCTTTTAATAATTCACCCTCAACCAAACCTTGTATGAATTCATACACCAAAACCCCACATCATGCATAATAAAAGCTCATCAAGAAATGTATGCATAATCTGACCATGTAGGCGTCTAGAGACCTGCATTAGTTTTGCAAATAATCATTCCATTAACCACTTCACGACACTTGGCTACACGGGTTACACATCGGCTATGGAAAGGGATTGCAGTCTCACCTTAATGGGATCATAATTAATTTCCATACTAATGTGCTAATCTTTTGTAGCAGATCTTTTCCATTAGCTCGTCAGTCATCATGCAAACCGAAGAAGGACCATCAGAAGCTGGCCCCAGTGCACCAATGGCCAATATTGGAGAATTACTCGTGGAATCTCATCCGACGATGCAACCACCAGAGTTTCAAGGTTTTCCAGGACCCATGCCCATCGACGACCCTCCTAGAGGGTATACTGAGAAGATTCATCGTAACTCTCACTGGTTTCAAGGCCTAGCAGGACCCTTAGCAGACGCTGATTTCATATTTGAGGCCAATTTGGCATTTGATCTTCGCACATGGGCCAAGTACCAGTTCTTTTCACGAGAATTTGAAGGACTACAGAATACACAAGATTTAACGCACGTTTGGGCACGAGAGGGATTTACAGAATATTTTAGTGACCCTCTGCCTAAACCCGATTTTTACAGATGCTTTTACCTAGTAACCACCTTGACAACTTCAGAGAACAAGGATCTACCCGGCACATTCATGTTACCATCCTTGGTAAATGACCCTTCATTCAGAAGGTTTTATTTGTCCAAAGATTTAATTCGTGCAGCTCTCAAAATACATGGAACACACACTCCGACGGAGAGAGAACGGCTAGTTCTAGAGCCGATGAAACGTGGTGATGTAACTAAGTGGGAGGACATTTCAGCTATAACCCCTGAGCTTTCCAAGCCATTGCGGATATGCATGCAGCATTTTGCTTTCCCAGCTCAGGATCATTTTACCATGCCCCACAAAAGAATCTGGTTTGGATTATACTTAGCATGTACTGGACCTCAAACGGTTGATCTAGCTAGCTCGATAATTGATCAGCTCTATTTGGCCCAACATAGATGGGAACGAAAGAAAGTCATCAATGGATGTTGTGCGCTTACGAGAATTATATATATGTGCTTGGCGTATGACTTACCGATTGAGCGTGCCATGACCAGTGAGGAACTGAAAGCATTCAAAGGGACCACTAAGAAGGCTAGAAAGTCTAGCAAAGGCAAAGCCGAAAAGCGGATGAGAGGCACTATCCCATGCTTACAAGTCCCGGAATCACCCTCACCACAACCATCTCCAGAGCAGTCATCGAGAGCAGCCACTCCCACCGTACAACCTATTCGTATCCGATTATCAAGACCAGTGGTAACGGAGGGCACCACCAATACTGTTGAACCTCAAGCAGCCACAACCCCAAAACCTATCACCACGACAGCAGAAATTCCCACCACTATTGGTGTGGAAGCATTCTCTTTTCCAAAACCCCATTTAGAAGCAGAACAAGCAGCGCCACTGAACACAACGTTCGATTTTGAAATGCCCGATGCGTTCTCCAATGAGTTCCAATTGTCAGAAGGACAACTGTTTTCTCAAGAATATGAAAGGCCGAGCTATCCCACCACACCCCGGGATCAGACACAAGGACAGATTGTGTCTAGCTCTGATGACGAAAGAACAGGAACCGATGACGACGAAGGCGATGACGAAGCCAGCCAGGGCACTCACGAATCCCAAGAGCATGAACAGACAGATGGCCAAGGACAACAAACAGACACACATGGTGATACAAGTACACATAAAGATGAAACTTGTGAAGCAGCAGCTTACACACTGGCTATTAAGAAGCTGTATAGAACTATGGAAAAAGTTTGGGCACGCAAAAAGCTGACTGAGGAAGAGAGTCAAGCCATAATAGAACAGGAACTTGTCACAGGTGGATTCGAATACGCATACATCAAAGGATTCAGAGAGTTAGTCAAATCAGTAGGCTCCAACGAAGCCCTCAGCTACTTGCAAAGAAAGCCACTACCACAGTTTGACCCCTGCCGAGTACGACTACTTTCAAAGCCCGGCGAATACATTCGCGTACCAACAGGAGCACAGTCTTCAGAACAAGCCAGGGAGGCACGCCTCGTCCCCGAAAGTTCGTTGACAACAGAAACCATCCTTGTAGATTCCCCACCCCGCGCTACAATTGTACATACCTCAGTAGTCATTGAAGTACCGACCACCCCAACCGCTCCTCCATCACCACCAGTCCATCCAGCCTCCCCTCTTCACCCTCCTTCTCCCTGACTAACATCTTCTATCGTTGGTGACGTAGCAGAAATCGTCTTTACGACCACTAACCCCACAATTCCCGCACCCACTAGACCTAGTCTACCCCCTCACACATCCACCTTTCCATTCAACCCATTCCTCCATCCAGCTTTTCCATCCTTCAACACAACTCCAAGACCCCTTTTTCCATTCCCACCGCCCTTAACCTTCTCCCTAGTCTCACCTCCCCGAACCATTGTAACCCCTATTTCCCCTTTCCAACCAGCTGCTCCAGCCAGTCCCCCTGTAAATTACTCCTCAACCTTTGTAAATCTCGTATTTACACCATCACAAGCACCCATAGTCACACCCATATTCACAGTCACCGCACTGGACACGTCCAATGACATGGACATCTCACCACCCACTACACCATCACTCACTTCACTCACAGCACAAACATATTTAGGCACCTCACAATTTTCCACAATCACCACAGCATCCACCTTCCCACCCCCATTCCCCGTTCCCTTTGCATCTACACCCACTGCATCCTCATTTAGCATCCCATTAATACTACCACCCACTGTAGATAATGCATTTCAACAAATGTTCATGTGTATGACGCAAGTAAGAGATGAGTTCACATCTCTTGGCAATACTTATCAGCAGCTGTAGAGGACAACCGCTGACTTACAGTCGCAGCTTAATTTATTGTCTATTGAGAATGCCTCACTGAACAACCGCTACCAAGAATTACGAGAGGCCTATCATAAATTAGAACTAGAAAATGAAGAAAAGACCAAGGAAGCCACTGCTGACCTGGATAACTTATTTAAGAGCCCAGACAGTCCGCAATGCAACGCTAACACGAAACATGGGCTTACTCAGAAGACATCTAGCAGCAGCAAAGGAAGAAAACCAGCACTTACAGGATCAGAACCGAGAAAACTTAGAAGCAGCTCTTGACCACCCAGGCCAACCACTCAGTCCTAGTCGGTTCAAAGCCATTCCCTCAGACTCGATGAGGATGCTGCTAGAAGATCATGTAAGGCTGCTAGATGAATACGACCGCATGAATGAGGAGTTACAAAAACTCAAAGACGATCATAAACTACTCCAGTTACGAGCACCGACACACCAAGACATACCAGCACCTGTGGACCCCTCTCCTGACATCTTAGAGGAACTCAACGCATTACGGGCCCAGGTATCAAACCTTGAATCAAGGATTGCAGTATATGAAGCACCACCAAGGCCAGATTCCCCACCTGAGCCGCCAACTGAGGAAGAAACTGTCACCATCCCGGTGGAGGAAACGTTTGAAGAGGCATACGAGCCACAACCCATCCCAGGCGGGCGCGTCACGGCCGAAGGCCAGATGACTTACGAACTCCTGACCCCCGCATGGATGAAGGCAATTGAGGAACTTGGGACAACGCACTCAGCTAGAGTAGAGGCACAATTACATGCCATGGCGATGATAGAAGAAAGAATTTTACAGTCTCCATTCTTTGCTCATTTGGCCCTGCGACGATACATATCCGGGCATGAGCTACAATATAAACCGTATTTTATGTTAATGGCCGAATACCAGTTAGCCATTGAGAAAGAGACAGGTAAGAAACCATCGCATGCAACTCAATTCGAGGAGGACGATCTACCACTCGATGCGCAGCAAGGAGAGATCTATCAACCAGAGTGGCAAAAAGATTTACTACACCAGTATCCAGAAATGATGAGTACATGGGTAAAGGCACCTTTGCACTTAAAGTACAACCCATGTTGGGGACCAGTACCACGACGCCGCTCCTGGACAGCCTTTGCTATTAAGGTACAAAACAATAAGCAGTGCCAGGACTAGTTGAATTACCCCTATTTTAAGCCACCCATCGAGTTACCAATTGTAGGCTACATGATGGCTACAATTCGCCATTGGCTCCCTAGATTAAAGCATATGGACGATATAGCGGCGCATATGACTGTCAAAATCTTTGACATGATGCAAATGATTTTTAAAGTCTTCCGACGCGTCAAGGCACCTCATGTAAAAACCCCGGGCTTCGAGCATGGCAACTTCGATCTGGTATATGATATGAGTACAACGCCATCACTACGGGTGTGTTATGCCTGGCATTGCAGAATAAAGTACCTACCGGCGTGCTACAAGCAGACTTTCGAAGAGATGTTCACAACCGGCTTCTGGGAATACCATTCAGAGGTATTCATAAGCAGGCCTACACATTTATTACACTTATCTGCCTGTGAACGAATGGTCTGTTCCACACACTATCAGCTCCCGCCATCGGAAGAACCGCAACCAATAGACTGGGAGAAACTCGAGGCCGATCTGGCCCGAGGCATTCGTATCTCCGAGCACACCCTCGCTCAAGACCTCCTACAGAACTATATCCGGCAGACCTCACAACAAGGTTCTGTCAGGGACGACAGAAGCGAGAGGGAGGGGGGTGTTGGAAGCAGCCAGAGGCATAGAAGACGCGAAAGCATGTAACGACAGAGCAGGGAGCTAGTGGAATCTTTTTTCAAAGAATCATGTTTTAGAAATACTTTTCAAAAACCTCCAACAGTGATTTTTATCACTAATGTAACATATGTAACATAGAAAAACCCTTTTCTTAATTTCTAGCTCCATTTTGTGCAAGCCGAGGAGTCCTCGAGCTTGAGGAGCTTAGGTAGAATGAGCGTATCAATTTTCGTTATTTTTAGACACCGTTTACCCTTCCAAATAGCATCTAGGACCTAATTTTTAACTATGCCGGTCACTAGATGTGAAACCGGTCAAAACTAGTCTAGAAACTATAAAAAGAGCTAGAGATCTCATTTTTGAGGTTGGTTAGTGTGAGCTTAGAGTTATTTTGAGCTTGTAATAGTGTTCTTGAGCAATAGAGTGGATTTCTCACCTTCCATTGCGTCTTGCTTGTCTCTTCGTAGTGTGTGTATGTGTGTGTGCATTTCTATGCTTCTCACCTTCACTCTCACTTCATCTCACGTTCACGATCTTCATATCACTCCTATCTCTTCCGCGGATTGACAATTAAGGAGGTGAAGCTTCTTAACGTGGTACTTACCATTGTGCTAGAGCAACAGTCGGCCTCAGTTGTGACTTTGCTTGGTGACTCCTGCTGGGTTGCCAGTTGCTTTAGTAAGTCATCTCTTTCTCTTTCTAATGCTACGTGGGCTTCTAGGAGGTCGGCATGGGTCTCCAAGACGATTTGCATATTCTCAGATGGGATAGCCTTGAATTTCTCAGGGTCGATTTCCTATGGTGAACCCTCCATTGCTGCTTCCAAGTTTTCTTCGTTCTGTCTCTGTAGTCGCTTATTTTCCTCGAGTGCTGTAGACATGTGTTTCTGTAATAGGGCCAGGTTGCGTCGAAGCTTGAGGTTCTTTGTTATCTGGGAGTGTAGCAGATCATCAAGTTGTTGTTTTTCTTCCGCATCTGACTGGGGTTGATTGGCCACTAACTGCTCATGTTTTTCCTGTAAAGTGACATACTGTTGTTGTAGTAGCTGCTTTTCCTTCTCTAAGTCAATGAATCGTCCTTGTAATGTTTCATGGCTTCTGAACAGACTTGTATGTTGAGCATCTAGCTACTGATAATGTTGTTGCAGCTGAGACATACACTGGTACATGTTATTAAATACATTACTAATGGGAGTGGATGCGGGAAAGGTGTTGAATGCAGAAGGGAAGGGAAAGGGGAATGGGAGCATGTATGTTGTGCTCGAAAAGGGTGAAGTTGGTGGTGGGGGAATGGGAGATTGTGGACGTATGGGGGGAGGGAGAGGTGCGGAGGTGGGTGATATGTCCATGAGGTCAAAAGTGGATGCAGTCGTGGGGGTGATTGTGAACATGGGAACTATGGGTGCGGTGATGGTGGTGAAAGTGTAAAGTGGTGTGTGTAGTTGTAAGTATGAACCGCCAGGAAGTGTGATCGGGGGAAGGGGGTTTTCCATGGCTGCAGTTAGAATTACAGTGTCAGTGGTAGTGTATACAAGTGAGGTGGTGATAGGGTGTGTGGGTTGTGTGGATTGACTAACAGTCTGTGCTTCGGTATGGGCAGTGGACTTTGTGGCGGTGACAGTAGTGGTTACACTGGTGGTGGGAGGTGAAGTTGGTGGAGTTGGAGGTAGGGGTGGTAAAGGGGGTGATGGGGGTGCACTGGTGGTATGGGCTTCCTCAGTTTCCTGAATGATATGAGCTGTGCCCATGGTTGTGGATGTGGTGCCCTGTGGTTCTGATACTAAGATATTCATTTGTTTTCGTGATCGAGGGGGGCATCTGCCATATCGTCGCTCCGATCTTCTCGAGTGTGCAAGAGTTGTATGCACCGTCTCAGGTACCCCCAACGCATCAGAAATCATATCCAAGGTTGCTCGGTATTGCTCGTCCACACCTTCCTCTTCAAGGATTTGGTTCATGAGGGGTTTTCCTGCTGCTAAGGACAATTTGTGCTATTCTTGAACTCTGTTGATGGTATCATACAACTTTTTCAATTCCTTTGTATAAGCTGGGGCACCCTCAAGTTCTTGTAGAACTTCTTGTTCATATTCCTGCTCCTCTTCCTCTGTTTGTCCTCCTCGTTCCTCCTCCTGATCTTCTTCTTCTTCATCCTCCACTTCAACTACTCTTGGTTTGACTGGATGGGGTTGGTCTGCGACTGTCTGCTGGCCGCTTGCCTGTTCTGCCTCGACTTCCGCATTAATAGCCTCGATTATCCTGGCTACCTCCTCATCATTTAGGCCTTCTAATGTGAATCCGTGAGGAAACTCTAGGTCGGTTGGTACAGGTGGAAACACCAGATTCGGTCCATCAGTGCTGTGTCTTGGTAATCTGATAGTGAAGGGTTGTACACGCCTCGGAAGTCGTGGAGTTGTCTCAGGTGTCAGTGTCGCACCGCGGGCTTGTGCGCAGGGCATCTGAACTGCGCCTCTCATTTTCTTTGATGCTGGCCCTGCGGTTGATAGTCTACGTTGAAATTCCTATACCCTGGTCCAAATTAATGCCCTTTGAACTGGCACATCATAAGCCAAACATCTATACACAATCCTGGTGAGGGCACAGCATCCATACAGTACCGACTTTGGCTTTTTATACCACCGTTGATGTGCCAAGTGGATTTGGTCGATAATCCAATGCGGCATGTTGATTGTCAAGTTAAAGGCATCTGCCAAATATAGACTGAACCATATCTTCTTGGGTGGCATGGTGAACCGCTCTTGAGCTGAGAACGTGAAATGTTGCATGACCATTCGCAAGTGGATGGCGATTGTGGGTGTCATTGCTACCATGTCTTTGAGCTTAGTTAGGTTCCTGTTTTTCATGTTATCCGGGACCATCGTCTCTTTTTCGATGGAGATATGCATGCCTTTCATGTCAAGAGCTTCCCTCACCAAGTTGTTCGTCAATTTGAAACGCTTTAATTCATTGCCTCTGGTCAGTGATGGTAGAACGAAGGTACTATATCCCTTTTACTCTTTACTAGGGGTCAGAGTGCTAACTAAGTAGGAACACCGTAGAAAATCTAGCTTGGGTAACTGAGCCTTGAAATAGTCGTAGAGTCCAGCCTTCTTCCAGATGGGTTTCAGACCTTCATCATTCTGAAGCCTCTCAAATTCCTTGGTGAAAAAATGATATCTGTCCCATCGCCTGTTGAACTCTATCTCGGCCTCCCACATGTAAGTGCCTTCACCCAGAGATCCGGCCACATCACTGAACCAATGTGAGTTTTTGCTGACCGGCATTGTGTGCCCCTGTGGAGGATTCTGAATTGGTATGGCGTGTAATGCCCTCAATGCCACAGGGTGTTCCTTCAATTCCTCTTCAATGGGAAGACTTTCAATGTCCACGATTTGGGGACTGGTGCCTGCCTGGGAGCTAATTCCTGCCTCGACCATGGTGAAGAGACTGGTCACCGGTTCTGTGAGAATAGACAAATGAATGTTAACATTGCAAATGGACCCAAGCGTTCATGCGTCCCCATTACAACATTAACATGATTTTAGTGAGAGGTTAGTAGGTCAACAAGTGCTCGGTAACCGTGTGTGTAGTTAGAGAATGGATAATCCTAAGAGCTAAATGGAAAGGTGTGGTGTATGAGTGATGAATTTAGTAAGTGGATATGAATTTACAAATGAGGGTCGGGGGGTTTATTACACGTTTTGGGCTGCCAAACAAACAGAATGGCTGTTGGTCTTGATTTTGTGGAGACTCTAGAGGGCTTGGTGAGAGCATCTGCTTGGAAATGAGGCTTTTTAGGGACCCATTTACAAGTGATTCTACTCGTGCTCATGGGTGAATATGTGTTCGTGCGTGGTGTATACGAATGGGTATCAGATGTTAGGGTGAGTGGACCATGTTGTACGGGATGTGGTTTCTGTGTAGCTATTTGAGCCCGCAAGCAAGCCTTAGGCACCCAAATTTTTTGTGATTGTGGGCTGGCCTTCATCGACTTCTTGGGTACCCAAATAGACTTTACTTTCGCAGAAGAATTTCTGAAAGACTTCTTATTAGTGTCGTGTTGCTGATTACTAATAAGAAGTTTTGCCCGTGTGGTTGGCTTGATCGCGACAGGGTGTTCGCCTTTCCGCACCCACACTTGTTTCAATGGCTGAGACATTCTGCTTCGCACATTCTTTTGACCTCCCGCATAGGTATTACTCTGCTCCATATGTATTTGATCTGCCTTTGGTTGCTGCATCCCTCTGGTCTCTGGAAAAGAAGGGAGTTCCGTTGCGCCCCTGACTTCTTTATTGAAATCATCATTCCTCTGCATCACACAGTTTTGGACAATAATAACATGGTCATCTTCATGTGTACCCCTGGAAGGACCAGGAGTGTGTGCTTTGTCTAATTCCTTGAGTGCTTCATTTTCTAACTCAATTGTAATGCGATTCTGATTTACCCAGACCTGAAGGAGTCCAGTTCTTAGGTTTAGGTTGACTGCATGATCATAGATCCAGTCTTGACCGAAGACAAGAGGCTCCGTGAGGTCCTCATCTTGACACACTAGCACTTTAACTGTCATTAATTCATCTTGAATGTAGAGGGGAAGTTCCACCTCGCCTATGCAAGGGGTTTCCACACCTCCCAATCCTATGAGATATGCCTCTATAGGATTGATAGTTAATTTCAACTTTTGACAGTAAGAAAATTTAACAGCACTAGTGGCTGCACCTGAGTCAATCAAGGCTCTTACAGTCCTTGCACCCTTTCCTTGTCCTATCTCTAAGGTTACAAAAGGTTGTCTATCAATTATTCTATGAGAACTTATTCCTGAGACTTCACACATTGCCATATGATAACCTGTGTCCGCATAGCCATCTACCCTGGCCTGATCTCTACCCAGTCTTCGCAACCTCATCCTTCGGATACGTTCCAATGCTTCCGCCTGTGCCTCTTCTCGAACTCGTTTTTCTTCTTCTTTGTGTTTTTTTGCAGTGTTGAGTCGATTTAGCATCTCCTATGTCAGGGGTTCTTGATATAACTTGACTCTGCATCCGCTTATATAGCTAGGGAGAACATCACCTTCCAGTGTAGCGAGTTGAACTGCTCCACTGGTTGAGATCCTATTTATGATCATAGGTCCATAGCCACGTTTCTCTATTTTTCTTGCATGTTGCTTCTCTTAGCTGCATATATTCCCGCTGCTGCTCTTAGTCTGGTTTCACCTAATCGTTCCAGATCAAGAATCCTCGAAGAGAGTTCATGACCCATCCATTCATGCTCATGTGCTACTTTTAGTGTAGGTATCAAGAAGTCCAATGGTAGCACTGCATTTTGACCGAATACCATCTGAAAGGGAGTGGCTTGGAGTACCGTTTTATAGGCAACTCGGTATGCCCAAACAGCATGGTGTAGCTATTTGTCCCAATCAGAGCGTTTATTATTCACTAATTTGGTCAGCACATTGCACAAAATCTTATTTGTGCTTTCAGCTTGCCCATTAGCTTGTGGGTGATAGGGAGCAGACTTCTTGTGCACTACCAAGAACTCTTGGAGAAGAGTTTCAATAACTTCATTCAAGAAGTGTGTGCCTCTATCACTGACTAGCTCTATGGGTAGCCCGTATCTAGTGAACACATTCTCAAATAAGAACTTAGCAGTCGTCTGAGCATCGTTCTTTATAGTAGCTTTTACCTCTACCCACTTTGTTAGATAGTCTGTGGCAACAATGATGTATTCAGCATGTGAACCCTTAGCTGGGGGATTAATAGGACCTACGAAGTCTATTCCCCACTTAGAGAATGCACGTCCACCCATCATAGGTTTCAGTGGCATCTCATCCTTGCGTATAGGGTACTGAGTTCTCTGACAGACATCACACCGTTTCACATAGGTATGTGCATCCATGTGAAGGGTCGGCCACCAGAAGCCCGCAAATAGTATTGCCTTGATCACCCGATCTGGGCCAAAATGTCCTCCTGCTACACCTTGGTGAGCAGTTTCCAAGATTTTAAGATACTCGCTCTCATGGACACATAATCTAAGGTAACCATCTTTACCATGCTTGTATAAATTATCACCAATGAGTGAGTAATCTAGGGCTTCTTGTTCTAAACTTCTTTGTCTAGCCAGTGTCATATCTTGAGGGAATGTTTTCATCCTCAAGAAGGCTACGAACGGTTCACTCCAATCTGGCACTATGGACACTTGATACAGAATGTGCCAATTGCAACCATTTAGCGTACTCATCCTCTTCCACACAACAAGCTAGGATCCCTTGATCTGTTTGTTTGTACATGCTTCCTCCCATGATGTGGTACTTCTGGGCTTTTACTACCTCTCTACCTTGAGTGTTTATGACTGGGTGGTTGGGCCCGTATGTCAATACTAGAACTAATGGCTTAGCCCACTGAGGTACAACTTCCAAATTAAACAAGTAAGCATCAGGAAGGTCATCCGACACTCCTTGTGGGGCTTCTCCAGATGTGAGCCTAGAGAGATGGTCTGCTCTCAAGTGAGTCTTCCCTTTCCTCACCACGACCTCAAAGTCATATTCCATTAGTAAGAGAAACCATCTTACTAATCGGCCTGTATTGCATGGTTTGTTTACCAAGTACAATAATGTCTGATGATCGGTAAAAAATTTAAACTTATTTGCAAGCAAATAGTGTCTAAACTTCTTAACCGCATATACCATGCCTAATCCTTCTCGTTCAGTGGTGGTATAGTTCCGTTCAGCTGTATTTAACTGTCTACTAGCATAGGCAATTGGAAGATCCATATTACCTTCGCCCGTAGGTTGTGCGAGTACACACCCAATAGCATAATTGGACGCATCTACATGAACATGAAAAGGCTTATTCCAATCTGGTGTGGTCAAGATTGGTGTTGAACATAATCGCCGTTTAAGCTCATTGAAGGAATTCTCACATTCATCAGTCCACTCAAAGTTGGTCAAAAGCCCGTACAGAGGCTTTGCTATGATGGCATACATGTGTATAAACCGTCGGTAATAACCACAATGCCCCATGAAAGCTTGTACTTCCTTGACATTCTTTGGCCTCGGTAGCTCTGCGATGGCTCTTACCTTCTCTTCGTCAGTGGATATGCCGTTCTTTGACACTATGTGTCCTAGAATCTTGCCTTGCCTGATCATGAAAACACACTTTTCTGGGTTCAAGCAGACTTGATATTCTCTACATTTGTCAAAGATTTGTCTGAGTTCAGGGATATGGGTTTGTCTAATGTTGGAATGAGCACAGAGATCGTCAACATAGACCTCTAAATTCTTCCTCAAGAACTCTTTGAACACATGACACATCAATCTTTGGAAGGTTGCAGGAGCATTGGTAAGCCCAAATGGCATTACCCTAAAGGCAAATATGCCCCATTCTGTGGCAAAAGCAGTCTTATGCTGGTCCTCGGGAGCAATGGCTACCTGATTGTAGCCAGAAAATCCATCAAGGAAGTTGTACACTTCCTTGCCTGCTACTCTTTCTAAGAGATGTTCTGTGATAGGAAGCGGATAGTTATCTTGAATGGTGGCGGCATTAACCTTTTTCAAGTTAATGCACACACGTAACTTTCCATTCTTCTTGGGCACCACCACGATGGGGGATACCCACTCAGTGTGTTCAATTTCATAGATAAATCCAGCTTCTACCAGACGATCTATCTCTTCTTTGATCTTGGCAGCATAATTATCATTGTATGTGTATGGCTTTTGCTTAGAGGGTTTGGCATCTGGGGTCATGGGGATAGTGTGTGAGCATATGTCTGGGTCAACACCCTTCAAATCCTTGTAGCTCCAAGCGAATGCATCTCTGTATTCTCTAAGCAAGGCTATTAGCGCATGCTCTTCTTCCTCTATTAGGTCATGTCCTATGTAAGTGCATCTCTCCTCTCCTTCTTCTAGGGCTACCACTATTTTTTTGGTGGTTTCTTTGTTATCATAGGCCTCTCTTGATTGTGCCTCTCGTTTAGGCATTCTTATCATGACTCTCCTATCGTCTATCTCATACTTTTTAAAGTTTTCCGGGACCTCAAACAAAGATTCTTCTTCCTCCAGGAGGACTTCTTTCTTCTTCCGTTTCTTGCTATCATTATTAGCAGTCACTTGTGTGGTTAATCGTACATCGTTCGTTATCTCTTCGTGTCTCTGAGGTTGGAATTCTACTTCATAGAAGTATTCTTCATCTGATGCAAAAGGTGGGTCCATAATGATTGACTCAAGATCAGAGTCACTTGCATCTTGGCATCAGGGCTAGGTTCGCATTCTTCTAAAACCGCATCTCCCATGATTGGCTCTATGGAGAATACTGAAATATCATAGCCATCCTCATCACAGTGTGGTCCATTGTTCCTCATTGATGGCTACATCCATTGTTGCTAGAATTTCTACCCAGCCGTGGGGTTCAAATTCTTCGTCAGGGAATACAACAGGTGCATAGGTTGGGTCTTGAATTGATCTATGTGTTTCCTTCGCACCTACCTCTCTGGCTTTTTCTCTCTTCTCTTCTTCTACTGCTACTTTGCACATCCATAAGTGGGTGTCTTCATGCATCCATGAGGATCCTGATCCTATGGAATGCACAGACTCCGTATCATCTTTGGCTCTATGGATGGGGTTCCATTGGATGGGGGGTACGTCTCTATGAGAGTAATCCTTGAGATTGACTTTAGTCGTAACACCTAAGTGTTGCAAATACAAGGAATTGGTTCCCCAGTCATGTACTACTTGCAACTGTCGCATAAATGGTCTTCCCAAAATCATCTCATAGGCATGGTTCTTGCTAAAATCACAGATAGCAAAAGTGTGCTCAAACTCCACACCACAAGTAGTGAGAGTTATTCCTTCTAGCAAGCCCAAGGGTCTTTCTATGTGACCATCAGCCATTTGCAATTTCATCCTCGTTGGCCTTAGTGCTGGCTTGCCCCAACGCTTCCATAGGGAAGTGGTAGCAATTGCAACTCCTGCACCAGAGTCCAGAATTGCCTTGGTTGTGTATCCTTGATGGGTGATGGGAAGATAGGTGTTTCCTTCTTCTCCTTCACTCATGTCTCCTATCTTGTATAGAGGAATTTCTCGCACTGTCCTATGAGAACCTACCTGGGAACGCGGTTTGGCCATCTGTGGTACCTATTTGGCTACATGTTTCCATAGTTCTGGCCTTACTTTGAGTAGCTCTTCTAAAGTGAGGTTACACTGCACTTTAGTGTTTTTCACTACCTCTGTGTTCCTAGGTATGACTGAATCTTTGTTTCTTACCATGACTGTGGGTGCTCTCATACAAGTGGACTTAGCTTCCCATGGGCCTGTGAAGTGGGGTAATTCATGTAAAGAATTAGACTCAAAGTCTAATCTCTCTTGAGACTGAGTGCTCTCCTGCTCTTCATAAATGGATGGGATGTCTTGTGGGAATTGGTCGTGTGCATCATCCACAAGTTCAATGGGAGGAGGGACTTCACTTTCTTTAGCCCATTTGTCTTCTTGAATCACGCCAAACTCATTGGTATTGTTTGGCTGCGTACTTAAGATGTACATTGTTCCTTCCTTGTCTATGTACGCGTCTCTCTCGAATTTCACCACTGGATGTTCCAATCCAATGGGTTGATCGGGGTTGTGCATTTGCACCACTTGCTTTCGCAAACCATCCTCATAGATGCGAGCACCTAATCGGTTGGTTCGGAGAAACTCTAGTTGCGTTCTATAGGGTCCTTCTGGTCTTTCTAAATAGGCTACATTCGACCCTCCTTCTGGTCTTTCTGCGCTAAATGCCATTTCTGATTCACTAGTATCTGAGCTCTCGTAGGGATAACTAGTGTTCAATTGTTGAGCCCACGATCGTGCAGTAGTTCTTACACTTGCCTCTGATGATCTAAGTCTTCGTCGGTCTGACTTACCTATATGTTTGCCCGATCTAAGGTTCATTAATTTTCTTTCTTGCACACTCAGTACACGCTCAGATCGTCAATGATTCTTTGTTATTACTTTCTTGATTCTTTTTAAATTTCTCTAGATTCTTGTCTTAATGTATGCGTCAGGAATTCGACTTTCCGTGGTACTTTGAGTTCTCGTTCCGTCAGACTTATGTTCTTTCCTTTAGGTTTTCGTGTCACACACCTTTATCTTTAGTCTTGGACTTGATAAATTTACTTCTCTTGAACTTGAGGCATTCCTATCGTCTTAAATCCACAATGCTAACGTTTATCCTAAGCTAAGAATTGACTGAGGGGGTTGAGTAATCTTCCAACCTCGAGTCAGCTTTTCTGGTTGCTCTGATGCCCAAGAAGCCGCACTTCCCAAGCTTTATGCCCTTCACTGCCTTGCTTTGGTTGCCTTTGATTGCCCTTGCTAGACCTGGAAAATCAATATTAGACCAATTCGCAATTGGATGATCAAGTACTTGAGTATATACACCTTTTAAGTCCCTTCTCTTTTCCCAACTTTTCAATGCTTGCCCCTTGGCTTTCTAGTCCCAAACTAGGTCAACCTCAAAATAGCTTATCTAAAAATAGCCAATCGCGATGGCGTGGGGTCAACCGAACAGTTGCGATGGTCCGCGAACCGTCGCGATGGTCCAAATGAACCATCGCGATGGCGTGAGACCGTTGCGATGGTCCAGCCGAGCCGTCGTAATGGCTTGAGCCAATCGCGATGGTGTGACACAATCGCGATGGTCTGAGACCGTCGCGATGGTCCACCAAAATGAAAATTTTGCAGATGCATCTGTGGATTCGTGTGTGCGCTTGTGTCGCCTATCCCGTGGTGTGGTCGCTTACCAAAAATTCCGCACTTGGCAAACCATCGCGATGGTCTGACACAGACGGAAATCTCTGACAGAAACTGAAAATTTTACCTTTTCCAAGATTTCCTGATGCATTGGAGCTCTGTACCTGCAAGAAAACTCAAGAAAACAAAAGTACATGCAAGCACAAAAGCTCTCTCTCACTCTATCGCATGCACAAATGAGGGGAAATGCTCACACTAACCAACCTCAAAAATGAGCTCTCTAGCTCTTTTTATAGTTTCTAGACTAGTTTTGACCGGTTTCACATCTAGTGACCGACATAGTTAAAAATTAGGTCCTAGATGCTATTTGGAAGGGTAAACGGTGTCTAAAAATAACAAAAATTGATACGCTCATTCTACCTAAGCTCCTCAAGCTCGAGGACTCCTCGGCTTGCACAAAATGGAGCTAGAAATTAAGAAAAGGGTTTTTCTATGTTACATATGTTACATTAGTGATAAAAATCACTGTTGGAGGTTTTTGAAAAGTATTTCTAAAACATGATTCTTTGAAAAAAGATTCCACTAGCTCCCTGCTCTGTCGTTACATGCTTCCGCGTCTTCTATGCCTCTGGCTGCTTCCAATACCGACACATCTGAAGAAGTCGCAAAACTCAGAGCAGAATTAGAGGAACTATAAAATAAAGTTCTACAATACGAGCGTCAACCCTCTCCCCTGGCGGAACCAGAACCTGAAGACTTAGTGCCAATTCAAGTGGAGGAGATCTTTGAAGACCCATACGTTTCCATGCCAACAGCCGGGGGTAAGCAAACCGAAGAAGGAATGGACACCATTGAGATCGAGGCCCCTGAATGGATGCAAAGGTTAGAGAAGGTGGCCACAATCCATGATGAGAGAGTTGCAGTACAGATAGCATCAATGTCTCGATTGGAAGAAGTTGTAATTAAATCGGATTACTTCAGGAACCTCTCCCATCATAGGTGGATTGGCACGTCTGATGATCTGTATGTTCCCTTCTGTGTATTAATGGCAGATTACAATGCTGAAATCAAGCAATGCACAACAAAAGAACCAACCTTGGCGACACAGTTTGCACCGGATGATATCCTTGCAAGTGCCAAGCAAGGGAATATCCATCAACCTACTTGGAGGATCCGCCTGCTTGAAACCTACCCTGAGATGAATCGCACGTGGAATAACATGCCTCTATATATCAAGTATAATCCCTGCTACTGCCCTATCTTTCGAAGAAGGTCTTGGCCAGAGTACACAAAAATAGTTTTGACGGTTAAAGGATGTGAAAAGTGGTTAAATTATGTGTACCTAGCACCTCCTAATGGCCAACCCACAGTCAACTACATGATTTCAACCATCCGACACTGGGTAATCCGGTTCAAGAATGTCCCAGATGTCATGGCACAGATGTGCCTCAAAATTTTTGAGCTCATGTTGATTACATTCAGGACATTTAAGAACATCAAAGAACCTCATCTTTCGGCTATTGGATTTAATGAAGGGAATCAGGACCTTGTCTATGACATGAGCACCACGCCCTCCATTAACGTCATCTATGCCTGGCATGCCCGTATAAAGTATCTACCTGCTTGCTTCAAACAGACGTTTGAAGAAATGTTTATCACGGGGTTCTGGGAATATCATTCAGAGATATTCATTCCCAGACCATCTCATCTATTACAGTTATTTGCCGTGGAACAAGCTCTCCATTCAGAAAAGCTACGTATACCACATCCAGAGGTTCCCGGGCCTGTAGATTGGGATGCCCTACTCATTGACTTGGCCAAAGGATTGCGAATTGCGGAACATCACTTAGCACAAGACGTTGTGGAGTACTACATCCAACGACCCACCCAACAAGGGTCTGTCAGGGACGACAGACGCGAGAGAGGGGGGGGTGTTAGCAGTAGTCAAGGAACTGAAGGACTAACAAGACAAGGAAGCCAACGAAGGGAGTCAGAGCGAAGAGAAGGTACAAGCAGACAGAGTAGTCAAAGAAGATCGGGCAAGTAGGCCATTATTTTTTCAGGAAGCTAAAGCATATCAAAGAGGTGGACACATAAGGAGAAGGAGCAAGTAGGAAGCTCGAAGATGTGTATTTCAAAACATTAGAGGAAATCCCTACAAAAATAGTGACTTTCATCACTAAAAGCCATTGTAAATACTATTTCATATTTTTGTAGCTCCATTTTGTGCAAGCCAAGAAGTCCTTGAGCTTGAGGAGCATTAGAAGTAGCTACCTACCAGTTTTCATAATTTTTAGACTCCATTTGAGCCTTCAAATGGGAGCTAGAACCTAATTTTTAACTAGGCCGGACAATAGGTCTGGACACGACCAAAACCTAGTCAAAAACTATAAATAGAGCTAGAGAGCTCATTTTTGGGGGTTAGCTTGTAATTGATTTGAACTTGTATGAGTTTTTTGAAAGTAATCTAAAGAACTCCATTGCTTTTCACTCTTTGTCTTACCTTGTGTGCACGTGTGCGTGTATGTGTGTGCATGTTTGTGTGCTTCTCACTCACGCACTTGTGTTGTCACTTGCTCGAGGTCATCATACCATCCTCATGTCTTCCCGGATTGACATTAAAGAAGGTGCTACTCATCACTGAACTACACCCCCAGCTAGAAACACCCATGCAGAGTACATTATTGTAGCCACAGATTACCTTACAAAGTGGGTAGAAGTCAAAAGCCACCACAAAGAATGATGCTCAGACAACGGCTAAGTTCTTATTCGAGAATGTGTTCACTAGATATGGACTACCAATAGAGTTAGTAAGTGATAGAGGCACACACTTCTTAAATGAAGTCATTGAAAATCTTCTCTAAGAATTCTTGGTGATACATAAGAAGTCTTCCCCTTATCACCCACAAGCCAACGGACAAGCCGAGAGCACCAATAAGATCCTCTGTAACGTATTGACAAAGCTAGTAAATAATAAATGCTCTGATTGGGACAAACAACTTCATCATGCTGTTTGGGCTTATCAAGTTGCCTACAAAATGGTACTCAACGCCACCCCATTTCAGATGGTCTTTGGACAGAATGCTGTTCTACCATTAGACTTCCTCATCCCAGCCTTAAAAGTAGCACAAGAGCATGAGTGGAATGGACATGAATTGTCCTCTAGGATCTTTGATCTAGAACGCTTAGGTGAGACAAGGCTACGCGCGGCGGCAGGCATCTATGCTGCAAAGAAAAGACAAAAGGCATACTTTGATGCACACATCAAGGATAAGGGGCTGAAAGAGGGCGATCTAGTGTTGGTTTACACACTAAAGCAACATGCTCGTAAGTTGGAAAAAAGAGGATATGGACCCATGATCATTAATAGAATTTCCACTAGTGGTACAGTTCAGTTGGCCACTCTAGAAGGAGATATCTTGCCAAACTATATTAGTGGATGTAGAGTCAAGTTATATCAAGAACCTCTTATAGAGGATATGCTTACGAGACTCAACACTGCTAAGAAGCGAAAAGAAGAGGAGTTAAGGGTGAGGGAAGAAGCACAGGTAGAGGCCAGAGAGCGTATTAGGCGAAATAAGTTAAGGTGACTAGGCCTAGATGTCAACTCAAAAGCCCCAAAATATCACATGGATATGTGCCAAAAATCGGGCATAACTACTTCTCAAGTCATTGACCGACGTCCCTTTGTGGCCATAGAGATAGGACAAGGAAAGGGTGCAAGGACTTTGAAAGCATTGATTGACTCAGGTGCAACAAGTAGTGCAGTTAGACTATCCTACTACTAGGACTTGCAGTTGAACATCAATCCCATAGAAGCTTATCTCATAGGATTGGGAGGTGTGGAAACCCCTTGTTTGGGCAAGGTGGAACTTCCCATCTACCTTCAAGATGTTCCAATGAAAGTCAAAGTGCTAGTGTGTCAAGATGAGAACCTTATAGAACCACTTGTCTTGGGTCAAGATTGGATCTATGACAATGTAGTTAACTTAAACCTAAGAAGTCAAATTCTTCAAGTTTGGGTACATGAACAATGCATCACCTTAGAATTAGAGAACTGCATGCTCCTAGATCATGGCACCACACATTCTCTTAATTCTTCTAAGACTAGTCGTATGGAAGAAGATGTTGTATGTGTCAAAAGCTCTATGATGCAGAAGGAGTCAATCGTGGCAGAACAGGTTCAAAGGTGGGTGGATCTTTCTTCTTCTCCAAAGAATCAAGTAGCCATAGTAGTGATCCCACCACATAGGCAAACACAACCGTTCACGACAATTGCTACATCAAATAGAAAGACACCATTCGATAAGAAAGCAGTTCCGAGCATAAAGCAGATCTGGGTACTCAAAAGAGAGCAACCACCAGCCTTGCCCCCACAAATCCCATCCAGGCAAGCCAACCAGGCCAGAAGACGAAGGAAGCATCTCGGACAAGCTCAATCACAAGGTATCCAACAAGTTTGGGTGCCTAAGAAATTAGCTGCAGCTCAACAAGGGCGATTACAGATGTGGGTACCTAAGAAGCTCTTACATCCACAACAACCTATGTTCTCCCACATGCGAAAGGTCGCAACAAAGAAGCCAAAAAGAGAAAAGGGTAAGAACCATGTACAGAGATTGAAGGAAGATCAAATCAGCTCTTCAACAATAGTAGGAAGACGTGCAAAAAGGATATGGGTTTGGAAGCCAAAAGTACAAGTAGCCTCCACCGAATCAAAGCGCCAACCACACTGGATACCACAAATCAGGAAGCATCCAAAGAGGAAGATGCTTGAAGTGATCTCTACAGTGCCAAATGCTGTTCTAAAATGGACTCCAATAAGGAGGATTACATCAGTTTGAGACTCAAGGGATACCTCCACCAAGGTCGGCATCAACCTCCGCAAATAACATCGAAAGCCTCGACGAGTGACAACCATGTGCTCCTTGCACAACCTTGTCTTTTGCACCATTCAGGTCATGCATTTCCAAAGTATGCATTAATATAGGGCCACATTAGATGGCCGTGCATAGACACAATTGGGAGTCCCATGCACAAGAGCACATTGACACATGTAAACCATTTTTTGATACTAATCTTTGTCTTCTTGTTTTGTGACATTGTTCCTCTCAAATAAAAAAAAAAAACTTGTTCCCAGGTTTCGCTCATGAAACATGAATGAGTCATGCTTAGTTGAAGATTGAACCTTCGATTACTGGGCATTTATCAGTTTGGATAGAAGTGTGTCTCAGCTAGCAGATGATATAATTGCTCCCTTATCTGGTAGATGTCAAGAACTTGGCATGAACAGGGCATCCACAACTATGGTTTCCTCTTACCATGGTAGCAGTAAAGAGCTTTAAGGTCTGCAACTTGAGTGATGCTTAGCTACTGCATGTATGAGAGCATCCAGAGAGATATCTACACGGGGTAGTTCTGGTACCCTGCAAATCTTTGTATGTATACTGGACGAGAAGACTCCTACTTATGGTGAGCTAGAGAGAATATGTGAAACTAAGATTGGTGTAGTTATCGAATGTTTTTTGTCAAGGAATATAAAGAAATTCAATTCTCTGTATTTGGCAAATGATGCTTTGAAAAGAGGAGACAGGATCAGCCATTCAAGAGATCTCATCAGTGGACCATCAACATGGACATTCATCAACAAATCAGTTCCATCCCAAAGGCCAAGTGTACAACACGAAGAGATGAACATCGATCGACCTTCTCCATGGTAAATATCTTTACTTTGGAAACATCATAATCATGATAGCTTAGGAAACCTCTTCGTCGACATACCCTTGAGCACTTAGCTCAAGAACCCCAATTTTTGCACCATACTTCTTCCGATGCATTTTTCAAGTAAGCATGCATAGGGCTACATTACAAGGCCATGCACAAGGCACATATTTTCCTCAACCCATGCATGAACACACTTACCCATCATCCACTATGGGTTATGAGTACTTAGCATGACTACTATGAACATCAACTTTGGAAGATCTAGAGGACATCAATGGAGACTCACAACGACACAGTCATGCTGGAATCCAACGAAGAAGTACATACCAAGGCACTACAACTTGCAAAGGCTTGCAGTGACAGATGAAGAACTGGACAACCAACCCTGCCACATCTAGAAGCCATACGACTTTTGTAAAGGGACACTCCCTCTCAAAGCACTACTTGGAACAACCACTACAACAAGGGTCTATCAGGGACGACAGACTCGAGAGGGGGGGAGTGTTGAAGCTGAAGGTCAAGGGCAAAGCACATGAGCACATCAAAGAGATGGACACACAAGTAGAAGGAGCAAGTAGGGAGCTCCAAGAAGTGTATGTCAAATTTTCACAAGAATCCCCTACAACAATAGTGATTTTCATCACTAAAAACCCTTGTAAATACCATTTTCTATTTTTGTAACTCCATTTTGTTCAAGCCAAGGAGTCCTTGAGCTTGAGGAGTATTAGAAGTATCATCCTACCAATTTTCATAATTTTTAGACTTCGTTTGAGCCCTCAAATAAGTCTTGGAACCTAATTTTTAACTAGGCCGGACACTAGGTCTGGACAGGGCCAAAACTAGTCAAAAAACTATAAAAAGAGCTAGAGAGCTCATTTTTGAGGTTAGCTTGTGGGAGAATAGAACTTTTGTAAGAGAACTCTTTTGCAATCAAAGCTTTCCATTGTTCCTCTCTTTGATCTTACCTTGTGCACATGTGTGTGTGTATGTGTGTGCATGTTTGTGTGCTTTCACTCACGCACTTGTGCCTTCACTTGCTCGTGGTCTTCATACCGGTCCTCATGTCTCTGCGGATTGACAAGTAAAGGAGGTGGTGCTTACGCTTGAGCTACATTGCCCTTTGATATGTGAAAGGACTGAGCATAGACGACTACCTTGTAACCATGGTCATCAAGTTGACCAATTGACATCAAACTACGTGATAATTGAGGTACATGGTGTACATTATGCATAGAAAATTTTGAACCATCAATGAACTGCACAACCACATCTCCAATCCCCACAACATCACACTGGTAAGAGTCACCAAGTCTCATAGTACCAAGAGACTTTGCTGCATAATTAGAGAACCATTCTCTATGTGGTGTCACATGGAAAGACACACCATAATCTAGCAACAATGTGTGGGAAAGAGAATCAGCCATAAGAGCCTCAGTTGGAATAGTACTATCAAGTGTCAGCACATTAGCATCATAAAAAATAGCATTAATTTCTTCAATCTTCACAGTCAAAGTAGATGGTGTAGGTAACTGTTCAACATTTCCATCAACATTTTGTCCTTTACCTTTAACATTCTTTAATGCATGACAATCTTTCTTCGTGTGTCCTTTCTTATGACAATAATGGCATTCATTATCCCTCTTCCTTGATTTACTTCTACTCTTATTCTGTTGAACATTCTTTTCCTTGTTCTTGCTCCTGCCTTGTTGCTGATTCTTTCCTTGGTAAGAATTAGAACATTATATGCAGCTCGAATCCAAGTGCCAAGCATAGATTTTCTACAAATCTCTTCACTCAAGAGTGCTCCATATATGTCATCATAGACTAGTTTACCACTAGGTGCACTATTGCTAATAGCTATGCAAAATGTATCCCATGATGATGGAAAGGTGCACAACAATAAGACTTCTTTCATTTCATTATCCATATCCATTTTTTGAGCCTGTAATTGTGAGAATATAGCATCAAACTCATTTAGATGAGCAACAACACTATCTATGTCCTTCATGCGAAGGTCATATAACTTTCTCATCATATACACTTTATTTGATGCTGTCTCTTTTTCATATGTATTGCATAACTTCTTCCAAAGCTTCTTTGCACTTTCACAGTCTAATAGTGTAAAGTAAACATTATCTGCCAGGTGTAATTGAATGGTAGACATGGCCATTTCATCTAACTCATCCCAATCGTCTTCATCCATGTCAACATGCTTCTTTGAGATTCCAGTTACTCGCTTCCATTGCCTCCTTTGAATTAGCACATCTTTAGTATGATTCCTTCCATAGAGCAAAGTTTGTGCCATCAAATTTTCCGATCTCAAAATGGTCTTTGCCTTGCAAGTTATAACTCCTTCTCGAAACACTAGCACTAGACCCTAATCCACCAGACGTGCCTGAGACCTCTGATGCCATGATGGTAGACAACTGAATAGAATGATAATGGAGCTAGAAGAGTCCAAACACCACTAAGGCTCAAAGAAGGATGACCAAGTGTTAGATTCTAGGAGAGAATTTAGTAGTCTTCCTAGAAAAATGAATTAATGAACGGTAATGACCAACCAAAAGGATTATGTGAGAATAGATGTGCTCACACCAATAAGTGTATCAAGGAGTAAATCGACCACTGTATAGTTGACAAATCCAAAAAATCTAAAAAAACTTGCCAGAGTATCCCTTGAAAAATGAGCATTTGACTAGTGTCAAAATCTCATAAAACTGCAAGTACTAACATGTTTACTAGCATAGTGAATCAGTGACTCCATTGCATATAATCAGTTACCCAAAAGAAGCCAACTAGGTTTATCGAGCACCTATGAACAACTATCATACATCTCTGATGGCGAGGTTGGGTAAGAGGCATCATCGAAGAGACCTCGACATCTTGGTGTCTCCCAGTTGATAAAACCTCACCATGACCCTCTTTATGAAATGTAAAAGGCTTTATGCAAAGAAACATAACCGCTATATCAATGACCACATAGACGTACATAAGCGGTATCCACAAAAGCATACATAGTGTATATGTGCTCAATATATGTGGTAAAATGACATTCAAAGGTTGAATGCATAGCCCAAAAACTAGCCAATAAAACTTGCAAGTGTCTATCAACTCTATTGTTTAGGTTCAAAAACCTACATAACTTTGGAGTGGCTACTCCCACCACAATTGAAAACCTTTCAAGGAACCTGTAGTTTTACGAGTGTGGCTGAAAACACAGCCCCAAAGGTGAATAATTATTTTTGGAGAAGTACAAAGAACACTCTTCTTGATGTTCTTGAAATTGTTTGAAGAGACTTATGGATGAAAGTACTCCAAAATGGCTCCAAAAATCACCCCAAAAATGCTTCAAAAATAGGCTTTGAAAGCAAAGAATGAAGCTTTGAGGGACCAAAACATGTTCAAGGTGATGTTAACCTTAGTCTTTCCCCTTCTTCAGACACCACAAGAGTGTAGCTTAGTGGCAAGAGATTGTCACAATTAAGCGAGCTCTGGGGGGAACAATATTGGGATGGGTGACCTCTTGAGAAGTACTAGGAACCTCTATATTCCTTGAGCATTGAGGTCCTCCCTCATGAGTAGACAACAACACCAACGGTGACTTAGGGTGACTCAGATGACAAGATATGCCAAGGTCTATTCCTTGGTCACCACCTTAGCTGTAATATTTGGCTGGGTGGGTGGGTGCTCGCTTCGCTCGCACAAAAGGAACAAAGCTTTTGGCATCAAGATACTTTGATACCATTGAAGTATTTTGATGGTGATGCACCACATTGCACTCTCCTTCTCGAGAGCTCCACGATGATATCCTTGGAGTACAAAATTGAGCTCCAAGCACCACACACGGTACTCCACACAGAGGCTATAGAATATGTAGAAAAACACAGTACACTAGGAGCATGAACATAGACTTCTTAGGTGTTACAAATGTGGTCGAACTTACAGTGTGTGGCTGACCAATCCACTATATGTTTTATTAAGGAACATATACAAATAAGTGTCCGGTGGCCATTTGGCATTTCACATGGACACTAACAGTAACATATCTTATGTGATCGTTCCTGAGATTGAGATTTAACAACTTCTGGCACTTGGTTAGTTACATGTTTCGACAACTCATGTTTTGTCTTAAGTAGCTCCTCTAAAGCGAGATGACCTTGCACTTTAGTGTTCTTCACTACCTCAATGTTCCTTGGTAGAACTAAATCATTTTTCTTACCATAACTATGGGGGATCTCATCTAAATAGACCTAGACTCCCATGCAATAACATTGATAGAGTCTTTTGTAGAGCGTGTACATGGGTAGTAGTTGCCACGCTTTCATTAGATTCTAACACCAAGCCAATAACATTGATAGGGATAAATGTTTTGTGTGTTGAAGAGATTCTTAGGAAAATCTCTCAAGAGATGTTCTTTTCCACAATCGGGACAAAAAAGACTACTGGTTGAGGTTTTGCTTGTGGGAGGGAGTGGATAATCACATATGAAGTGATCTCCCTGACATCAAATGCATGGTCGTCTAGGTGCTTGGGGTCTCATGTGCCTTAATTGGGGCTTACGGTTTGGAATTGTATACATCACATTTGAGTATTTTGGATCCCAAATAGGTTGTAATGATGTTTTATATGGATAGAATCTCATTATGCCCAAGTGACTCCATGTAGTAAGTTGGTGGGATATTTACATGGGTTGATTAAAAAAATTGAGGATTTGGATCACTGTGAGATCATTAAGGAATCTAGCACTCTTGCTCCGCTCAAGTTATCCTTTGATGCAGTGTATTTCACAAAAAGAACATTGGCAAGGGTGGAGGTTGCTGACCTAACATGGGTTGAGGTCTCTATTGTGTTTCATAATGTGGTTGGTGTTGTTGCTCAGGTCTATAGTATGGCTGCTATTGGTATTGGTTATGATATCTCCTTGGCTATTGATATGACCGTCATCTGAAGCTAGTGTCAATCATATAGCTAGGTCATGGGATCAACAACTTAGTGGTTATCCCTACGTGCTAAGTTCGGACACAAGTAATTCAAAAACATCTTTCAGCATGGAAAATTTTATAGGTAGCTCAAACAATGCCTATTTACAAACGCCAGAAGGTCCCTATAAGAAGCAGTTGGAGTATATTAGGACCAACTGATTAGGTGCACACATCTATGAGGATGGCTTGAGGCGATCAGTTTTCCAACTAAAAAATCCTAATCAACCCTTCGGACTTGAACACCAAGTGGTTAAATTCAAAGATGATTCTTACATTGATAAGCAAGGAGCCAGGCACATGGTTACTAGCCTACCAAATAGGACATATGATTTTGGAAATATAATTCCCGAGAAGGTGATAGGAGACCTACAACAAGGAGACCTAGGACAAGAACCCAAGACTCCTCGAAGCAAATCTGTCTTGACTAGAGTGATAATTCTAGAGTGGGTTTCCCAAGACAACAAAAGCATAGAACTATTTTTGAATAGAGAAACAAAGGAAGATTTTTGGAGATACAAGCCAGATCAACTTAGCAAAATAAATGGAGTCACCATCGACGAGTTCAAAGATCTTGAGATACCAAGCAAAGTTGTCTATCTAGATAACACATCTAAGAGAATGTTCTTAGTAACACAACATGATAGGCACACATACACTTGGAAGACCGAATTGATTTTCCCTCCACTAAGACCTAATGTCACCCATGGCCTCCAAGGATTAGGATCATCCCAAGCTCATGAGGCACAACAAGAATGCACAAGAGATAGACCTAAGGTAAGTTTTGCATACACTGTGGGGAAAGAGAGATCCGTACTTGAGGGTGAAAGACTTGAAAGAGAGAGACACCGAGCAGAGAGGCATCAAAGAGCTGAACATGATTTTCCATTACATAGACCGCGAGAATACCCAAGAAACCTTAGACCCTCTCAAGTGCTTAAGGCAATGAAGAACTATTTTGATGGGTCAGGGGATCTTTATGATCATGTGGCTAAGTTCAAACAAGTGTTAAGAGCTGAATAGGTTGAGGACTTGTTCACCCAGCTTGAGGCATTTGGTTTGACCCTCATGGCTATTGCCTTAGCTTGGTTTCAACCTTTGAACAACCACAATTACCGAAACATAGGTCAACTGCTCGAAGAATTCATTGTAGAATTCTCCAAGAGTGGCATCAGACATAACACATCATCCTTGATCCATAGCTTCAAGTAGACACCCCAAGAAACAATTCGACTTGCAGGAAGATGGTTCAGATGGTACTTAGAAAGATGCCCTATTCCAGAGTTACCCACACCAACCAAACAAGTGGCCTTGTTTTTAGATGGCTTACTAAGCACCAAGTTTAGATCATATGTGTACTTGAAAGAGCCTAGATCCATAAAAGAGTGTGTGCAGATATGCATTGAAATAGAAGACAACTTTGGTGAGGAGTTAGAATTGTCCAAACTCTATAAGGATTCTGACAGTTCTAGTAGTCATACCTCAAGACCCTCCACTGAGATAGATGAGAAAGTTGAGCAGGTTGCCAAGAAGCTAGGAGTTCAAAATAGACAAACACCTAGGGTCACCTCATTGAAGGGATGTTATACTTGTGGAGGTGACCACATGGCTAATGTATGCCCATTACAAAACCAAAACATGAGAGAATTGAACGTTCCAAATTGCACTATTGAGAGGAAATACACAAACCACACGGCTCAAGATTCTCCATACAATAGGTAGGTGGTTCGACAAACGTATCAGCAACCTTACAAATAGGGTAGGTATCAAAACCAATACCAAAAACCATATTGTAGGCCACAACAACAATATCAACATCAATACCAATAGCAATATCACACACCATATAGGCCACAACCAGTCCTAGGAAACCAACTGCCACCTCCTGCCAATGTGGTTCGAGTTAAGTATGATGTGGCAAAAGAAAACCCTAATAGAGCATTGGTGCCAATGACCCCATTGGTACCAAAGAATGATCCTCATGCTCAAAGTTCCGACTATGCCCATGAAGATAGTCCACAAGCTTATTACACATAGTCACCTGAGAATAGTGAGATTTATCCGTATCAATATGAGGGACCACTGTTGGGGGTTTTCTTGGACGTGAAGAAGTTTGAGGGTTTGTAGGAGAAAAAGAAGAAGAACAAGAGATGAAATAACTCAGACAAGCTTCTACAGAAACACCTTTGAACCTTTGAACCTTGAGTTTTTGATTACAATAGAAGGATTATACTATTTCATTCAATCCAAGTTAATACTCGGGCGCAATTACAGATAATGCTCAATCATAAAAGATCAATTATCTCAGAATCTCCAAGAAGCCGGCCTCTTCTGCACCAGTCCTTCACTTGCTTCCAGCTTCTCCTTGTGCACACCTTGCACTAAGCTTCCACGAGCTGAGGGACTAATCTCTTTCGGGCCTGATCGCGGAGAGAGACTTTTGGGATTGGTCTCCTGCTTCGCACTCTCTGCACCTCCCTTAGCCTCACTTCTTGCACTCTTCACTTTCCGCGGTCGACACACACCAGTGACTCTTCACTTCTCCTTTTCTTCTTACTTCCCGTGTCCAAGAATAGCCTTTTGTCTCTCTTTTGTTGAGTCCGCCGGTTCGCGCACTCTAACTGTAATACAATCTTGGTGCCCTTTCAATGTCCCAAGATTGTCTTTTTAACTGGTCCTCAACGACTCACTACTTTGTCCTGTAGTGACTTTAGAACAAAAGTGACTTTAAAATAAAATTTTGATTGGGCGGCCCTATTTCCACCTTTGCGTACGCGGCCTTCCATACCTTCACCTTTCCTTTTAATTCTTTACTTTTGCACCTTAAGATTTTAAATTCATCCTTTGAACCTTAAGAGAAAAATACTTTGCACCCTTAGTTTCAACCGGTTAGGGCTTGACAGATGCCCACCACCTAAAAGTCTCTCCGTCCCGGAGAGACAACAACAATACAAAACAGAAAAATGTCAAAGATAGCAGATATGAAAATAACGAAGCTGAGGCAAGAAAAGAGTTAAAGGGTGCGTATATTATTTAAGTAAGAAAAAGTATAAGGCACCCTTCAAGAATTATTGACAAAATCAGAGGGATGAGAAATTTATTGACAAAGCGATAATGGAAGCTAAGAGCAATTATTATGAAGGGGATGAGCAATTTATTTAGACTGTGGACGGCAAATTATTGTGCAGGTGGATTGAGATTCTCAGCCTATGTTGGTGGAGAGGGGGGCAAAGGAGCAGAAGCTTGTTCAATCATATGTTGTAGCGAACTAAGGCATTGCCTAAGATTATCCCTGTCCCGTCGGATACGTATGCACGCAGCATTAGCACAAAGCCCTAAGTTAGAGCGATTTTGAAGATCTTCTAAGGCTTTCAACGCAGAGTCGGCCATATCGCGATAATGATCTCTCTCTTCTTTGAGCAATCGCGCCGTTTCATTGAGCGAGTGCCATTGAGAATTGGCCATGCGGTTGATGTTTTCGATTGTTGAGATATACTGTTGATGAACCGAAGCTGCTGCTGATACCGAATCCAAGGAAATCTGGGAGGCCTGAGCACTACCGAGAGCAACTACACTCGCGTCCCGTAGTAATTGTAAAAAGGAAGGGGTTGATGGGAGGTCAAAGTGCGGAGGAGGAGAGGACGATGGATCAGGAGGGAGATGGGAAGGAGGAATTACCGGCGGATGAGGAGGAAGGGTTGTAGTGGAAGATGGATTGGGAAGGGAAGGATTGTGGGAGGGAAGTGGTTGGCTGAATGGAACATTAATGATAGGGGGTGAGGTGGAAACCGGAGGAAGTGGGGGCATACAGGTGGGGTTTTGAGGGTTGAGCTGCGTTTGAATGAGTGGCTTGAAAGCTGAAGAGAGGGGAGGTCTAGGGATAATGGGAGGGGTAGGCAAGGACGGAGTAGTGGTAGATGCTGGAGGGATAGGTGAAGAAGATTGGGGAGGGAAGGAGGGGATATCAGGTGGTGCGGATGCTGGTGTCGATGCGGAAGCGGAGTCAATTGAGATTAGAGGGGGGGAGGGAGATTGTGCAATGGAAGGTAGCCCAGGGTTGGGAGGGAGAAAAGCAACATTGTTGGCAGAGTGTGCAGGTATTTGATAGATCCAAGCTAGGAAGGGTGCAGAATAGATGGAAAATGCATGAGAGCCCCTAGAGATAGCCTCTCGGAGTCGACGGGATCGCAAAGTCAAGGAACTATAAATGAGGGTTGCGTAAGGGTAAGGACGGCTATGGAGAAAGCAAAAAAGCGGATCTGCAATACGAATATCGGACCAGGGGAGCGAAGATGTTGGACTACACAGTAAAAAGAAAAAAATGAACACATTGAGAATGGTGGTCATGCGGAGTGAAAACCTAGCATTACTTTGAAAGTGATCGGTACAAAAGGCAATTGTAGTCGAGGCTGACAATCCAGAGTATAGGAAGGGGGGAGCACTAAAATGTAATAGGGGGGACCCAATACTGGTGGCAATGGCTGGGATGGAGAGAGTGCCGGTTCTTAAATGAGGGAAGAGGCGGATAGCTTCATAAACCTGGGTAAAATTGGCTGGATTATTGAAGAAAACGTTGGCCAAGCCCCACAGGCCTGCCTGCTGAAGATCTTCAATGGAAAACATTTGACGAAGGGCAATGGTAGGTAGGGATAAATGCATACGGATTTGCAGGTTTAAGTCAGGTGGAAGAAACAGGCGCATATAATCCCCGGTTGGCGAAGATGGGTGTGAGGAATGAGACGCAGATGGGGAAGGAGAAGGAGGGTGAGGGATGGGAGGTGGGGAATAAAGGTCGGTGGAATCAGAGTGTATGGAATAAATAGGAATAGCAAGAAGGGCAGTAGGATGAGCTGACTGCGATGCATCTTGCGGTGGGTTAGCGGGAACAGAGTGTTCTGCCGAGGGAGTAGGTTGATTTGGATGGTCGGAAGGAAGCGCGGATGTGGGAGAGGATTGAGTGTGATGGTTGGGAGGAATGGTTTGTAGGAAGTGCGGGCGGCGTGGGTTCTGAAATATCACCTGGAGCGGAGGGGTCGGCCATTGATGGAAATGAGGATAAGAAGCGGAGCAATAGAAATCCAATGTCCTGGATGGCTGGCAAGGCCCCGAATCGATTGGCTTCAAGTCTCTTCTTTTAGTGGAAATTCTTGAAGGTCTTGGAGGTGGAGGGGAGTTGTGGGGGGAGAGGGTGGGGAAAGATGATGTGGTGGTGGCGGGGTAAACGGAGGGGAAGGGTGGATGGCTCTCGGGTGGGAAAAGTGGGGGGAAGCCGCGGAAGTAAGTGGAGGGCGAAACCGCGGGAGTAATTGGAGGGCGCTGGCGGGGGTAATGGGAGTGGGTAAATTGGAGGGGGTAAACGGAGGGGAGGAGTGGGCGGTGCGGAAGTAACCAGAGGGGGAGGGTGGTAAGCGTGGCCAAATGGAGGGGGATGCGGAGGAGATATGCGGGGTAAGTGGAGGGGTGGGAGGGGATGGAGGGAGGGGTCGCTGGTGGGGGTAATTGGAGGGGTGGGAGGGGGTGGAGGGAGGGGCACTGGCGGGATTCAACGAAGGGAGCCGGCGGGGGAAATTGGCGGGGGTAGAGGGGGGGAGAGTGGTAATTTGGGAATGGGGCGGGGGTAGATGGGGCGAGAGAGGGTGGGCGCTGCGGGGGTAATTGGAGGGGTGGGAGGGGGTGGAGGGAGGGGGCGCTCGCGGGGTAATCGGGGGGAGCCGGTGGGGGAAATTGGCGGGGGTAGAGGGGGGGAGAGGGGTGGGCTCTGCAGCGGTAATTGGAGGGGTGGGAGGGGGGTGGAGGGAGGGGGCGCTCGCGGGGTAATCGGAGGGAGCCGGTGGGGGAAGTTGGCGGGGGTAGAGGGGGGGAGAGGGGTGGGCTCTGCGGGGGTAATTGGAGGGGTGGGAGGGGGGTGAAGGGAGGGGGCGCTCGCGGGGTAATCGGAGGGAGCCGGTGGGTGAAATTGGCGGGGGTAGAGGGGGGGAGAGGGGTGGGCTCTGCGGGGGTAATTGGAGGGGTGGGAGGGGGGTGGAGGGAGGGGGGCGCTCGCGGGGTAATGGGGGGAGCCGGTGGGGGAAATTGGCGGGGGTAGAGGGGGGGGAGGGGTGGGCTCTGCGGGGGTAATTGGAGGGGGTGGAGGGCGGGGCGCTGGCGGGGTAATCGGAGGGAGGCGGTGGGGGAAATTGGCGGGGGTAGAGGGGGGAGAAGGGTGGGCTCTGCGGGGGTAATTGGAGGGGTGGGAGGGGGGTGGAGGGAGGGGGAGTGGGGTTGGGTATGGGGCAGGGTAGATTGGGCTAGAGAGGGTGGGCGCTGCGGGGTTAAACGGAGGGTGAGGGAGGGTGAGGGAGGGTGAGGGAGGGGGTGGAGGGCGGGGCGCTGGCGGGGTAATCGGAGGGAGGCGGTGGGGGAAATTGGTGGGGTTAGAGGGGGGAGAAGGGTGGGCTCTGCGGGGGTAATTGGAGGGGTGGGAGGGGGGTGGAGGGCGGGGGCGCTCGCGGGGTAATCGGAGGGAGCCGGTGGGGAAAATTGGCGGGGGTAGAGGGGGGGAGAGGGGTGGGCTCTGCGGGGGTAATTGGAGGGGTGGGAGGGGGTGGAGGGAGGGGGGCGCTCGCGGGGTAATGGGGGGAGCCGGTGGGGGAAATTGGCGGGGGTAGAGGGGGGGGAAGGGGTGGGCTCTGCGGGGGTAATTGGAGGGGTGGGAGCGGGTGGAGGGCGGGGCGCTGGCGGGGTAATCGGAGGGAGGCGGTGGGGGAAATTAGCGGGGGTAGAGGGGGGAGAAGGGTGGGCTCTGCGGGGGTAATTGGAGGGGTGGGAGGGGGGTGAAGGGAGGGGGCGCTCGCGGGGTAATCGGAGGGAGCCGGTGGGGGAAATTGGCGGGGGTAGATGGGGGGGAGGGGTGGGCTCTGCGGGGGTAATTGGAGGGGTGGGAGGGGGTGGAGGGCGGGGCGCTGGCGGGGTAATCGGAGGGAGGCGGTGGGGGAAATTGGCGGGGGTAATTGGAGGGGTGGGAGGGGGGTGGAGGGAGGGGGAGTGGGGTTGGGTATGGGGCGGGGTAGATTGGGCTAGAGAGGGTGGGCGCTGCGGGGTTAAACGGAGGGTGAGGGAGGGTGAGGGAGGGGGTGGAGGGCGGGGCGCTGGCGGGGTAATCGGAGGGATGCGGTGGGGGAAATTGGCGGGGTTAGAGGGGGGAGAAGGGTGGGCTCTGCGGGGGTAATTGGAGGGGTGGGAGGGGGGTGGAGGGCGGGGGCGCTCGCGGGGTAATCGGAGGGAGCCGGTGGGGGAAATTGGCGGGGGTAGAGGGGGGGAGAGGGGTGGGCTCTGCGGGGGTAATTGGAGGGGTGGGAGGGGGTGGAGGGAGGGGGGCGCTCGCGGGGTAATGGGGGGAGCCGGTGGGGGAAATTGGCGGGGGTAGAGGGGGGGGAAGGGGTGGGCTCTGCAGGGGTAATTGGAGGGGTGGGAGGGGGTGGAGGGCGGGGCACTGGCGGGGTAATCGGAGGGAGGCGGTGGGGGAAATTGGCGGGGGTAGAGGGGGGAGAAGGGTGGGCTCTGCGGGGGTAGTTGGAGGGGTGGGAGGGAGGTGAAGGGAGGGGGCGCTCGCGGGGTAATCGGAGGGAGCCGGTGGGGGAAATTGGCGGGGGTAGAGGGGGGAGAAGGGTGGGCTTTGCGGGGGTAAGTGGAGGGGTGGGAGGGGGGTGGAGGGCGGGGGCGCTCGCGGGGTAATCGGAGGGAGCCGGTGGGGGAAATTGGCGGGGGTAGAGGGGGGGGGGAGGGGTGGTCTCTGCGGGGGTAATTGGAGGGGTGGGAGGGGGTGGAGGGCGGGGCGCTGGCGGGGTAATCGGAGGGAGGCGATGGGGGAAATTGGCGGGGGTAGAGGGGGGAGAAGGGTGGGATTTGCGGGGGTAATTGGAGGGGTGGGAGGGGGGTGGAGGGAGGGGGAGTGGGGTTGGGTATGGGGCAGGGTAGATTGGGCTAGAGAGGGTGGGCGCTGCGGGGTTAAACGGAGGGTGAGGGAGGTGGAGATGCGGTGTAAAATGGAGGGGGACCGGAGGGAGTTGCAACAAATTTGCAATGGAAATTGATGAGGATATGGAGGGGTGTTTGCTGAAACTGAGGCAGCAAGAATGAATGAGAGGGTTCATTTTATAGTAAGGAGTAATGAGGGATCACCTTACAGAAAGGGATGGTTCATCTTAAAAGAGGACTCAAAAGAGAGGAGAAGCAAGTTCTAATCTCATCCATTCAAGAGATAAACAAAGGAAAGGGCATAATTGAAAGTTACTGAGAAAAACTAAGAGCCATTCAAAAAATTGACGCCCATTTTTATTTAACGATGAAATTTTATGATTTTTATTGATGAAATAACACAAAGGAAGAAAACTTGCGCCCAAAAAATGCGTGAGCATTGTGCTGATTATTACTACTTATTAAAACAATCCAAAACAATTAGGAAACAAAATAAATGAAAATGCAATGGTTATGACACTTGATAATAAGCCTTGAGTCTGGAAATGTTTACTAAAGGTAGGGTGTCGCCAGCGAGGGTTTCCAATTGCATAGCACCCCAATGCAATATCTTCAGCACGCGAAAAGGCCCTTCCCAATGAGGGATCCATTTCCCTTTTGCAGTCGTATGAGGGTTAGGTTTATGGAGAAGAACTAACATGCCTGCTTCAATGTTGTTTTTCCACAGATATCGATCATGTGCCTCCTTCCGCTTCATCTGAGTCTCTATCAATTGTTTGGTCGCTAGTAGACAAATCTCCTCCACTCTATGTAATGCTCCTAGCCGCTGAGAGACATCACAATCCTTCTTTCCCTGCATGAATGTTATCTTAGGCGATCCATGTAAAAATTCAAAGGGCTCGATGGGTAATATGCCATAAACCAGTTGGAATGGGGAATATCCAGTAGCCTCTTTGTAGGCTAACCTGTATGCCCAAAGTGTACCTTGGTACGCAATGCCCCATGAAGTGGGTTGCAACATACACTCCTTTCTTAACATTGCAATTAAAACCTTATTTGTCGATTCAGCCTGTCCATTTGCTCGTGGATAGTAAGCACAAGAGGTCCTATGAAGAATTCTATACCTGTTGAAGATTTCTTGCAGGACTTTATTGACAAAATGGGTACCCTGATCAGTACAAATTTCAAGTGGACAACCAAACCTGCAAATGATGTTACTATAAATGAAATCAGCAACAGTTTGGGCAGTGCAATCGGAGGAGGCAATAGCTTCAGCCCACTTTGTTGCATAATCTGTAGCTATCAAGAGATATTTTTCTCTTTTTGGAAAAGCGGGAGGGTAGATGGGCCCTACAAAATCTAGCCCCCACTTCTCAAATGGTTGCCAGGAGGTGGAAATAACCAAGGGGTTATGTCTCTGCTTTGTTGGCTTAGGTCCACACCTCTCGCAAATGTCACATGCCTTTCCCCATTCATCTGCATCCCTAAATAGTGTAGGCCACCATAGACCCGCATCCAGTATCCTCTGACTCATAATATGTCCTGGGAGGTGCCCACCACCTGTACCTTCATGTGCAGAGTGAAGGACTACCCTCACTTCTTCTTCTTCCAAACACTTCCTGAACCGGTCGTCTTTGCCCTGTCTGTACAATTTATCTTCGATGAAGGTATATGGTCTACTCTTGATTAGCAGGCTCTTCTTTTGTACAGCACTAGCCTTTTCTGGATACAATCCAGTTTTAATGAAATTTTTAATGTCGTAATACCAACCTTGAGCTTTTACAGCAAACAGATGAGCATCTGGGAAGTCATCATTGATTCCACTAGATTGATTCATCATATTTATTCTGGATAGGTGATCCGCCATAACATTGTCTTTTCTTGGTTTATGGACTACATAAAAATCAAACTCTTGGAACAATAATAACCACCTCCATATTCTACCGGTGGCCTGAGGTTTGTTGAGTAGGTATTTTAGTGGCTGATGATCTGATATAATAATAAATTTTACCCCCAGTAAGTAATGACAGAATTTTTGGACAGCAAAGACCATTGCTAGGGCTTCCCTTTCAGTAGTACTGTAATTCCTCTCAGCCTTGGTCAAGATTCTACTGGCATATTGAATTGGCCTGTCCACTTTAAATTCTTCACTGGGTTGGGTCAAAACTGCCCCTACTGCATATGCACTGGCATCGACATGTATATGAAAGATTTTTGACCATTTAGGTGTGACCAAGATAGGAGCACACACCAACGTTGACCGTAATGTTTGATATGCTTTTTCCTCCTCTTCTTCCCATTTAAAAGGTATTTCCTTACCTGTAAGTCTAGTCAGAGGTCTAGCTATCTCTGCATACATTTTTATAAACCTTCTATGATAACCGGTATGCCCCAGGAAACTCTGGATCTCTTTAGGGGATTTAGGTTTAGGCAACTTTAATATAGAAATGATTTTGTCAGGATCTAGGGCCATACCTTTAGCCGACACCACATTTCCTAAAAGGGTTCCTTCTGTCACAAGGAAATGACATTTATTTGGATTGAGCTTTAACTTAGTCTCTCTGCATCTTTGGAAAATATTCTGCAGCTGCCGCAAGTGGTGGTCCAAACAATCTAGATGAGTTTCCTTGTGAGATCCTGAAAACGAAGAAAAGTCATCCATGAAGATTCTAAGTGATTCCAGCAATAGGGGGCCAAAAATGAGATTGACCGTTCTGTTAAAGGTGGCTGGAGCATTTCTGAGCCCAAATGGCATTTTTACATACACATATGTTCCCCAAGGTGTGATAAAAGCAGTCTTTTCACGATCCTCTGGATGTATTGATATTTGATTATAGCCACTGAATCCATCCATAAAGCTATATAATGCATGCCCCGCCACTTCTTCAATGACCTGTTCTGCAAAAGGCATAGGGAACCCATCTGGAATGGTCACCTTGTTGAGAGCTCTAAATTCAACACAAATTCTGATTTTATTAGTATTCTTCTTCGGTACTATAACCATAGGTGAGAGCCACTCTGAGTGTTCCACAGGAATGATGATTCCTGCATCCTCCATCTTTTGGATTTCCACATAGACGGCTTCGACATACTTTGGATTAAGTCTATAACTTCTTCCTCTGATGGGTCTGGCTCCATCAACCAGAGGGATTCTGTGTTCTCCATAAGATGCAGGCACTCCTTCTAAGTCTTTATAATGCCAGGCAAAAACATCTGCATACTGGGTCAAGAATGATTTTACCTTTTCAAGGAGCCCTGGGTGGCTCCACAACCAAGTGGCCACCAGAACTGGCTGATTATTGTCTTGAGTGCCTAAGTGTATTTCTTGGACAGGATTTCTCGCTACCATATTATCTCCGTGTGCATCTGCTTCCTTGTCTTCTTCTACTAGCTTTTCGTGCATTGCTTCATAAGCAGGTGTATTTTGGACTTCGATGTGTTCCTCCTTGTCCTGCATCCATCCTGCAGGGATCTCCTGAATTGGGAAAGAACATTCAACCTCAGAATTTTTTACCTTGTTTTTAGCTTTAGAGACTTCGTTATCTGTGGTTGACACATCCTCCTCCAATTTGTATTTGAGGGGTATCTTCCTGCCCCTTCTGTGGTCAGTGATGGGCTCTCCCAATCCATCAACCTGGACCTTTTCCTTGTCTTCATCATAACCTTCAGTCGTGCCAGGATTATCAAGAAAAATTCCAAAACAAGAGGAAGAGTTGCTTGCTTGGAGCCAACTTAGAATATCCTCTTCTTCCTCAAAATCTATTTGGGGTTGATCCTCCGCTTCTGTTTCCATGCAAATGCTCACTGTTTGCATCATACTAGTGTTTCCTTGATTGTCTGGGCCTTCTTCTAAATGAATTTGTCTCAGCTCCTGCCCTTTCTTTTGTACCCACATAGTGTCCTTACCCCAATCATGAATGACACTGGCATGCCTCAGCCAAGGTCTTCCAATTAAGAGAGGAAATCCTCCTTCAACCTGGGGCAATCTTAAAACCACAAAATCCAGAATGAATAGATTACCTTGTACTTCAAGTGGAACTTTTGGGATTACCCCCAAGGGCCTTACTTTGCTCTGATCTGCCAACGTAACCGTGAAATTTGCAGGTCTTGAAGGGTGGAGTCCCATCTTTTTCATGGTATGTTCAGGCATCAAGTTAATGCCAGAACCACCATCTACAATAACACCTTGAAATTCATGACCCTTGATTGATATTGTAAGCCGAGGATTTTTATAATCCGTAAGGGGTGCTTCCCCCATAATTATCCCTTTATGTAAAATAGCAGTCTTGGCCACTAAGCTTGTAGTAGAAGCCTCATCAATTATCTGCAATAATTCTGACCTGAATTTCCCATCCATCTTTATTAATTCAAAAATACTAATCTCCTTCTTCATTGACTTGAGTAGTTTTGAAGCCTCTGACTCTTTAAGAGAGTGAGCTTCATTTGCTTTGCCAAACTCTTCTTGAGCCCTGTTGAAGGCATGCCCAATGGCATCACTGGTGCCTATGAGATATTCCTTTTGGTTTGTGTCTGCACTTGTGGTGGCTTTGTCTTCAAATGCAACTCTGTCTTTGTTCAATTCCTTAATTATCGATTCTTGATTTTCTACCACTTTTGCCGTTCCCTTGCTTCTTGTCTGTACTGCAAAAGATTCGAGTTCTTCTAATTGTACCACTCTGGTAGATGGTGAGGGTTCATCGACCTGAGGTAATTTTTCCTCCTTGTATACAGACATCAATTGGAGATGGGGTCCGGAAGTAGAAGCTTGATTCTTAGGACATCCGTTGGTATAATGGTCCCTGGCTTCTGGACAGTTCCTGCAAGGAGGTGCATTTTCTGGGAGAGTGCACCTAGATTGGTAGTGCCCGCATTCTCCACATCTGAAGCAAATAATTGGCCTTCTAGGCCCATTTGCAAAGTTAGTTCTCGGTCTAGGATTATAGTTGTTACCTTGGTTTGCTGCTGCTGCCATTACATTTGCTGGTGGCAAGAGTCCTCCTTGTGTCCAGTATGTCGTTGTAGGCATTCCCCTTACTTGGCATTCATGGGCCTCATGCCCAATCTTCCTGCATAATTGACAAGTCACATTTAGCAGAGGACATTCACTTACTATGTGCCCTTGCTTGCTGCACATGGAGCACCAGAGTCCGTTCTTAATGCCGCCTCCTTTGAGTTCTTGCAATTCCTGTCTCAGCTGAGCTAGTTCTTCTGCTTGGGCTTCCTCTTCCTTTTGGAGCTTGAGGGCTTCAATCTCTTTTCTCAACTGAGCTACAACAGTATCCTCCTCTATGTAGGGCTTATTCCTTTTCAAGCCCTCCAGCTCCCTTCTTAACTGGATCACTGGGTCCTCCAATTCTGTACCATATGATGGTTGGGAAGAAGTTGCACCATACTGGTGCCTTATCTGTTCCAAGCGTGTGGCCGTATTGATGAACTCCTCAACAGAGGCAGTAGGTAGCACTAACTCTTTTATTTTGCATTGGGTGACCACAGGTAGGGGTTTGGCTAACCATTTCTTGACAAAGAAATCGTGTGGTGGATCTGGTAGTTTAGCCATTAGTGCTTTGGCCCTGGTCACAAACTCTGGGAACTTTTCTCCTGGACCCAATCTCAAGTTTTCTAACTCTTCGATAATGATCTCTGCCGTGTTTCCGTGCTGAAACTGATTTTTGAAGGCCTCTTTCATCAAATCCCAAGAGGTAAAGTGGTTTTCAGCAAACTAGCTAAACCACTTGTCTGCCAGACCTTCCAAAGTGGCAGGGAAGAGTATCAAGAAGGCATCTTCCCTACCCATTAGACCTCTAGTCTTGCATAATGCAAGAAATCTTCGAATGTGCTCATCTGGATCCTCATGGGCTAAACCTCTGAAAGAGGGAAATTTTATGTTTAATCTGGAGAGTAAGGTTTCTAGGTCCACCTGTCCTGCCATGCTTCCTACCGATGAAGTCGATGAAAGTGGACTCGATGATCTTCTGTTCGCCTTTCTTCTTGTCTGCTTGCACTTGACCCTCAAGGTTTGTGACCGGGTCGCGGTCATGAGCTGTTCATAGTTCACCTGAAATGAGACACTTGATATACGTACTTACCTCAACTGGAGTATTACTGTTGGCACTGGAATAGATCTTCTCCTAGGCTCAAATCTCCTTGTAAGTCCCATCGGGTGTGCCAAATTTGTTGGGGGTTTTCTTGGACGTGAAGAAGTTTGAGGGTTTGTAGGAGAAAAAGAAGAAGAACAAGAGACGAAATAACTCAGACACGCTTCTACAGAAACACCTTTGAACCTTTGAACCTTGAGTTTTTGATTACAATAGAAGGATTATACTATTTCATTCAATCCAAGTTAATACTCGGGCGCAATTACAGATAATGCTCAATCATAAAAGATCAATTATCTCAGAATCTCCCAGCAGCCGGCCTCTTCTGCACCAGTCCTTCACTTGCTTCCAGCTTCTCCTTGTGCACACCTTGCACTAAGCTTCCACGAGCTGAGGGACTAATCTCTTTCGGGCCTAATCGCAGAGAGAGACTTTTGGGATTGGTCTCCTGCTTCGCACTCTCTGCACCTCCCTTAGCCTCACTTCTTGCACTCTTCACTTTGCGCGGTCGACACACACCAGTGACTCTTCACTTCTCCTTTTCTTCTTACTTCCCGTGTCCAAGAATAGCCTTTTGTCTCTCTTTTGTTGAGTCCGCCGGTTCACGCACTCTAACTGTAATACAATCTTGGTGCCCTTTCAATGTCCCAAGATTGTCTTTTTAACTGGTCCTCAACGACTCACTACTTTGTCCTGTAGTGACTTTAGAACAAAAGTGACTTTAAAATAAAATTTTGATTGGGCGGCCCTATTTCCACCTTTGCGTACGCGGCCTTCCATACCTTCACCTTTCCTTTTAATTCTTTACTTTTGCACCTTAAGATTTTAAATTCATCCTTTGAACCTTAAGAGAAAAATACTTTGCACCCTTAGTTTCAACCGGTTAGGGCTCGACAACTACCTATGGAACCAAATTGGGAGCTAGAATACTTCAATATCATGTATACAAATCCTAACCCTAGGCCCCAATTGAGACAAATGAGATAACCAAACCCTGAAGGATCATGTTTTAGATGTCAGGGTGACCATTTCATTCATGAATGTCCCCACCCACCTACTCCAGGACAAGGACAGAACATCACAATACAAGGCTTTTGTCCTGAGTGCGGCAAAGACCATCTCCCCAGAGATTGTCCCAGGAACCCCTCTAGTGCACCCAAGGTTACACCCATTAATGTGGTAGGCTTAGTGGTGGATTCAAGTTCAAGTAGTTTTAACATGGCTCCTATACATGCAGTTACTAGGGTGCAAGATTTACAACAAGTGAAACCAACTGAACAATTAGAGTCAAGTGAATTAGGAGAGCCTAGTAAGAGGAAAACAAGGACTTGGAAGGATACCAAAGAGAAAGCCAATCGTAAGTGGGCTAGAAAGTTATTAGAACTAGAAGAAAGCATGAGAAACGCAGAAACAAAGATTGCGGGCATGGCATCTCAAAACTCCTTGCATGCCCAAAACCCATCCACTTCACTTCATCCCACCCCACCACCCATTGTAAATAGACCACAACTAAGGTCTTTTCTTGTAGATCCAACTCTAGAAGCCTTGGACATGATGTTCAAGGCCTACCAGGCTCGACTTCAAGAAAGGCAAACAATTGCAAACCTAGACAAGAGTTACCCTAGAGCAGATTTAGAGATTGAACGAACAAAAATGTGTATTAAAATGGTAGAACTAGCTCAGGATATTCTTGAGGCAAATCAATTGCTCAATCAGAGAAATTCTATAGGTTTGCATTTCTAGGGCTTACTAGAAAGACTAGAGCAATTGGTACACAAGCCACATGTTTCTTTACCTCCACAAGCTCAACCAGTTGTTGAAAGAGAATGCTCACCACCAATGAAAGTTTATCTTCTTGATTCCATGGATGGTGAAACACATCTTTCAACTCAATAGTACTCTCAAGAGTCCTTGCAAGAAATACAAGAAGAGAATGGGCCAAGGAGAAGGGTAATTCCCCTCCTATTCATGAAATTGATGATCTTCGTGATCGATTTCCTCAAGACATTCCATCTATTTATGGAGATCAATTAGAGAAACAAGAAGATGAAAGAGCAGATTTTGAATCTAACTCTTTACAAGAGTTGCCACAATTCATATGCCCATGGGAATCTGAATCTCATTAGATCAGAGCTCCCACAATACTGATAAGAAATGAAGACTCAGTAGTTCCAAGGAACCCTGAAGTCGTGAAGAGCACTAAGGTTCAATGTCATCTCACATTAAGAGATGCTCAAATTTAAACCTGAGTTGTGGAAATTAAAATCTTCTGGAACTTGATTCCAATGTGTCGAAAGTAAGCTCTAAGTAGAAAATCTCAGAGATACCTCTAGACAAAATAGGAGACGCAAAGGGGAAGAAGGTAATACTTACCTTCCAATCACCTACAAAGGTTACACAACCAAAGCTACCTTAGATTCAAGTGTCAGAGTTGCGATTGCAACCATCTCCTTGTGGAAGCAATGGGACAAACCTGCATTAAGACCAACTAGAATGAAGCTTCAAATGGCTAATGGCAATATTGAAAGACCTCTAGGATTGCTAGAAGGGATAACTCTAACCACTTGTGGTGTAGAGTTTGAACACACCTTTGCTATATGTGACTTTGGCAAAAATAACGTCTATGAAATGATCCTAGGAAGACCATTTGTACGACAATTACAGATAATACAAGGTTGGGGAGCCAACTGCTTGTACTTCCAACACTTAGGGGTCACAACCAAGGTCAATATGAAGGATTATACTTTTAGAATGTACCACCCCTATAGTGGAATCCTATCCACAAGGCCCTAGAAGATTCAATCTCTGTGCATTCTGGAAGTTCATTTGATCCATCCTGGATGCATGAAGATACTCATTTATGGATGTGAAAGGTTGTAGAGGAAGAGGAAAGACATCTAAAAGCAAGGGAAGAAGGAACTTCTCAAGAAGCTAGACTAGTTAGGGACCCAACCTATACACCAATGATATTTCTAGATGAGGAATTTGAGAATCTTAGCCACCATGGACATTGCTATCAATGAAGAACAATGCACGCCTCATTGTGATGAGGAGGGATATGATATCTCTGTGTTCATGTGTGAGACTTTGCTAGAAGAATGTGATCCTAGTGATATCATAGAAGAAGAAGAGGACGACGATGATCTAGAGTCCATTGTGACTGATAGTTGCTTTAATTCAGAGGAGCACTATCTAAAATACATTGGAGTATTTACCCAAAAAGAAGAAGAACCTCTCACATGCATCAAAACTATAAATTCAAAGGATAAAAGTGAAGGTAGTCAAAAGAAAAAGAAAAGAAAAGCAGCAAAACAAGAAGAGGAGGAATCATTGTTTGAGGTACCAGAGAATTTCAAGAAATATGAAGTTGAAGATCGGAAAATTTTGGTATGAATGCCTAAGAGAGAGGCCATTGTAGGAGAAGCATATGATAATAACAGAAACCAAAAAAATTGTAATAACAATTGAAGAGAACAAAGAGTGATGTTCGTACATAGGAGAAGACCTAAGTCCGGAAGAAGAAGAAGAGCTGGTAGCTGTACTAAGGGAATATAGGGATGTGTTTGCATGGACCTATAGATACTTGAAGGGAGCAGACCCACAAATATGCTCTCATATGATCCCCATGATTGCTGATGCAAAGCCCACCAAATAGAAGCCCTACACATATAATGACACTTATGCAACCAAAATAAAAGAAGAAATTGATAGATTGATTGAAGTTAGATTTATCTATGAGATTGAGCATACTGAATGGGTGTCCCCCATTGTAGTGGTGCCCAAGAAAAATGGAAACTTGGGAGTGTGTTATAACCTAAAAAACATTAATGCCGCTACGATTAGAGATAGCTATTCGCTTCCAATCACTAAACATTTATTGGAGCATGTTGTAGGCAAGGAAGTTTATAGCTTCCTTGATGGATTTTCAGGTTATAACCAGGTAGCCATTGCCCTAGAAGATCAACACAAGACTGTTTTTGCTATAGAGTGGGGAATGTTTGCATTTCCTATGATGCTATTTGGGCTCACCAATGCAGCTTTCTCAAAGTGGGTTATAGACTTTGTAGGTCCTATTAACCCCCTAGCTAGGAACTCCCATGCAGAATACATTATTGTAGCCACAAATTACCTTACATGTTGGTGCAATTAAACCCAAGCCACATACTTGGTTAATTCACTTATGCTTGATTCATTGGCATAACCTATGCAAGCTTTCATATGATTAGTCTCTTGTAAAAATTCTTCATATTTATCCTTGTAAAAGTGGATTACACCCATATGGAGTTAGGAAGCTCTAAAATCATGAATCTCTTGGTTGTTGAGTCATGAGAGAATCTATCCTATACTTTAGGATTCACTATTTAGGCAGAAGTTTGAATTTGAATTCAAACTTTGGCTCCAAGCATGACTATAAGAAGAGGATAAAAAAGACCCGCATGTATCTCGACCTTGGGAGATCATTTTGGAAGACAATCATTGCAAAGTGAGATTTCACATCATAGCTCATTCAGCTCTCACACATTGAGCAATGTATGATTGCCAATGAAATTGTATTTTACATGTTTTAATACATATATGATCATTACATTCTCATTCCACTTCTCTGTTATAGCTCCATCAGAACAATGATCTTCTCTGAGCTTGTTCTCAGTGTGTTGTTAGTCATTTGCCATGATTTAAAGCATCTTAGATTCAACATACTATCTGTTACACTCCTACAAAGTTTCATTAGCAATACTTCTCGGGATCCTGAGATATTAATGTATCTTTGCTCACTAGTCTGATATCTGTCACAACCGGTGAATGTCGGGATGGAGCTATGACTTGATAAACTTCTTTCTCTACATGTAGTCTATCATTTTTTATGGAATCACTCGTGATTGATAGCTTACTAAGTTAGTTAGAGTTCCCCAAAAGGAATTAAGCCAATTGCTGTTGTGCTCAGAGAATTGTTGACAACACTGAATAGGTGTAAAAACAAAAATAACAAGTTTTTTGTTCTTGCATCAACTTCAACATATCTATTTTGATCCGTTGATTGTTGGATCATCTTCCAAGCACCATATATGGTTATTTGTGCTCATTAGCTAGCTAAAGAGGCCCACTACACTCTCCAGCCATCATTCTTAGTAGGTGTGAAGCAGGATCTAGCTAGACCACTTCATCTCTTGTGACTATCCACCATCTCCTCCAACCGTGGTATCCGAGCAACAACAATCAAGATGGGAGATGGATTTCCATCCTTCATTGAAAAATTGGATAGGAAAAACTACTCAGCGTGGTAACTTAGGATGCAATCCTACCTTCAAGGGAGAAGTCTATATGGATACATCTCCGGAGATGAAGAGATGCCAATCTTCAGGAGCAATCAACAACCTACAAGGGAAGAACAAGAAAGGTTGACCACATGGTGTACAAAGGATGCTCTTTCCAGGTCATATTTACTAAACTCAATCTCTGATTTCTTGTGACCACAGGCTAGGAATTGTAAGACTTCCCAAGAGACTTGGGAAGTACTCTCATCATATTTCTCATCAAACACAAGAGATAGGAAGAATCAATTATGGATGGAATTTACAACTCTAAAGAAACAACCAAAGCAAGGAGTTGCTAATTATATAACCAAAATGAAAGATGTGGCTAACTAGCTTGCAAACATTGGAGAGAAGATGGAAGAAGAACACATAGTGAGGTAGATCATTAATGGAATCAAGGCTGATGACAAGTGGGAGTCCTTCACCACAACAATGGACCTCTAAATGGATATGCAAATACTTCACCTCAACACCTTGATGGGGAAACTCTTCGCCCATGAGACAAAGCTCAACAAGAATGGCGACAACTCTAGAGGTAACCAATCTTCTGCCCTTTATATAGATAAGAATAAAGCTAAGGATAAAGGTAAAGGCAAGAAGCATGAAGAAGATGCTAGTACCTCTCAAGATAATTATGCAGGAAGAGGGAGAGGTGCTAGAGGAAGGGGTAGAGGAGGAAATCAAGGCAGGGGAGACCCTACAACAACTCACCTTGCAACATTTGTGGTCGTAAAAACCACATCACAGAAGAATGATTCAAGAATACAAGGAATCAAAGGGGAAGAGGTTTCCATAGAGATAGCTATGGGCAATCAAGAGGCAGATACAACAATGGTGGAGGGAACTACAACCATAACTATAATCAAGGCCACAACATCAACAACAATTATCAAGGAAATTTCAAAGGAAGAATGGACTACAACAACTATAGTGAAGACCAAGAAGAATCATTACTCATCATGAACATGACATCCAAGCAAGAGAAAGATAATGAGCATCTTTTCTAGATTGATTCAGGTTGTTTCAATCATGTGGCTAGAAATCTAGCTCTATTATCTGATCTTGAAGAACCCAAAGGGAAGCATGAAGTACAAACAGGTGATGATACTAAACACTTAGTCAAGAAAATTGGAAATGACAAAACATCTAATGGTAGCATGAACCTTTTGAGTAAAGTTCTATATGTGCCAAGTATAACCAAAAACCTAATTAGTGTTGGGTAGATTGTTGAGAAATGTTTATAGGTCAAATTCACTAAGCATGGAGCATATGTGGAAGACCCTTAACAAGGCTTCAAAAGGATTGCCAAAGGTGAGAAGTCTAGTAGATTATTCACATTTGAAATTGAAGACATAAGGAACATGGCACTATTCAGTTATAGAGATCAAACCTTATCTGAGTTAGAAATATGGCACAAAAGGCTAGGACACATAGGAGAAAGGACTCTGAAGTAAATATGCAGGGATCAAAGTGTGTTTGAGATTCCCAATGTGACCAAGCAACATATGATATACAAATGTGGAGCATGCCAATTTGGCAAAGCTCATAGGAAACCATTCAACAGGAGAGGATACATTCATGAAGACTATTTGGAGCTTGTACACACTGATGTGTGGGGTCCTAGCAAAGATCCATCCATCTCAGGTTTAAGGTACTATTGGACAATCCTTTATTTCATGAAGCATAAGGATGAGGTGTTTAAATGTTTCAAGAAGTACTTGACACTAGTTGAAAATCAAACAGGAAGGATCTTGAAGAGGATTAGATTTGATGGAGGTGGTGAGTACTTTTCACATGAATTTGATTCATTTCTACAGGACAGAAGCATAAAGAGGGAAGTAACAACAAGATACACTTCTGAATTGAATGGAGTGGTAGAGAGAAGGAACATGTTAATTGTTGAAGTTGCTAGGTCTATATTAAACGAGAAAAAGTTAACTACCTATGGGTAGAGGCTGTTTCCACACCCACTTACTTGGTAAATAGACTCCCATCCAAATCATTGGATGGTATGACACCATATGAAGCATGGAATGGTAGGAGACCCTCATTGGACCATTGCAAAATATTTGGGTGCATTGCTTATGCACACATCCCCTCACAAATAAGAGGGAAGCTTGACCCTAAAATTGAGAAATGTATATTTATTGGGTATGATCAAAACCAAAAGGGATATAGGTTGTACAATCCCACTAATAAAGCATCATAGTTAGTACGGATGTAGTATTTGATGAGAACAAGTCATGGTTTGAAGATGATTGCAGGAAATTCAAGTTACCATATGATTTGGAAATTGATTTTCCAACCCTCACTCAAGAAGAAAAACACTTAGCAGAAGATATCAACTCAAAGGATGAAGAACAGATTGACTTCAAGGCTTGGAAGTCAAGAGGCAAGGCCAAACTCAAGCAATTAGAAGACATACCAGAGTCTTCAACTCAAGCACTAAGGAGATCACAAAGAGAAAGCAAGAAGCCCATAAAGGTATGGATATGATACATCTTTAGTCACCAAGCACTCTGTGTATATCACTAAAGACTCTATGATAGAAGAGCCTTCTTCATTTGAAGAATCTAGGAAGAAGAAAGAACGGAGAGAAGCTATGCAGGAAGAAGTGGAAGCACTACAAGAAAATCATACTTGGGATCTAATTCCCAAGAAGCCAGACATGAAGGTAATTGAATCCAGGTGGATATACAAAAAAAAAAGAACTAAGATGGCTGTATAAATAGGTACAAGGCAAGATTAGTGGCAAACCGATTTGCCCAAACTCATGGAGTGGATTGTGAAGAAACATTTTCACATGTGGCAAAGATGCCAACAATTAGGGCTTTGGTAAGCGTTACTACTTCTAAAAATTGGAATTTAGAAGTGTACATGGCACAACCACAATGTTTTGAAGATGAAGATAAAACAAGTTATGTATGTAAGCTAAGGAAGGCCCTATGGTCTCAAGCAAGCTCCTAGAGCTTGGAACCATAGGTTAGTTACTTATTTGCAAGACCAAGGCTTTGTGGCAAACAAGGCAGATTCTTCTTTTTTTGTTAAGAAGAACAAATGAGAAGTTATCTACTTATGTGTCTAGGCAGATGACATCATTATTACAGGGAATGATGCTAATGGCATCAAGCAGTTTCAAGCCTCAATTAATGAAGGAATTTAAAATAAGTGCTCTTGGTTTATTTATCTACTTTATTGGCTTAGAGCTTGTGTATACAGATTTTGGTATATTTATTAGTCAAAGAAAGTACATACATGATATGTTGGTAAAATTATAGATGGAGAACACTTACGTTGCAGGCACTCCTATGGAACTCAACCATAAATTGAGTTCACATGAAGGTGAACTACTATAAGTAAATAATAGCACAACGGAATAGACCTGTAGATACAGTTGAGAGAAAAATGCAAACAAAAATAGATGTAGATTGAGAGATAGGGAACTCAAATTCTCAGATTGCGAGCGTAATGCAGTTACAATGATGGTGCTGTCCACTCTGCGCTCCCAATGTGGAGCTTAGATGGTGGTCTAGACTGACTCTAGATGAAGGGCTTACTAGTGTGCAATGCTATGTAAAGCTCAACCTGGGCCGTGCTTATATAGCTTTTACAAGGTGGTTCGGTACAGATAAACGTAGTCCGGAGATACAAAATGGTCGGTAAAATATATGATCTGACAATATCTCCACGACCAGTAGTCCTACCATCTCGGCCCTACGGGTCGAGGGGATAGGCAGAAGGGGGCAAGCCCCCCTCTGCACTCCCCCCATTAAGGTTCTATGGGGAAACTGCACGACACCTTCAGGGCCTTTATTTTCACCTTAAATGGCAACCCAATGGCCTGGAAGTTTATGCCCTACCTAACCTAATGGCTAGGCTCACAAAGATCATCTACAACCATCAATGGTCACACATAGACCTCATCTAACTTGGAAGTTAGGGTTCCACAAATGTCCGGGCTCTCATAATGGCTTCTCCTCATAATGGGGACCTTACAACTTAGAGCACCATGGATCATTTGTGGTCACATGAGGGCGGAGTATTAAGCATATCTAACACCCCCCCTCAATGTCCAGCCTACGGTGAACTACCTCCTTGGTCCAATCCCAAGCTTTGGAAAGTGTCGAAGAAGTTGCTCTCTCCCAAGAGCCTTGGTGAAGATATCTACTCCATTTTCTTGAGTAGGACAATAGCTTATCTCCACGACCCCGTCCTCAATCAACTCTCGCACATAGTGATATTGAATTTCTATGTGCTTGGTACGTGCATGGAAAACTGGATTTTTGGCAATGGCCATGCAACTTTGGTTGTCACACTTCAACTCTGTAGCCTCCTATCCTTGTATTCCTATGTGCCATAGGATCCTCCTCAACCATATTGCTTCACATGCTGCAACGCATGCAGCTTTGTACTCAACTTCTGTAGAAGATAATGCTACAATCAATTTCTTCTTACTAATCCAAGAGAAAATCCTTGATCCTAAAGAAAAGCAATATCTAGAAATTGATTTTCTGGTATCAATATCTCCTGCTCAATTTGAATCACAGTATCTGACCAGAGATAATCCTTCTTCATAAAGAATACCATAATCGGTGGTTCCTTTCACATACCTGAGTATCCGCATGATTGCCTTCCAATGAGTTTGGCAAGGCTTATTAGAGAACCTACTTACTACTCCAACAACATAAGAGATGTCTGGTCTACTATTGCACAAGTAGATAAGACTTCCAACTAATTTCCTGTATCTTCCAATGTCCACTTGAGGTGAAGTAACTTCAATAGATAATTTTGTGTTGACCTCCATAGGTGTAGAAATTTCCTTGCAATCCTCCATGTCAAATGCCTTCAATATCTGACTTAATTTTGTTGAGAGATGAAAATCTTCCCTGATTCTTGCCAAACTTTTTGAGCTCCCCTTCATCTCACCATTGAATCTCTTTCTAATCCAAGGGCTCAAATGCAAGGATGCCTTGAGTTTTTGTTGATATGTTTAGGTAGTGATGTGTGTGAACACACTAGGACCGTCGGGGCACTTTTTTCCCTCTTTAGGAGGTTTTCCCCCCCGGCTTGTATATACGCCTATTGCCCTAATGGGCTTCTTATCTTTGTACATTCTCTAGTAATACATTCAGTATTGTGTGTTGTGCTCCAAGCTTCTTCTTCTTCCTTGTGCTTTTCGCGTGCTTCCGTAGACGTTTAACTCCAACAATTGGTATCAGAGTAGGTTGTCGCTTCATCTAGGGCACCGTCAGCACTCCTCTGTTTGCGGTCTCAGAATTGTACGAATTTTGGTGAGCATACTTAGGGTGTTTCCGAGATCAAAACTGCTTCGCTTTGTGGTGCCGAAATTGCGATCTGAGCTCGTTTCGGCCTCCGAACGCACTATTGTAGCGCTTGTGCAGGCTATTTCATCTTTTTGTGCCAAAGGTATATACCTGTTTCTGTTCGCCAGTATAAGTGTCTCGAAGTCTGTTACAGGTTTAGCACAACTCGTCTGGCCAGTTCCGTTCAACTTTTTGAGATACAATCAATTTTCTGCATCAAGGTATTTTAGTCACCGGCCATGGCTGAAAGCAGTGATGTATTTCGTATGTTGGCTGTTCAGGATAAGTTGGATGGTACCAACTACCCATTATGGGCTTATATGATGCGACATGTATTGGTTGCAAAAGGATTGTGGAACATTTTGCAGGGTGTTGAAAGACATCCTGTTACACCTGTAACAACACGTACTGCGAATACAAGTGCTGGAGTTTATGAAGATGGTGTCGAAGATGATATTGTGCAGATTCCTGCTCGTGCTACTATTTCTGCTGCACCTACTGCAGAGCAGATTCGTTGGGATGGCAGAGATGCCCAGGCACATGCATTGATAGCCTTGTCTATCAGACGTGCCATTATTCCTCATATTCGCTCTTGCAGAACAGCTAAGGATGCTTGGGATACACTTACCACATTGTACCAAGCTAGGAATGAGGCTCGTGTTGCTTACCTCCGAAAACAGTTGGAGAGTGAGCACATGAATGAAGGTGATTCTATGGACAGTTTCCTAACGAAGATAAAAGACTTGAAGGAACAGTTGATTTCTGATGATGAGGTTATACCAGATAGCTCACTTGTGCAGACCGTTCTGAATGGTCTTCCTGATTCATATCAGAGTTTTGCTTCTACTCTTCGGTTGATGATGAAAGGCAATCCAAATGCCTTATCATTTGAAGAGTTATTCTTTGTTCTGTTGCAGGAAGATCAGTTCAGGCAAAACAAGTCCATTATGCGAGTTGCAGATCAAGCTTTCTTGGCTAGTCAGAAGGGCAAAGGAAAATGGAGCTCTTCAACTAGTAAGCAGAAATCTGCTAATTCTGCATATTCGAAGAAGGAAGATAAAGATGAGAAGAAATCAGAAAAGCAGAAATTGTTTTGTAAGTACTGTAAAGGGAATGATTATATCATAAAGAACTGTCCAAAACTGGCTGCTAAAGAGGCAAAGAAGAAAGAGGTTGGAATGGTTGTTGTAGAGGCCTCTACACCAAAAACAGAGTCTGCAAATCTTGTGCAGGAAGAAGAATGGGCATTTACTACTGTCTGCAGTTTTGATCCATCTTCTCATGAGCACTGCATGTCTATAGTAGACTCAGATGTTTGGTATTTTGATAGTGGGGCGACCAAACATATTACTTCGCATCGTAGTTTCTTCTCTTCACTCGAGCCTGCCCCTATAGGGAATACTATTACATGCGCCAACAACTCCTCTTATCCTGTTATGGGGGTCAGTAAGATCATTTTGACTACTGCTGATGGTAGTTCTTTCACTTTGTCAGATGCTTAATTTGTACCAGGGATCAAAAAGAACCTGTTATCAGTTTCTGCATTAGCCAAGATTGGCTTGGTTGTGAAATTTGTTGATGAGAGGTGTACAGTTCATGATCTGTCAAATGGTGATGTGATTATTGCTTCTCACATCTTATGTCGTGGGCTGTATAAGCTCATAGACTATGAAAGATCTGTAAATGATTTGGCATGTGCAGTAAATGATTCTCAGGCTATGTCAGATGCAAAGCTTTGGCATGCACGCTTTGGTCATCTGAATTTTGCTAGTTTGCTACACCTGCAGAAATCTGAAATCTCGTTGCCCAAACTTGAGGCACCTGGAAAACATGTTTGTGAAGGCTGTATTTTGGGCAAAATGCAACGTTCATCCTTTCCAAAAGATGATTCAATTGGGGCTACTCAAAAATTGCAGCTTGTACATAGTGATGTCTGTGGTCCTATGCAGACACCTTCCTTTGGAAATTATCTTTACTTTGTGACTTTCATTGATGATTTTTCCAGGCATGCATAGGTATATCCACTCAAAGCAAAGTCCGAAGTGTTCATGTGCTTTAAACAGTTTTTGGTTTTGGCTGAAAATTTGTCAGCATGTAAAATGGGCACCCTCCATTCTGATCGAGGGGGGGAATATATGTCTTCTGATTTTAATGCATTTCTGGCTGAACATGGGATAAAACACCAGTGTACAGTGCCGTATACACCTCAACAAAATGGAGTTGCTGAACGAAAGAACAGGTCACTCATGGAGATGGCGAGGTGCATGGTCAAGAGTCAGGCTTTACCACATAGTTTCTGGCTTGAGGCTGTCATGTGTGCAACATATGTACTGAACAGGTGTCCCACTAAAGCACTGCAGTCTATCACTCCATATGAGGCTTGGCATGACCGCAAGCCATCTGTTGCTCATCTGCATGTTTTTGGTTGTTTGGCATATGCACTAGTGCCTGAACAACATCGCAGAAAATTGGATGATAAGGCAGTAAAATGTATTTTTGTTGGGTACAGTTCTAAAAGTAAAGGCTATCGTCTGTATCATCCACAGACTAAACACATTCTGGTTATCCGTGATGTTGTCTTTGTGGGAGATGCTATTCAGCCATTGCTTTCATGTACTAAGGAGACATCTGTTAGCTCCAAAGACATGTATGATACTTTGATGCCTCTTTTTACAGGTGGACAGTCTAGTGCTGGTCCTAATGAGGCAACTTCTCAGCCTTTGCAAGTTTCATATGATGATGTAGATCATTCCATTTTCGATGCAGATTTACATGATGCACTTGTTGATGAGAGAGCTGATATTGAGCAGGCAAAAACTATGCCAAAATGGTTGGTGCAGACTTTGCGTGACAGCAAATTAGATGCACCTTTGTCATATCGTACTCGTTTAGGCTCTCATAGTGCCTCCTTTGCATCAGATTGCTATGCTATGGCTGCATCTAGTCTTTGTGATGAGAATGAGCCTGTTTCTTTTGATGAAGCACAAAATTTAGAAAATTGGATGGCTGCTATGCAATCTGAATATGATGCTATAATGAAGAATGGTACATGGTCTTTATGTGACTTGCCTCATGGCAAGAAGGCCATTGGCACTAAGTGGGTATACAAGCTGAAGCGTAAACCTGATGGTACAGTTGACCGGTATAAGGCTAGGCTTGTTGCAAAGGGTTATGCATAGGAAAGAGGCATTGATTTTGATGAGACCTTTGCACCTACATGTCGTATGACTACTCTTCGGAGCATTTGTGCACTTGTAGCCCATCATGGTTGGAATGTACATCAGTTGGACATTAAAACAGCATTTCTGAATGGTGACTTGCATGAAGAAGTGTATGTTTTTCAGCCCTGTGGCTTTGTGCAGAAAGGGCATGAACACCAGGTGTGCAGGTTAAAGAAGTCATTATATGGTTTAAAGCAAGTACCACGTGCTTGGTATGAGAAGATACATGCCTATCTGGTTGCACATGGTTTTGAGAACAGTCCAACTGAAAGCACCTTATATGTTAAGCGTGCTAATGATGTGCTTCTAATCATTGTTGTCTATGTTGACGACATGCTGCTCACTGGTCCTATTGAGAAGCATATTGGTGATTTCAAGGCTGATTTGCATGCCTCATTTGAAATGTCTGATTTGGGGCATTTGCATCACTATTTGGGCATTTAGTTTATGCAAGTTGATGGTGGAATGGCTTTGTGTCAAACGAAATATATTGACATATTATTGAAGCGTTTTGGCCTTGAAGACTATAAGCCTATTGCCACTCCTATGGAGACAGGTTTATGATTGAGTCTTCATGATGCTGGAGATGCATTTGATGCTGTTCTTTATCAGCAGGCTGTTGGATGCTTGATTTACTTATGCATTACTCGGCCAGATATTTAGTTTGCTGTCTCATAGATGACCAGGTTTATGCATTGCCCAGGAGTCACGCATTAGAAGGCGGTTAAGCGCATCTTTTGCTACTTGAGTGCTACTCGACTACTTGGGTTGTTTTATCCCAAGGGGGGATCACTACCGCCAGATTTGCATGCTTTTTCTGACTCAGATTTTGCTATGACACTCGTGTGTCCACCAGTGGTTTTTGCTTCATGCTTGGTAGCTCATGTATATCTTGGTTGAGCAAGAAGCAGCCTACTGTGGCCACTTCCAGTTGTGAGGCTGAGTGTAGGGCAACTTTCACAGCGACTGTTGAGTGTGTGTGGCTCAGACGCCTTATGGCTGATTTGGGTGTTGGCCAGTCTTCTGCCACCACCATCTTCACTGATAGTCAGAGCGCATTGGCAGTTGCGAGGAACCCTGTGTTCCATGCTCGCACTAAGCACATTAAGGTGCATTATCACTATGTCAGGGAGAGGTTCTCTGTTGGGGAGATCAGCTTGGCATATGTGCCCATGTAGGAGAACATTGCAGACCTTTTCATGAAGGCTCTACCTAGGGAGAAGTTTGAAGCTTTTCACAAAGCTTTGGGATTACTTCCTTTTGTGGAGTGATTTCCACATAGCTTGGGCACTTACTTATACATGAGTGCCAGCTCCTTGTTCACCGCATCACTCCTAGGGGGGATTTGTTGATATATTTAGGCACTTTTTTCCCTCTTTAGGAGGTTTTTTTCCCCCGACTTGTATATACGCCTATTTCCCTAATGGGATACTTATCTTTGTACATTCTCTAGTAATACATTCAGTATTGTGTGTTGTGCTCCAGGCTTCTTCTTCTTCCTTGTGGTGTTCGCGTGCTTCCGCAGATGTCTAACTCCAACACTTTTGTTATTCAATCTCATCCTTTGGATTTTTGAGCCAATCCAAGGATTATAATTCATTTCCAAGGCTCTCGAAACCATTGAAGTAAGAAAAACCACCGGTTCAAGCTAGTTTTCTCCTATTTGATCAAACAAAAACAAGGGAAGCCTATAACTAGTCTAGGTGATTAAGGTACTAGACTGTGTCCACCACCCTCTTCTCATTGGTCCACCACTAATCACTCACTAATCACTCACTAATCTAAAAGGCCCATGGAGGGTTCATTTTTTCCCCTAATGACTCTCTCTCACAAGTGAAATGAGGAGAATGAGGTAGCGATGGAGATATGACCAAGGAGGTGAAAATTTCATGATGAGGAAGATAGATGTATGGGGAGAGTAGGTATGGTAGGTATGATGATGAAGAAGGTAAAAAATAAAGAAAATAGAAAAGTATCTACTCACCTACCATTTGAATGTCAAACTCTATGTCTTACTGTCACATGCTTGTCCTCAAAGCTCGCTTCCCAACAACAATGCCAAGTTTGGTGTCACTATAGCAGAATGGTAAGAACCAACATGAGGAGAACAACCTCATAATTTTCAATCTGTAGAGGTGTGAGGATAGTATTATGACCAAGAGTGAATGGAGTGCAAAATTGCATGAGTGAGAAGCACACAAGCATGCACACAATATAAAGATCCATTCTAAAAATGAAATTTTTCTTAATACATCCATCCCCTGTTTGCATGGAGAAAATTCAAAATGGGTACATAAAAACAATCATGTTCCAAATCTTTTTGAATTTGATTAAGAAAATGAGAATCTATTACAAATGGAGATTACATAAAGGTTTCTCACTCAATGCATTAGCCGCCTTGTTTTCCTTACCAGCCAAATACTTTAGGTCAAAATCATACTCACTTAATAATTCAATCCAACAATTTTGCCTATTGTTAAGAAATGGTTGTGTCAAAATGGATTTTAGATTCTATTGATTTGTTTTCAATTCAAACTTAACCCCTAAGAGTAGATGTCTTTGATGCTTAAGTGCATGTACAATAGGAAGCATTTCTAGATCATGAATAGGATAGTTAAGTACACCTTTCCTTAATTTTGTAGATTCATATGCAACCACCCTACCATCCTTTGAGAGAATGCTCCCTATGCACTACCACTTGCATTGCATGCAACCACAAAATGTTTTCCCATTTCTAGTACTTTTAGAACATAATTTTTTATGACTTTGTGTTTCAATGATGCAAATGATGTTTGACATATGGGATTCCACACAGATGTTGCATTCTTTTTATTCAAAACTATGTGGGGATTACCTATCTTAGAGGAATGCTTAATATGCATTCTCTCATATTGCACCAATCATAAAAATCTTATAACATCCCTTACTTAGGAACTCACCAATCAACTATTGTTTTCACTTTATCCTAGTCTATATGAATTCCGTTTTTAGATATAGCTCTTCCTAGGTACACAAATTGGTCCTTAGAAAAGAAATACTTACTCTTCTTTCCATACAATTTGTGTTCTCTAAGTGTTTGCAAAGTTTTCTTAAGATGTATGGTATGCTCAACATCATCTTTAGAGTATACAAATATATAATCAAGAAATACTAGGATGAATTCATCTAGATAATCATGCAAAATATTATTAATCAAGGATATGATTGTGGCGAGATCATTTGTTAATCCAAAAGGTAAAATCCTAAACTCTTAGTAGCCATAATGTGTTCTAAAAGCTATCTTGGGTATGTCATCTAGTTTGATCCTAATTGTGTGATATCTAGTTTGATGAATACATTTTCTCCACGTAATTGACTCAATAATTCATCTATATGGGGGAGTGGATGCTTTATTTTTATCGTTCTTTTATTCAACCCCCTATAGTCGATGCATAGTCTATAAGAGCCATCTTTCTTTTCCCCAAACAAAACAAGTGCTCCCCAAGGTGAAGCACTCGGGCTTATTAAGCCTTTCTTCAAAAGATCATCTAATGGAATCTTTAGCTCCTTTAATTCATCTATGTTAAATCTATAGGTTGTTCTAGAATATGGTGTCAATAGCATGCTCAATCTTCCTAGGTGGAGGTATACCATGTAGATGTTCATGAAGTACATATTTATATTCTCTCTAAAGATTTTGTACATAATTTAGAAGCTTGAGATCTTCACACCAGCAAATGAATTTCCTTGGATTGAAATTATGGTTTGTGGATGTTACACTTGAAACCAGATTGAGTTCATGAGAGCTTGGAGCAGTCTATATCTCAACACACTGGTACCATTGTCAAGGATGTGCTCATTGGAAACCACATTCGATAACTTGTTCATTGCAAGAGGTACATGCTCCATGGTTTTTCTATTTCCTACATTTACATGACTTGGAAGAGAACATTGCCGCATGCATATAACCATTCCATAGTTTTAGAGAGTTGGGGAAGGTAGGGATACTGCTAGGTGTAGTCTTGATAGTTTCCATTGTTGTTTCTATCATTAGAAAGCTTCTATTGTTATATCCATTGTTATAGATTAAGTAATGCAATTCTATTTTGCACTTTTTTTTCTCCTTTTATTTCATTCATGAATACATTTTCAGGATAGGAATGGCAGTTTGGTAGTGAGGCCTACATAGTTGGTTAAGTCCATGAAAAATTACTTCGATGGCACAGGAAATCCATACGATTACGTAGTAGACTTTAGACAAGTATTGAGAGATGAACAAGTTGATGACATGCTCACTCAATATAATGATTTTGGTTTGACTCTCAAGAACACAACCTTGAATTGGTTTCAACCATTACACCAACTGCAATTTAGAATCATAAACCAATTATTAGAAGCCTTCATAATTGAGTTCTCCAAGAGTGGCATGTGACACAATACCTCATCCCTGGTTCATAGCTTTAAGAATATGCCTCAGGGAATAGTTAGGCTTGCAGGTAAACAATTTAGACAATATCTAGAGAGATGGCCTATTCTCAAGTTAACCACACTACCAAACAAGTGGCTTTATTCCAAGCCATCCACCTCTATTGAAGAACTAGCAAAGAAGGTAGCTTAAAAGCTAGGAGTCTCAAGCAAATGCACACATAGAAAGGTCTTGATGAAACAATGATACACATGTGGAGGAGACCACATGGTTAATGTTTGCCTAATCATGGCTCAACCCCAGGGAAACCCTAGCAGCCAATGCTACATGATAGAGCAAAAATACATAAGCCACACAACTAAAGGGGTTGTCAGAAAAACTTATAAGCAACCTTACCAATAGGTTAGGTATCAAAACCAATACCAACAATAGTTTTATAGACCACAACAACAATATCAACCTCAATACCAACAACAATATTAGGCATCATATAGGTCACAACTAGTCCTAGGAAACCAACTGCCACCTCCTACCAATGTGATCCCAGTTAAGTATGCAGTGATAGAGGAGAACCCTAATAGAGCATTGGTGTCGATGACCCCTTTGGTCTCAAGAAATGACCCTCATGCTTAGAGTTTTGACCACACCCATGAAGATAGTCCACGAGCTTATTACACAGAGTCATCCGAGCATAGTGAGACTTATCCATATCAATATGAGGCACTACCTATGGAACCAAATTTGGAGCCATAATAGTGCAATGTCATGTATAAGAATCCAAACCCCAGGTCCTAAGTGAGACAAATGAGACCAAAAGCCCCTAGAGGATCATGTTTTAGATGTCAAGGTGACCATTTCATTCATGCATGTCCCCACCCATCAGCTCCAAGACAAGAACATGCCATCACAATACACGACTTTTGTCTTGAGTGCGGCAAAGAACTTCTCCCAAGAGATCGTCCAAGCAACCCCTCTAATGAGCCCAAGGTTACACCAATTAATGTGGTAGGCTTAAAGGTGGATTCAAGTTTAGTAGTGTTAACGTGGTTCCTATACATGAAGTCATTAGGGCACAAACCTTAAAACACGCTGGTTTTAAAACAAGCTAAACCAGTTGAAGAATCGGAGTCAAGTGAATCAAGAGAGCCTAGTAAGAGGAAAACAAGGACCTAGAAGGATACCAGGGAGAAGGCTAATCGTAAGTGGGCTAGAAAGTTATCCAAACTACAAGAAAGCATGAGAGACACAAAAACAAAAATTGAAGACATTGCATCTCAAAACCCCTCACATGCCAAAAATCCATCCATTCCACTTCATCCACCCCACCACTCATTGTGAATAAACCACAACTAGGGTATGTTCTCATAAATCCAACCCCACAAGGCTTGGACATGATGTTCAAAGCCTACCAAGATCGACTTCAAGAAGGCCCAACAATTGCAAACATAGAAAAGAGTTATCCTAGAGCAGATTTAGAGATTGAACGGACAAAAATTTGCATGAAAATGGTAGAACTAGCTCAGTCTATGCTCGAGGCTAATAAATTGTTCAATGAGACAAATTTTGTCAGACCGGGTTTGCATTTCCAAGGCTTATTAGAAAGACTAGAGTAGTTGGTAAACAAGCTGCAGTTTTCTTTACCTCCATAGGCTCAACAAGTTGCTGAAAGAGAAAGCTCACCACCAATAAGAGTTTATGTTTCTAATTCCATGGATGTTGGAATACTTCTTTCAATTCAATCGTACTCTCAAGAGTTCTTGTGGGAAATACAATAAGAGAAATGGGCCAAGGAGAAGGGTAGTTCCCCTCCTATTCCTCAAATTGATGATCTTTATGATCTAAATTCCCTAAGACATTCCAACTATTTACGAAGACCAAGTAGAGAAACAAGAAGATGAAAGATTAGAGTTTGAATCTAATTCTTTACAAGAGTTGCCACATTCACAAGCCTATGGGAATCTTAATCTCTTCATATCAGAGCCCCCACAATACTAATAAGAAATGAAGGCACAGTCATTCCAAGAAACACTGAAGTCGTGAAGAACACTAAGGTGCAGTGTCATCTCACCTTAGAAGAGCTTCTCAAAGTAAAACTTGAGATGTGGAAACATGTGGCGAATCAAGTTCCAAAACTTGGTTCCAATATGTCAAAAGAAGGCTCTAAGAAGAAAGTCCCAGAGATACCTCTGGACAAAATAGGAGACATGAGCGAAGTTGAAGGAGGTAATACTTATCTTTCGATCACCTACCAAGGTTACACAACCAAAGCTATCTTAGATTCAGGTATTGGTGTTGTCATTGCGACCACCTCCTTGTGGAACCAATGGGGCAAACCCCCATTAAGAACAACTAGATTGAAGCTTCAAATGGTTGATGTCCATGTTGAAAGACCACAAGGATCCTAAAAATAACGTCTATGAAATGATCCTAGGAAGAACCTTTCTATGAAAACTGCAAATAGTACAAAATTTGGGAACCAACTGCTTGTACTTGTAGCACTTAGGGGTCACAAGCAAGGTTGATCTGAAGGATTATACCTTCATAGATGTACCAACCCTATAGTGGAATCCTATCCACAAGGTGCAAGAAGACTCAATCTCTATGCATTCTGTAAGTTCTTTTGATCCATCTTGGATGCATGAAGATACTCACTTGTGGATGTGGAAGCTCATATAGGAAGAGAAAAGATGCCTAAAAGCAAGAGAAGAAGGAACTTCTCAAGGAGCGAGACCGTTTAGACACCCGGCCTATACATCGATGATCTTTCCAAATGAGGAAATTGAGCCTCATGTTTGGGCAAAAATCTTAGCCACCATGGACATCACTATCAGTGAAGAATAGTTATGCCTCATTGTGTTATGATATCTCTTTGTTCATGTGTGAACCTTTGCTAGAAGAGCATGACTCTAATGAGGTCATAGAAGAAGAAGCGGATGGTGATGATCTATAGTCCATTGTGATGGATACTTGCTTTAATCAGAGGAGAACTATCTAGAAAATGTAGGAATATTTACCCAAAAAGAAGAAGGACCTCTCATAAACATTAAAACTATAAATTCAAGGGATGAACGTGAAGGTAGTCAAAAGAAAAAGAAAAGAAAAGTAGTGAAACAAGGAAAGGAGGAATCATTGTTCAAAGTACCGAAGAATTTCAAGAAATATGAAGTTCAAGACCAAAAAATTTTGGTACAAATGTCTAAGAGAGAGGCCATCACAGGAGAAGTGTATGATAATAAAGAAAAGACCAAAAAAATTGTTGTAACCATTGAAGAGAATGAAGAGCAATGTACATGCATAGGAGAAGAACTAAGTGCAAAAGAAGTAGAGCTTGTAGCTTTATTAGGGGAATATAGGGATGTGTTTGCATGGATCTATAGAGACTTGAAGGGAGTAGATCCGAAAATATGTTCTCATACAATCCCCACGACAATTGATGCCAAGCCCACCGAATAGAAGCCCTACATATATAGAGACACTTATGCAGCCAAAATAAAAGAAGAAATTGACAAACAGATTGAAGCTTGATCTATCTATGAGATTGAGCATATTGAATGGGTGTCCCCCCATCATAGTGATGCTCAAGAAGAATGGAAATTTGCAGGTGTGTAATAAGCTTAAAAAAGTTCATTCCGCTATGATCAGAGATAGATATCCACTTCCAATCACTGAACATTTATTGGAGTGTGTTGCAGGGAAGAAAGTTTATAGCTTCCTTGATGGATTTTTAGGTTACAACTAGGTAGCCATTGTCCCAAAAGATCAACACAAAATAGCCTTTGCCATAGAGTGGGGAATCTTTGCATTTTGTGTGATGCCATTTTGGCTCACCGATGCACTTGCAACATCCCAAAGGCTCATGTGTCCTGTCTTCAAAGAGTTCTTACAAAAGAGCTTGGAAGTTTATGTGGACGATTTATGTGCACATTCCCAAGAAAGAAGACACCACATCCCAAAGCTCAAGAAGATCTTCAACAAGTGTAGAGAATATTGAGTTTTTTTGAACCCAAAAAAGTGTGTTCATGGTACATCAACGTAAGATCCTAGGTCATATTGTTTCTAAGAATGGAATATCAACAGATGAAGAGAAAGTAGGAGCCATAGCCGAGTTGCTGAAGCCAAGGAATGCTAAAGAGGTACAAGCCCTTATGGGTCATTGTGGATATTAGTGCAAGTTTATCCACATGTATGCAATCATAGATAAACCTCTTTACGCTTTATTGATGAATTTTGAGTGGAACAATGAATGCAAAAATTCCTTCAATAAACTGAAGAGAAATTTTTGCATAGCACCAATATTGACAACTCCTGATTGAAATGCACCCTTCCATGTCCATGTAGATGCATCTAGTTATGCAATAGGATGTGTGCTAGCACAACCCACATGTGAAGGAAACGTAGATTTGCGTGTAGCATATGCTAGCAGACAACTAAACACGACTGAAAAAAACTATACAAAAACTTAGAGAGAAGGCTTAGGCATGGTATATGCCATGAAGAAGTTTAGACACTATCTATTGGCCAACAAGTTCAAGTTTTTCACTAATCATCAAGCTTTATTATGTTTAGTCAATAAACCTTGCAATACAGGATGCTTAGTAAGATGGTTCCTCTTACTAATGGAATATGACTTTGAAGTGGTTGTTAGGAAAGGTAGGACCCACCTCAAGGCAGATCACCTTTCTCACATCACTTGAGGAGAGTCACCGCAAGGAGTGTTTGATGAACTGCCTGACACTTTTCTATTCAATTTAGAAGTTGTTCCTAAATGGGCAAATAATTTGATATGTGTCCTAACCTTTGGACTCGCAAAAAAGAATGCAAAAATGAACAAAGATGAAATTATAAAATCGCAAAAATATTAAATATTGGCAGGAAGTATGTACACACAAGATATAGAGGGTCAACTAGCTTGTTATGTCAAGGAGGATGAACATAGCAGTTGGTTGCAACAAGCCCATGAAGGATTTCTAGGAAATCATTACTCTAGACTATGAACATTGCATAATCTAAAAAGTTTAGGAGTGTATTGGCCTACTATGGACAAAGAAATACATGAGAGGATTAAGAATTGTCCATTGTGCTAGAAGACACCCCCAATGGAGTATGCTACTCTTTATCATGTATCATTCCAGAATAGAGTGACCCATGGGTAGAATTTATGAGATCAAGAACTCTATCGAGTGAGGCTAGTCTAGCAAGAAAACAAAGCATGGAGCAAGAGGCTTAGGACTACGCCTTAGTAGGAGATAGCCTATACCAAAGAGGCAAAGATGGTTACTTAAGGTTGTGTGTTCATGAATCAGACTATTTGACTATCTTAGAAACTGCACATAGTAGTGTTGCAGATGGACACTTTGGGCCTGACCAAGTAATTAGCACCATTCTATTCTCAGGGCTATGGTGGCCCACTCTTCATATGGATGCACATACCTTTGTGAAGAGATGTGACACATTCCAATGTGCACAATATCCGATAAGAAAAGACAAAACACCTTGAGGCCAATGATGGGGGGCACACATTCTCGAAGTGGGGTATAGACTTTGTAGGTCCGATTAACCCCCCAACTATAAAATCCCATGTAGAGTGCATTATTGTAGTCACAGATTACGTTACAAAGTGGGTAGAAGTAAAATCCACGACAAAGAATGATGCTCAAATGATGGCTAAGTTCTTATTCGAGAATGTGTTCACTAGATACCGATCACCAATAGAGTTAGTAAGTGATAGAGGTATGCACTTTGTGAATGAAGTCATTGAAAACCTTCTCCAAGAATTCTTCGTGATATGTAAGAAGTCTGCCCCCTATCATCCACATGCTAACAGACAAGCCAAGAGCACAAATAATATCCTATGTAATGTTACGACTAAACTAGTAAATAATAAACACTCTAATTGGGGTAACCAACTTCATCATGTTGTTTGGGCTTACTGTGTTGCCTACAAAATGGTACTCAATGCCACCCCATTTCAAATGGTCTTTAGATAGAATGTTTTGTACCATTAGACTTCATGATCTTGACCTTAAAAGTAGCACAAGAGCACGAGTGGAATGGACACTAGTTGTCCTCCAAGATGTTTTATCTAGACCAATTAGGTGAAACTAGGCTACAAGCAATAATAAGCATCTATCTTACAAAGAAAAGACAAAAGGCATACTTTGATGCACACATCAAGGATAAAGGATTGAAATAGGGAGACCCAATGTTGACATATACACTAAAGCAGCATGCCCGTAAATTGGAAAAATGAGGATATGGACCCATGGTCATCAATAGAATTTCCACTAGTGGTGCGATTCAATTGGCCACTCTAGAAGGTGACATCTTGCCAAGCTATATTAGTGGATGCTGAGTCAAGCTATACCAAGAACCGCTTACAAAGGATATGCTAATGAGACTCAAAACTACTAAGAAGCAAAAAGAAGAAGAGTTAAAGGTTAGAGAAGAAGTAGAGGCAGAGGCTAGAGAGCGCATTAGATGAAATAAGTTAAAGCAAAAAGGCCTAGATGTCAATCCCAATGCCCCAAGATATCACATGGCTATGTGCACCAAAAAGAGTACACATCCTAGCATCATAGATAGATAACCATTCATCACGGTTGAGCTAGGGCATGCTACTGCAAATAAGACGATCAAAGTTCCAATGTAAGTTCTATGCACTTAGCAACAAACCCTATCTTTCATGCAAGAACCAAACACATAGGGGTTTATTAACATTTCATCAGGGAGAAGATCATGGTAAAAGAGATTGACATTTCTTTTGTTTCAATTGAAAAGCAAGTAGTAGATATGATGACATAGGGACTTGATGGAATAAAGCTTTGGAGATTTAAATCAATGGCAAGTATTCAACTTATTATATAATGAAGACTCAAGCATACTTTAGCTTGAGGGGGAGCTATTGGAAGATCAATTTTACACTATGCTTGAGGTGGATTTTTTCTACTTCATCAGACCATCATGAGGAATGTACCAAAGATATCCCTTAAAGAGGTTCTTCATCAATATTTAATTTTTTGTTATATTTCATAATATGAGGATGGTCTATCAAGATCTATTATTCAACTCAAAAACCCTGACCAACCCTTTGGACTTGAACACCTAGTGGCCAAGTTCGAAGAGGGCTTGTATATTGACAAGCAAGGAACCATGTACATGGTCAGCAACTTACCAAACAAGGAAGATGAGTTTTGAAATGTCATTTTGGAGAATGAGATAGACGACCTAGAATAGGGAAAGTTAGAAGGACAACCTAGGACACCCCACGACAAATCCATCTTGACAAGAGTGATTACCCCCTAAGTGGATTCCTCAAGAAAACAAAACCATAGATCTACTCCTGAATAGAGAGACCGATGAAGCTTTTTGGATATTTGAACTCGATCAACCTAATGAAGTAGGAGAAGTCATGGTATATGAATTTAAAGATCCTAATACACCAAGCAAGGTTATCTATCTAGACAACACATCAGAAACAGTGTTTATAGTGATGGAGCACGGTGGCATGCTTACACTTGGAAGTGTGAATTAGTCTTCCCCCCACCTAGAAGAACTAGAGATAGACATGAAGTGAGATTTGAAAACCCCTTAGGTAGAGATCGATCACGAATGGGAACTGAAAGAACTGATCAAGAAAGGCATAGATGCCCAAGAAATCAGAGTGGCATGGATGAGTTTCCCTTGCCTAATCAGCACCAACCACAACAATACTTTAGGCCTCAGCACTATCAACCTCTATACAAAGCTCACAAAAGACCTCACCCAATATTAGGCCAACAACCCCCTCCCCCATCCAATTATATCCTAGTCAAGTATGCCTCACCTGAGAAAACTTGAGTAGAGCATTAGTTCCCATGCCATTGTTGATTTTTGAAAGTGATCCAAATGCTCATAGCTTCAACTCAACACATGTAGATAGCCGAGTGGCTTACTACATGGATTCACAAGCGCACACTGAGAATTACCCTTATGAAAACCCCAATGAAACTAGTTGGGAGTAGAATACTCTAATGTGATGCATGCAAATCCTAATCTGAGGCCCCAACCTAGATAGCAGAGAAGCCAATCACCAAGAGGTCCATGCTATAGATGCCAAGGAGATGGCTACATTAGAGATTTCCAAATCCCTACACCATTACAACCCCAACGAGTGACAATTTAAGTTTTTTGTCTAGATTGTGGTAAGGAACACCTCCTATGGGATTTCCCAAAGCATCTATCCAATGCATAAAAAATCGCACCGATCGATGTTATTAGGTCGGCAGTAGACTCTAGCAGATGTACAATCACTTTAGCCCCTATGCAAGTAGTCACTAGAGCTCAGGCATTACAACAAAACCAAGGCATAGGTCAAGAGAAGAGCCTAGAAAACAGTGAGACAGACAGCACAACTAAAAAAAGAACAAGAACTTGGAAGGATAGCCATGAGTGGATGAAAAGACAATGGACAAATATGATGAGTGAACCCAACGAAAGCTTATGGGAGACTAAAGCTAAGCTTATAGAAATCACATCTTGACACACTCTCACATACCATCACCATCATCACCTAACACCAATCAACCCCTTCACCACCCAGAGTAGCATCAGTTCTGGAAGATCCTACTCCCGAGGATTTAGATATGATGCTTAAACCATATCATGCTAGAATTCAAGAAAGCCAAATATGACAAAACATGACAAATGTTACCCTAGAGCTGACCTAGATATTGAAAGAACTAAACTATGTGCCAAAATGGTAGAACTGGCTCAAACCATGTTTGAAGTCACCCACCCTCTTAATTGTACAAACTCAACCAAGGCATAATTACACTCTCTTGGATTGTTAGAGTGACTAAAGAAGATAATAGAAAGATTTTGAAATTCAACTACATCAAAGGTTAGCAATGATATAAGTGAAGGGGTAAGCTTGCCCTCATAGGAACCTCACGTACATTATTCCACTAATCAAGAAATCTCTTCTTCTGTGGGTCAATAGTTATAGGAATTCATAAGAGAGATTTAAGAGGAGAAATGGACCAAGGAGAGTGAGAATCCTCCTCCCATTGAGATAGTGGATCATCTTCATGATCAATTCCCAGAACACATTCCTTCTATATATGGAAATCAAGAGGATGCCTAGTCTAGTGAGCATTTAGACTTTGAATCCAATTCCTTGCAAGAATTGCCTCATTTTATAGGCCCATGGGATTCTACGTCTATCCATATGAGATCACCTATAGTCATGTGTAGCTCAGTGATGAGTAGCACCTCCTTTAATGTCAATTCGGGAAGACGTGAGGATGATATGATGACCTCGAGCAAGTGAAGGCACAAGTGCGTGAGTGAGAAGCACACCAACATGCACACACGTACACACACACGTGCACCCACGACAAGACAAAGAGAAAGACAATGGAGTTCTTCTAGATTACTTCCAAAATGCTCATACAAGTTCAAATCTATTATAAGCTAACCCCAAAAATGAGCTCTCTAGCTCTATTTATAGTTTTTGACTAGCTTTTGGCCCTGTCCAGACCTAGTGTCTGGCCTAGTTAAAAATTAGGTTCTGTGGGCTATTTGGAGGTTCAACGGAGTCTAAAAATGTGAAAACTGATAGGTAGGTACTTCTAAAGCTCCTCAAGCTCAAGGACTCCTTGGCTTGCACAAAATGGAGCTACAAAAATGTGAAATGATATTTACAATGGTTTTTAGTGATGAAAATCACTATTTTTGTAGGGGTTTCTTCTAACAGTTTGACATACATTTCCTAGAGCTCCCTACTTGCTCCTTCTTCTTGTGTGCCCACCTCTTTGAGGCATGAAAAATTTAGATGGCCTACTTGCCAGATCTTCTTTGACTACTCTGTCTGCTTGTGTCTTCTCTTCGCTTCGACTCCCTTCGTTGGCTTCCTTGTCTTGTGAGTCCTTCAGTTCCTTGACTGCTGCCAACACCCCCCCTCTCTCGCGTCTATCGTCTCTGACAGACCCTTGTTGAGTGGGTTGTTGGATGTAGTACTCCACTACGTTTGTGGCTAAATGATGTTCTGCTATTCTCAACCCTTTGGCCAAATCAGTGAGTAGGGCATCCTAGTCTACTGGCCCTGGAACCTCTGGATGTGGCATACGTAGCTTTTTTGAATGTAGGGCTTGTTCCACTGCAAATAACTGTAATAGATGAGATGGTCTAGGAATGAATATCTCTGAATGATATTCCCAGAACCCTGTGATGAACATTTCTTCAAACGTCTGTTTGAAGCAGGTAGGGAGATACTTTATACGAGCATGCCATGCATATACGACGTTAATGGATGGTGTGGTGCTCATATCGTAGACAAGGTCCTGATTCCCTTCATTAAATCCAATATCTGAAAGATGAGGTTCTTTGATATTCTTAAATGTCTTGAATGTAACCAGCATGAGCTCAAAAATTTTGAGGCACATCTGTGCCATGACATCTGGGACATTCTTGAACCCGACTCCCCAATGCCGAATCGTTGAAATCATGTATGCTACTGTGGGTTGGCCTTTAGGTGGGGCTAGGTAGACATAATTGAGCCATTTTTCACATCCTTTGATTGTTAGCATTGTTTTTGTGTACTCCGGCCAAGACCTTCTTCGAAAGACAGGGCAGTAGCAGGGATTATACTTGATATATAAAGGCATGTTATTCCACGTGCGTACCATCTCAGGGTAGGTTTCAAGCAGACGGATCCTCCACGTAGGTTGATGTATATTCCCCTGCTTGGCACTTTTTGGGATGTCATCCGGTGCAAACTATGTCGCTGAGGTTGCTTCCTTTGTTGTGCGTTGCTTGATTTCAGCATTGTAATCTGCCATTAGTACACAGAATGGAACATACAGATCATCGGACGTGCCAATCCACCTAGGATGGGAGAGGTTTCTGAAGTAATCCGATTTTATGATGACTTCTTCCAATCGTGACATAGACGCTATTTGAATTGCAACTCTCTCATCATGGGTTGTAGCAACCTTCTCCAACCTTTGCATCCATTCAGGCGCTTCGATCTCAATCGTGTCCATTCCTTCTTCTGTTTGCTTACCTCCAGGTGTTGGCATGGGAACATATGGGTCTTCAAAGATCTCCTCCACTTGAATTGGCACTAAGTCTTCAGGTTCCGGTTCCACCAGGGGAGAGGGTTGACGTTCGTATTGAAGAACTTTACTTCGTAGTTCTTCTAGTTCTACTCTGAGTTCTGCGACTTATTTAGATGTGTCGGTTGCGGTTGAGACTTTGCTTGGTAACTCCTGCTGAGTTGCCAGTTGCTTTAGTAGATCATCTCTTTCTCTTTCTAATGATGCGTGGGCTTCCAGGAGGTCAGCATGGGTTTCCAACACAGTTTGCATATTTTCCGAGGGGATGGCCTTGAAATTCTCTGGGTCGATTTCATGCGGGTAACCTTCCATTGCTGCTTCCAGGTTTTCTTCATTCTGTTTCTGCGAGTGCTGTGGACATGTGCTTCCGTAATAAGGCAAGATTGCGTTGAAGCTTGAGGTTGTCTGTGATCTCAGCGTGTAACATGTCATCGAGTTGTTGTTTTTCTTCAGTATTTGACTAGGGTGGATTGGCCACTAATTGATCATGTTGTGCTTGCAATGTAGTATACTATTGTTGTAATAGCCGCTTCTCTTTCTCTAAATCAATGAATCTTGCTTGGAGCCTTTCATGGTCTCTGAAGAGGCTCGTATGTTGTGCGTCTAGGTGTTGGTAATGATGTTGTAGCTGAGACATACACTGGTACATATTATTAAATACATTATTAACAGGGGTGGATGCGGGAAAAGTGTTGAATGCAGAAGGGAAGGGAAAAGGGAATGGGTGCGTGTATGCTGTGCTTGAAAAGGGTGAAGTTGGTGGTGGGGGAATGGGAGATTATGGACATATGGGGGGAGGGAGAGGTGCAGAGGTGGGTGATATGTCCATTAGATCAAAAATGGATGCGGTCGTGGGAGTGATTGTGAACATGGGAATTGTGGGTGTGGTGATGGTGGTGAAGGTGTAAAGTGGTGTGTGTAGTTGTGAATATGAGCTGCTAGGAAGTGTGATCGGGGGAATGGGGTTTTCCGTGGCTACACTTAGAATTACAGAGTCAGTAGTAGTGTAAACAAGAGAGGTGGTGATCGATTGTGTAGGTTGTGTGGGTTGACTAACGGTCTGTGCTTCAATATGGGAAGTGGACCTTGGGGCGGTGACATTAGTGGTTACACCGGTAGTGGGAGGTGAAGGTGGTGGAGTTGGAGGGAGAGGGGGTAAGGGGGGTGCACTGGATGTATGGGCTTCCTTAGTGTCAAGAATGGTATGAGCTGTGCCCGTGGTCGTGGATGTGGTGCCCTGGGGTTCTGATACTAATACATTCATTTGTTTTCCTAATCGAGGGGGGCGTTTGTCGTATCTTTGCTCTGATCTTCACGAGTGTGCAAGGGCGGTATGCACCGTTTCAGGTACTCCCAATGCATCAACAATCATATCAAGGGTTGCCCTGTATTGCTCATCTACGCCTTTGTCTTCCAAGATCTGATTCATCAGGGCCTTTCCTGCTGCCAAGGATAATTTGTGTTGTTCTTGAACTCGATTGATGGTATCATATAATCTCTTCAATTGCTTTGTATAAGCGGAGGCTCCTTCAAGTCCCTGTACAACTTCTTGCTCATATTCATACTCTTCTTCATCAGACAATCCTTCCTGTTCTTCCTCTTGCTCCTCTTCTTGATCATCCTCCACTTCGACTACTGTTGGTTGGACTGGATGGGGTTGGATGGTATCTGTCTGTTGCCCACTTGCCTGCTCTGCTTCCACTTCTAAATTGGTAGCATTGATTATTCTGGCCACCTCCTCAACCGTTAGATCTTCCAATGTTAAGCCATGAGGGAACTCTAAGTCAGTTGGTACTGGTGGAAACACTAGGTTCGGGCCTTCTGTGTTGTGCCTTGGTAACCTTATAGTGAATGGTTGCACTCGCTTGGGAAGCCGTGGGGTGGTTTCTGGTGTCAATGTAGCACCTCGGGCCTGTGCACAAGGCATCTGAACTGCACCTCTCATTTTCTTGGATGGAGGCCCTGGGGTTGATAGTCTGCGTTGAAATTCTTGCACCCTGGTCCACACAAGCGCGCGTTGGATTGGCACATCATATGCCAAGCACCTATAAACGATCCTCGTGAGAGCACAACATCCATACAATACCGATTTTTGCTTCTTATACCACCGTTGATGTGCCAAGTGGATTTGGTCAATAATCCAGTGAGGCATGTTGATTGTTAGATCGAAGGCGTCTGCTAAATATAAACTGAACCATATCTTCTTGGGTGGCATTGTGAACCTCTCTTGAGCGGGGAATGCGAAATGCTGCATGACCATTTGCAAGTGAATGGCAATAGTCGGTGTCATTGCCACCATGTCTTTTAGTTTCGTCAGATTCCTGTTCTTCATGTTATCTGGGACCATTGTCTCTTTTTCGGTGGGGATATGCATACCTTTCATGTCGAGGGCTTCTCTTACCAAATTATTTGCCAATTTGAACCGCTTCAGCTCATTGCCCCTTGTGAGAGATGGGAGGACAAAGGTGTTGTATCCCTTTTTCTCTTTGCTCGGAGTGAGGGTGCTAATCAAATACGAGCATCTAAGAAAGTCGGGCTTTGGCAACTAGGCTTTGAAGTAATTGTATAGTCCCACTTTCTTCCATATCGGTTTCATTCCTTCATTATTTTGAAGTCTTTCGAATTCCCTAGTGAAGAAATGATACCTGCCCCAGCGCCCGTTGAACTCTATCTCTGCCTCCCATAGGTCAGTGCCTTCTCCCAGAGGTCCTGCCACGTCACTGAACCAATGTGAGTTTTTGCTGACTGCCATTGTGCGCCCCTGTGGAGGATTCTGCACCAATATGGCATGTAATGCTCATAATGCCACTAGGCGTTCCTTCAATTCCTCCTCAATGGGAAGACTTTCAATGTCCACAATCTGAGGGTTGGTGCCTGCCTGGGAGCTAGTTCCTGCAGCCTCGGCCATATTGAAGGGACTGGTCACCAGTTCTATGAGAATATACAAATGAATGTTAACATTGCAAACGGACACCAAGCGTTCATGTGTCCCCGTTACAACATTAACATGATTTTAGTGAGAAGTTAGTAGGTCAACAAGTGCTCGGTAATCGTGTGTGTAGTTAGGGAATGGATAATCCTAAGAGCTAAATGGAAAGATGCGGTGTATGAGTGATGTAGTTAGTAAGTGGGTATGAATTTACAAATGAGGGTCGGGGGGTTTATTACACGTTTTAGGCTGCTAAATACTGTGAATGGCTTTCGGTTTTGGTTTGGTGGAGCCTCTTGAGGGCTTGGTGAGAGTATCTGCTTGGAAATGAGGCTTTTTAGGGACCCATTTACAAGTGATTCTACTCGTGCTCATGGGTGAATATGTGTTCATGCGTGATGTATAAGAATGGGTATCAGATGTTAGAGTGAGTGGACCATGTTGTACGGGGTGTGGTCTCTGTGTAGCTATTTGAGCCCGCAAGCAAGCCTTAGGCACCCAAATTTGTCTTGATTGTGGGCTAGCCTTCATCGACTTCTTGGGTACCCAGATAGACTTCATTTTCGCAAAAGAATTCTTGAAAGACTTCTTATTAGTGTCCTGTTGTTGATTACTAATAAGAAAGTTTTCCCGTGTGGTTGGATTGATCGCAACAGGCTGTTCGCCTTTCCGCACCCACACTTGTTTCAATGGCTGAGACATCCTGTTTCGCACGTTCTTTTGGCCTCTAGCATAGGTAGTACTCTGCTCCTTCTGTATTTGATCTTCCTTTGGTTGATGCATCCCTCTGGCCTTTAGAAAAGAAGGGAGTTCCGTTGCATCCTTGACTTCTTTATTGAGATCATCATACCTCTGCATCACATAGTTTTGGACAAGAACAACATGGTCATCTTTATGTGTACTCCTGGAAGGACCAGGAGTGTGTGCCTTGCCTAATTCCTTGAGTGCTTCATTTTCTAACTCAATTGTAATGCGTTTCTCATTGACCCAAACCTGAAGAAGTCCACTTCTTAGGTTTAAGTTGGCTGCATGGTCATAGATCCAGTCTTGACCCAAGACCAGAGGCTCAGTGAGGTCCTCATCTTGACACACTAGTACTTTCACTGTCATTAAGACATCTTGAATGTGGAGGGGAAGCTCCACCTCGCCCATGCAAGGGGTTTCCACACCTCCCAATCCTATGAGATATGCCTCTATAGGATTGACTTTTAATTTCAATTCTTGACAGTAAGAGAGTCTCACCGCACTAGAGGCTGCACCTGAGTCAATCAATGCTCGCACAATTTTTGCACTAATTCCTCGTCCTATCTCTAAGGTCACAAATGGACGTCGATCGATTATTCTATGGGCACTTATTCCGGAGACTTCACACATTGCCATATGATATCCTGGATCCGCATAGTCATCTGTCCTGGGCTGATCCCTACCCTGTTGTCTCAACTTCATCCTTCTGATGCGTTCTAAAGCTTCTGCTTGAGCTTCTTCTCGAATTCGCTTTTCTTCCTCTTTGCGTTTCTTGGCAATGTTGAGTCGATTTAGCATCTCTTCAGTCAGAGGTTCCTGATATAACTTGACTCTGCACCCGCTTATGTAGCTAGGTAGAATATCGCCTTCTAATGTGGCTAGTTGTACTGCTCCACTCGTTGAGATTCTATTTATGATCATAGGTCCATAGCCACGCTTCTCTAATTTTCTCGCATGTTGCTTCAGGGTGTAGACTAAAACTAAATCTCTTGCCGTCAATCCCTTATCCTTAACATGGGCATCAAAGTATGCTTTCTGTCGTTTCTTAGCTGCATATATCCCTGCAGCAGCTCTCAGTCTTTTTTCTCCTAATCGCTCAAGGTCAAAGATCCTAGAGGAGAGCTCATGGCCCGTCCACTCATGCTCCTGTGCTACTTTCAATGTCGGTATCAAGAAGTCCAATGGTAGCACTGCATTTTGACCGAATACCATCTGAAGAGGAGTGGCTTGGAGTACCGTTTTGTAGGCAACTCGGTATGCCCAAACAGCATGATGTAGCTGTTTGTCCCAATCGGAGCGTTTATTATTCACTAATTTGGTAAGCACGTTGCATAGAATCTTATTTGTGCTTTCGGCTTGCCCATTAGCTTGTGGATGATAGGGGGCAGATTTCTTGTGTATAACCAAGAATTCTTGGAGCAAATTTTCAATAACTTCATTCAAGAAGTGGGTGCCTCTATCACTTACTAGCTCTATGGGTAGCCTGTATCTAGTGAACACATTCTCAAATAGGAACTTAGCGGTCGTCTGAGCATCATTCTTTGACGTGGCTTTTACCTCTACCCACTTGGTGAGATAGTCTGTGGCCACAATGATATATTCAACATGGGAACCCTTAGCTGGGGGATTAATAGGACCAACAAAGTCTATTCCCCACTTAGAGAATGCACGTCCACCCATCATAGGCTTTAGTGGCATATCATCTTTGCGTATAGGATACTGAGTTCGCTGACAAACATCACACCTCTTCACATAGGTATGTGCATCCATGTGAAGGGTCGGCCACCATAATCCTGCAAATAGGATTGCCTTGATCACCCGATCTGGTCCAAATTGTCCTCCTGCTACACCTTGGTGAGGAGCTTCCAAGATCTTGATATATTCACTCTCATGGACACATAGTCTCAGGTAACCATCTTTACCACACTTGTATAGATTATCACCAATGAGTGAGTAATCTAGGGCTTCTTGTTCTAGACTTCTTTGTCTGGCCAGTGTCATATCTTGAGGGAATGTTCTCGTCCTCAGGAAGGCTACTAATGGTTCACTCCAATCTGGCACTATGGACACTTGATAAAGAGTGGCATGCTCCATAGGTGGTTTAGTGCAACAGATTGGGCATTCCTTGCACAAATTATGGACATCTGCTTCCATAGTTGGCCAATGCACTCCGAGTCTCCTTAGTGTCTATAGGGTTCGTTGCTTTGAGTAGTGTTGCTCTAATGCACCTACATGTGCTAATTGCAACCATTTAGCGTACTCATCCTCTTCCACACAACAAGCTAGGATCCCTTGATCTGTGTGCTTGTACATACTTCCTGCCATGATCTGGTATTTTTGGGCTATTACTATCTCCCTATCTTGAGTGTTTATGATTGGGTGATTGGGCCGGTATGTCAATACTGACACTAATGGCTTAGCCCACTAAGGTACAACTTCCAAATTAAACAAGTAAGCATCAGGAAGGTCATCCGACACTCCTTGTGGGGCTTCTCCAGATGTGAACCTAGAGAGATGGTCTGCTCTCAAGTGAGTCTTGCCTTTTCTTACCACAACCTCAAAGTCGTATTCCATTAGCAAGAGAAACCATCTTACTAAACGGCCTGTATTGCATCGTTTGTTTACCAAGTACAATAATGCCTGATGATCGGTAAAAAATTTAAACTTATTTGCAAGCAAATAGTGTCTAAACTTTTTAAGTGCATATACCATGCCGAATCCCTCTCGTTCAGTGGTGGTATAATTTTGTTCAGCTGCATTCAACTGTCTACTAGCGTAGGCAATTGGAAGATCCATATTACCTTCGCCCGTAGGTTGTGCAGGCACACATCCAATGGCATAATTGGATGAATCCACATGAACATGGAAGGGCTTATTCCAATCTGGTGTGGTCAAGATTGGTGCTGAACACAATCGTCATTTAAGCTCATTGAAGGAATTCTCACATTCATCAGTCCACTCAAAGTTAGTCAAAAGTCCGTACGGTGGCTTGGCAATGATGGCGTACATGTGTATAAAGTGTCGGTAATAGCCCCAATGCCCCATGAAAGCTTGTACTTCCTTGACATTCTTTGGCCTAGGTAACTCTGCTATGGCTCTTACTTTCTCTTCATCAGTGGATATGCCATTCTTTGACACTATGTGTCCTAGAATCTTGCCTTGCTTGACCATGAAAACACACTTTTCTGGGTTCAGGTAGACTTGATACTCTCGACATTTGTCAAAGATTTGCCTGAGCTCAGGTATATGTGTTTGTCTAATGTTGGAATGTGCACAAAGATCATCAACATAGACCTCTAAATTCTTCCTCAAGAATTCTTTAAATACATGGCACATCAGTCTCTGGAAGGTTGCAGGGGCATTGGTAAGCCCAAATGGCATTACCCTAAAGGCAAATATGCCCCATTCTGTGGCAAAAGCAGTCTTAAACTTGGTCCTCTGGAGCAATGGCTACCTGATTGTAGCCCGAAAATCCATCAAGGAAGCTATACACTTCCTTGCCTGCTACTCTTTCTAGCAGATGCTCAGTGATAGGAAGCAGATAGTTGTCTCGAATAGTGGCTGCATTAACCTTCTTCAAGTTAATGCACACGTGTAGCTTTCCATTCTTCTTGGGCACCACTACAATGGGGATACCCACTCAGTGTGCTCAATTTCATAAATAAATCCAGCTTCTACCAGTCTATCTATCTCCTCTTTGATCTTAGTAGCATAATTATCGTTATATGTATATGGCTTCTGTTTAGAGGGTTTCACGTCTGAGATCATGGGAATTGTGTGTGAGCATATATCTGGGTCAACATCCTTCAAGTCCTTGTAACTCCAAGCAAATACATCTTTGTATTCTCGTAGCAAAGCTATTAGCTCATGCTCTTCTTCCTCTGTTAGGTCATGGCCTATGTACGTGCATCCTTCTTCTCCTTCTTCAACGGCTACAACTATTTTCTTGGTGGTTTCTTTGTTATCATAGGCCTCTCCTGATTGAGCCTCACGTCTTGGCATCCTTACCATGACTCTTCTATCATCTATCTCATACTTTTTAAAGTTTTTAGGGACCTCAAACAAAGATTCTTCCTCTTCTGGTGTGACTTCTCTCTTCTTTCTTTTCTTTCCTTCATCCTTAGGGGTATCTTGTGTGGCTAACCTTACATCATTTGTAAGCTCTCCGTGTCTCTGGGGTTGAAATTCTACTTCATAGAAGTATTCTTCATCTGATGCAAAAGGTGGGTCCATAATGATTGACTCTAGATCGGAGTCACTTGCATCCTCAAATGCATCAGGGCTAGGTTCGCATTCTTCTAGAACTGCCTCTCCCATGATGGGCTCTATGGAGAAGACTGAAATGTCATAGCCATCCTCGTCACAGTGAGGTGTCCATTGTTCTTCATTGATGGCTACATCCATTGTTGCTAAAATTTCTGCCCAGCCATGAGGTTCAAATTCTTCATCAGGGAATACAACAGGTTCATAGGCTGGGTCTTGAATTGATCTATGTGTCTCTTTCGCACCTACTTCTCTTGCTTTTTCTCTCTTCTCTTCTTCTACTGCTACTTTGCACCTCCATAAGTGGTTGTCTTCATGCATCCATGAGGATCCTGATCCTATGGAATGCACCGACTCGGTATCATCTTTAGCTCTATGGATGGGATTCCATTGGATAGGAGGGACATCTCTATGAGAGTAGTCTTTGAGATTAACCTTGGTCGTGACACCTAAGTGTTGCAAATACAAGGAATTGGTTCCCCAATCCTGTACCACTTGCAACTGTCGCATAAATGGTCTTCCCAAAATCATCTCATAGGCATGATTTTTGCTAAAGTCACATATAGCAAATGTGTGCTCAAATTCTACACCACAAGTAGTGAGAGGTATTCCTTCTAGCAAGCCTAAGGGTCTTTCTATGTGACCATCAGCCATTTGCAGTTTCATCCTCGTGGGCCTGAGTGCTGGCTTGCCCCAACGTTTCCATAAGGAGGTGGTAGCAATTGCAACTCTTGCACCCGATTCGAGAATTGCCTTGGTTGTGTATCCTTGATGTGATGGGAAGATAGGTGTTCGGGCCTGTGAAATGGGGTAGTTCTTGTATGGAATTAGATTCGAAGTCTAATCTCTCCTGAGATTGAGTGCTCTCCTGCTCTTCATAAATGGATGGGATGTCTTGTGGGAATTGGTCGTGTGCATCATCCACAAGTTCAATGGGAGGAGGGACTTCACTTTCTTTAGCCCATTTGTCTTCTTGAATCTCTCGTAGGAATTCTGGTGTGAACCGATTCATAGAAGAAGATGTTTCTGGCTCCATAGAGTTAGGCACATAGGCTTCCTGGGCAGGAAGGCTTGCCCTCATACTTGCCTTGCCCTTACTTGGAGGGGTGGGTTCCTTTTCTGATTGTGCAAATAGCCTCTCCAACCTTTCTATCAGTCCATCAAAGTGCAACTGCGTCTTAGCTGAACTAGAGATGTTAAAGAGGCGTCTGGCTTCAAACATGGTTTGAGCCAATTCCACCATCTTAGCACAAATTTTGGTTCGTTCAAGCTCTAGTTTTGCTCTAGGGTAACATTTTTCATGATCGGTTACGTTTGGCCCTTCTTGGATTCTGGCCTGATATGCTTTGAGCATCATATTTAGGTCCTCAGGAGTGGGATCTGCTAGGACTGATCCTACTCTAGGGGGTGGTGGAGTAGCATGAGGCGGGTTGGAAGGTGATGGGTCGGATGGAGATGGGAATGGTGGAGGTGGGGTAGTGTGAGAGGGAGTTTGAGATGTAAGTTCAACTATCCTGGCTTTTGTTTCTCTTAGGCTTTCCTCGAGTTCGCTCATCTTCTTAGCCCATTGCCTCTTCATTCTTTCTCTACTATCTCTCCAGGCTCTAGTCCTCTTCTTGGTTATGCTCTCAGTTTCACTCGCCTCAACATTTTTTTCCTGGCCTAAAGTTTGGTTTTGCTGCAAGGCTTGAGCTCTAGTGACTACCTGTACTGGTGTAGTGGAAGTCACACTTCCTGTAGAGTCTACTACTAACCCAATAACATTGATAGGAGTGATTTTTGGCATATTATTGGGATTCTTTGGGCAATCTCGTAAGAGATGCTCCTTTCCACAATCTTGACAAAAGCCTTGGATTGTCACTGATTGGGGTTGTGTAGATGGAGGTAAGGGGCAATCACGAATGAGGTGATCTTCCTGACATCTGTAGCATGGTCCTCTAGGGAATGGGGGTCTTACTTGCCTAGGTTGAGGTCTGGGGTTGGGGTTTGTATACATGACATTTGCGTAATCTGACTCCCAACTAGGTTCACTCGGTTCTTCACTATAATAGGACTCATCATGTTCAGGAGACTGCATGTAGTAAGCCTGTGGACTATCTATGTGAGTGGAATCAAAACTATGATCACTCGGGTCACTTCCTGAAAGCAAAGGAGTCACTGGGACTATGGCTCTGTTCAAATTTTCCTCAGCAGCTGCATACTTTACAGGAATCACATTAGCTGGGGTTGGAGGTTGTTGTGCTAACACAGGTTGAGGCCTTTGTTGGTTTTGGTAGGGTTGTTGATAGGATTGTTGTGGTCTACCATATTGCTGTGGGGGGTACTGGTTCTGGTATCTTCCCTGTTGTGGATAGGGCTGAGGGTAGGTCTGCCTAACTGCTTGCTTATTGTATGGGCAGTCTTGTGCTGTGTGATTTGTGTATCTCCGTTCTATGGTGCAATATTGGCTACTAGGGTTCACTTGGGGTTGAGCCATGATGGGACATGCGTTCGGCATGTGGTCACCGCCGCAAGTATAGCACCTCTTTACTGGGGCAAATCTAGGAATTTGTTTACTAGAGACACCAAGTTTTTGAGCTACTTTCTCAGCGAGTTCCTCAATTGATGTGGATTGCGAGGAAGAGAGACTAGATGCAATATCAGAATCTTTGTAGATTTTGGAAAGCTCTAACTCCTCCCCTAGGTTATCCTCGATGTCGACGCACATGTGTACACACTCTTCTATAGTCATAGGGTCCTTCAAGTACACATATGATCTCAATTTGGTACTTAGCAATCCATCTAAGAATAAAGCCACTTGTTTGGCTGGTGTGGGTAACTCAAGAACAGGGCATCTCTCAAGATATTGCCTAAATCTTCTTCCTGCTAGTCTCACGGTCTCTTGAGGGGTCTGCTTGAAGCTATGTATCAATGAGGAAGTATTATGCCTTATGCCACTTTTAGAGAATTCAGTGATGAAAGCCTCTAGGAGTTGGTCTATGCTCTTGAACTGTCTCTCATTCAATGGTTGAAACCATGTAAGGGTTGTGTTCCTAAGGGTTAGACCAAAGGCATTATACTACGTGAATAGGTCCTCAACTTGTTCATCTCTGAAGACTTGCCTAAACTCAACCACATGATCATATGGGTCTCCTGTGCCATCAAAGTAGTAATTCATGGACTTGACTAATTGGGTCAGTCTCAAAGTCCTCGTGTGCTCTCTAGGTCTTGGTAGAGGGAATTCATCCGCATTCCTTTGGTTCCTTGGGGCTCTAAGTCCCTCAGGTTCCACTCTATTTGTTTCCGTTCTCGTTCTTTCTCTTCCCACTGGGTTGGCAAAGCTTACCTCCAGTCTATCTCTATGTCTGTCTCTTTGAGCTCCATGAGCTTGGGACGTTCCAGCTCCTGGGTGACCAAAAGATACATTCGATCTTGGTTGAGGGAAAATAAATTCACCTTTCTAATTGTAAGTATGCTTATCATTTTCTGTAACCACAAAGATCCTCTCTGAAGCATGATCTAAGTAGGTCACTTTGCCTGGGTTATCAGGATCTTTGAACTCATATATCATGATTGCTCCTACCTCATTCGGCTGATCAGATTTATACCTCCAAAAGGCTTCATCAGTCTCTCGGTTCAGGAGCAGATCTATGCTCTTATTGTCTTGGGGAATCCATTTTGGTGTGATAATCCTAGTGAGAACTGATTTGCCTCGAGGGGTTCTAGGTTTTACACCCATGTTTCCTTGCTCTAGGTCTCCTAAGTTCGCTTCTGGGATCACATTTCCAAATTCGTCTGTCCTATCTGGATGATTGGTGACTACATATATTGTTCCTTCTTTGTCCAAGTATGCTCCATTTTCAAACTTGACAGCTGGATGCTCTAGTCCAATGGATTGATCTGGGTTTTTGATCTGGACCACAGATCTTCCTAGGCCGTCCTCATAGATGCTAGCACCTAATCGGTTGGTCCTGAGGTATTCCAGCTGCGTCTTGTAGGAGCCTTCTACCCTATGTAAGTATGGCACACCTGAACTTCCTGTAGGTCTCTCCATACCATGGGACATCTCTGACTCACTAGTTTCAGAGCTAGGGTAGTGCGAATAATGGCTCAACTGCTGGGCCCAAGACCTAGCCGTATGATTGACACTAGCCTCTGAAGATCTAAGACTCTGTCTATCTCTTCCTAGGTGTCGTCCTGATCTAAGGTTCATATGCTTAGCTGAGCTATCCCAATTTTAACCCAAGGTACAACCTCGTTGCTGAGTTCTTTTGTATCAGTCACTTGATTGTTTTTAGTTGATTATTGTGTTTATGATCTTGTCTGATATCACGTCGTCAGGAACACTTGAGTGAATTTCCGCACTTGAATGTTGATCGTCTCACATTAGGTTCTTTTCCTTTGAAGTTGTCGGTCATACACAGGTTATCTCTTGACTTGAACTTGATTTCTTAGATAGTCTTGACTTGTCTCGTGCCTATCGTTGCCCTGACTTACTTCTAGCACTACTCGCACTTAGCCTAAGCTAGAAATGGACTGAGGGCGTTGAGAATATTCCAACCTCTCTTGCAGATCCCGTGCTCTTTGGTGCTCAAGAACCCAGTTCTCAAGCTTGCAAATTACCCCTTGCTTTGGATTCCTTCTAGTGCTCTCAGTGGACCTGTAAAAGTCCCAAAGTTAGCTCAAGACTTAGATTCAAAGGACACAAAAAATCACTTTCATTCATGTAATTCATATGTCAATTTGCAACATGTCTCTCTGGAACACAATTCTAGAGATCCCTGAGTTTTCCTCCCCCTGGATATGGTTCACTTAAAAATACTATGGTTCACTTAAAAATACTATGGTTCCCCGCGAGCTTTCCAACAAAATAAGAATCACAACAATCGGATTTTGTATGAGGAAGATATGACAGTTCAGGGATCTAGGGTTAAAACGGGGTACAACAAGTCATTAAGAAAACAAGATTTTCTCTCAAGTTACAGGTGTCGGAACCTCACAAATCACTATTTGCTTGATAAGCATGCCTAGAATTTTTCCCAAAAGCAAGTAATATAAACCCTAGAAAATTGGCCAAAAAAGCCTGTCAATCGCGATTGACAGAGGTGTCCGTCGGGGCCTGTCGGTCGCGATCGACACGTCAATCGCGATCGACAGAGTCGGTTGTGAGTCCTGTCAATCGCGATCGATGGTGTCAATCACGATCGACACTTTTTCTGAGATTTTCACCGTGATTTCAGTCAATCGGGGATGTGTCCGTCGCGATGGACACGTGGCAACGCAGTTTTGGTGTCAATCATCAAATTTCAGTCGGTCACGATCGACAATGTCAATCGCGATTGACTGAATCCTACGCGGCAGTTTGTCGGTCGTGAGGTCTGTCGGTCGCGATCGACACGTCTGTCGGTCGCGATTGATAGGGTCTGTCGATCGTGGCTATCGGTCGTGATCAACGGTGTCGGTCGCAATTGACAGAGGAACTCGGAATTTTTTTACTGTGTTTAGTGATTTAGGATGTGCTCCTCATGTGTATCATTATGGTGTACTTTGTTTTACCAAATAGGCGATTTTTCTGTCGATCGCAATCGACAGATGTCGGCGACACAGAGATAGTTTCGAGCTTGTCCGTACCTGTGTAGCCTGCTGGACAGGGTGATACAGCAACAACCTGCAAGAGTGCTCAAGAAACAAGCAAAAAATCCAAGCAAACAAGTCGCTCTCTCGCTCTCTCTCACAAGTGAAATGAGGGAAATGGGAGGTAGAAGGTGATATGATCAAAAACTGAATTTTTTGCGATGATGGAGATGGGGATCGGATATGGTGAGGATGATGATGGTGATGATGATGGTGAGGTAAGAAAGAGAAAAATAAGAAAAAGTGAAGAGATTACCTACAATGCCAACGTCACAACTCTACGTCTTACCATCACACGTTCGTCCTCAAAGCTCGATCCCCGACAACGGCACTAAAATTTGGTGTAGCTCAGTGATGAGTAGCACCTCCTTTAATGTCAATCCGGGAAGACGTGAGGATGGTATGATGACCTCGAGCAAGTGAAGGCACAAGTGCGTGAGTGAGAAGCACACCAACATGCACACAAGTACACACACACGTGCACCCACGACAAGACAAAGAGAAAGACAATGGAGTTCTTGTAGATTACTTCCAAAATGCTCATACAAGTTCAAATATATTACAAGCTAACCCCAAAAATGAGCTCTCTAGCTCTATTTATAGTTTTTGACTAGCTTTTGGCCCTGTCCAGACCTAGTGTCCGGCCTAGTTAAAAATTAGGTTCTCTGGGCTATTTGGAGGTTCAAACGGAGTCTAAAAAATGTGAAAACTGATAGGTAGGTACTTCTAAAGCTCCTCAAGCTCAAGGACTCCTTGTCTTGCACAAAATGGAGCTACAAAAATATGAAATGATATTTACAATGGTTTTTAGTGATGAAAATCACTATTTTTGTAGGGGTTTCTTCTAACAGTTTGACATACATTTCTTGGAGCTCCCTACTTGCTCCTTCTCGTGTGCCCACCTCTTTGAGGCATGAAAAATTTAGATGGCCTACTTGCCAGATCTTCTTTGACTACTCTGTTTGCTTGTGCCTTCTCTTCGCTCCGACTCCCTTCGTTGGCTTCCTTGTCTTGTGAGTCCTTCAGTTCCTTGACTGCTGCCAACATCATGGTAAGAAACAAAACCTCAATTTTACATAGGAATACCAATGTAGTGAAGAACACCAAAGTGTAGTGTCATCTCAATTTGGAGGAGCTACTCAAAATCAAACCACAACTGTGGAAACACATAGCCAATTAAATGCCAAAAGTAGCTAAAACTCATTCCTGGGTAGGACCACATAAGATAATACCTGAGACACCCTTGGAAAAAGTAGGTCATATGAGCAAAGGTGAAGAAGGAAATACCTATCTCCTTATCACTTATCAGGGATACACAATGAAATCTATTTTGGACTCATGTGTGGGTGTTGCTATTGCTACCACATCCTTATGGAAGCATTGGGGAAATCTGGCACTCAAACTGACATGAATGGAATTGCAAATGGCAGACGGCCACATTGAGTAGCCTTTAGGGTCATTGGAAGGAATAACTCTCACCCCTTGTGGTGTTGAGTTTGAGCATACATTTTCCATACGTGAATTTGCCAAAAATCATGTCTATGAGATGATTTTGAGTAGACCATTCATTAGACAATTGCAAATAGTGAACAATTGCGGAACCAACTCCTTGTACTTGCAACATCTAGGAGTCACCACCAAAGTCAATCACAAAGACTATTCTCATAGAGATGTACCCCCTTTACAATGGAACCGTGTCCATAAAGCATTAGATGACACTAAGTCAATTCACTCCATAGAATCAAGATCCTCTTGGGTACATGAAGATACTCACTTATGGATGTGCAAAGTTGCATTGGAGGAAGAGAAAAGAGTAACTACTCGAGAAGTAGGTGCTGAAGGGAATCATAGATAAGTTCAAGACCCAACCTATGAACCCCTAGTGTTCCCAAATAAAGAATTTTAACCTCATGGTTGGGCCAAAATTCTAGCCACCATAGACATACCAATCAATGAGGAACAATGGACCCCCCATTGTGATGAAGATGGCTATGACATTTTAGTCTTCACAATAGAACCAATCATGTATAACCTAGTTATTAAAGAATGCAAACTTAATATGAATTAATCCAAAGAGGATAGTGACGATGATGAAGAGTCCACCCGCATGGAGCCCTTTTGTGCTTTAGAGGAAGAATATCTCTATTTAATAGAAGTTGGAACTGAGGAAGAGGAAAGATAAAAAAAAAGAAGAGAAGTTAATAGTCACCAAGAAGACAAAATGGGAGAAGAAGAGACCCTCTTTGAAGTCCCCGAGAAATTCTAGAAATATGAAATAGAAGATCGAAGGGTCATGATACAGATGCCTAATAGATAAGCGCTCATAGGAGTGGCTTATGAGAACGAATAGATGACTAAGAAAATTATTGTAACCATAGAAGAAGGCAAAGAATGATGTACATATATAGGACATGACTTGACCAAAGAAGAAGAGAAAGATTTGGTTGTATTATTAAGAGAATACAACAATGTGTTTGCATGGAGTTACAAAGACTTGAAAGGAATAGACCCAGATATCTATTCAATTCCCAAGTCCTTAGATGCCAAGCCAATGAAGCAAAAATCGTATACTTACAATGATAATTATGTGACAAAGATCAAAGAGGAAATAAATCGCTTGATAGAAGCTGGATTTATCTATGCATATTATCTATGGAGGAATGTCCACACAACCAAAGCTAGGAACATAATGACATTGAAGAAGGGGGTCCCTCGAGGGAGTACTTTGAAGTTCCAAAAAACTTTAAGAGATATGAAATAGAAGAGCAAAAAATAGCTATTCAAATTCCTAAAAGAGAGGCTAAGGACAAAATGATGAAGATAGATGTACTTTTGTTGGTGGCTAGAGAAAATGATGAAGATAGATGTACTTTTGTTGGAAAAGATGTCATGCCAAAGGAAGAACATTAGTTGGTAGAATTACTCCAAGAATATGGGGATGTCTTTGCATGGACTTAGAAAGACCTAAAGGGAGTAGAACCAAAGGTTTGTTCCCACTAGATTACTATGAATCTTGAGGAGAAACCTTCCAAAAAAAGACCATATGCATACAATGATGTATATTGAGCTAAGATCAAAGAATAGATAGACATATTATTTCTCATAGGATTCGTCTGTGAGATTAAGCACATTTAATGGGTTTCTCCATTATTGGTAGTGCCTAAAAAGAAAAAAAAATCAGGTTTTTATTAACCTAAAGAAAGTTAATGTTGCCACTATATGAGACAACTATCCATTACCAATTATTGACCATCTTTGGAAAGAGTAGTACGCAAGGAAGCATACAACTTTCTTGATGGATTTTCAAGCTACAATTAGGTAGTTATAAAACCACCTTTACTACTTAACGGGGTTTTTATGCTTTTAGGCTTATGCCTTTTTTTAAAGCAATTGCACTAGCCACTTTTCAACTATTAATGTGTCATGTTTTTAAGGAATTCTTGAAAACGAGTATGGAAGTTTACATCGATGACCTTTGTACCTACTGTTCTCAAAGATCAACACACATACCTAAATTTCGATGCATATTTGACAAATGTAGACAATACTGGGTATGTTTGAATCATAAAAAATGTGTCTTTATGATACATCAAGGAAAGACTCTCAGGCATATAGTCTCAAAAAATGGCATCTCAACACAAGAATATAAGATCAAGATGATTCCAAAGTTATCAAGGCCAAATAATGTTAAAAAGTACAAGACTTTATGGGTCACTATGGATATTATGGTCAATTTTTTCACATATATGCTATTATTGCCAAAACTTTATATGGTTTGTTGATTCACTTTGAATGGGTGAAGATTGTGAATAGGCTTTTTAATGAACTCAAGAAGAGATTGAGTTTAGCTCCCATAATTTAAGTGCCAAATTGGAACAAGCCATTCCATATTCATGTGGATGCTTCCAATTTCACAATCGGTTGTATACTCACATAACTAGTGGACAAAGGAAAATTAGATCACCCAATAGCATATGCAAGCAAACAGTTAAACCCATTTGAAAGAAAATACACAAAAACAAAAAGAGAAGGTTTTGGAATGGTCTACACAGTCAGAAAAAATTGACACTACCTACTAGCCAACAAGTTCAAGTTCTTTGTTCATCACCATGCCTTTTTATACTTGGTCAATAAACCTTGCAACACGCGAAGTCTAGTTAGATGGTTCTTATTTTTTATGGAGTTTGATTTGAAGTAGTTGTCAAAAAAGGAAGTATGCACATGAGAGGTGACCATTTGTCTAGAATGACTCATGGAGAACCACTGAGTGGAGCAGCAGATGAGCTCCTAGATACTTACCTCTTCAACCTTGAAGTATGTCCTTCTTGGGCTGAAGAATTGGTACCTATGCTTACACATGGTCCACATCATCAAATAAATTCCAAGAAATGCCAGGGTAGTTGAGTACATTATGTGCGAGTTCTTGGTGATTCATAAAAAGTCGTAAGCCAATGGATATGAAAAAAGTTCAAATATGTTTTTATTCACTATTCTGATGAAGATAGTAAAAAACGGAAGATCAAATTGGGATAAACAATTACATCATGCAATCTCGGTGTCTAGATAGCATATAAAACGACCTTAGGAGCTACACCTTTTAACCTAGTTTATGGAAAAAATGCAATCTTACCCATTGACTTTTCGATACATGCTACAAGTAGCCAAGAAGTTTGAATGGAGAGTCCATGAATGGTACACGTAGCAGTTGGAATTTGTGTTGTAAAAAGATGATAAGAAGAATATTACAATGCCCACATAAAAGATAAAGGTTTTATGTGTTGGATATTTAGTGCATATATACACATAGAAACAACACACTAGAAAGCTTCAACAAAGAGGTTATCGTCCACAATTGTACACAAGATCTCTTATGGTGTTTGTCACTCTAGCACAATGGTGAGTACCAACGTGAGAAGATTCACCTCATAATTGTCAATCCGTGGAGATGTGAGGACTAGTATGAAGACTATGAGCAAGTCAAGGCACAAGTGTGTGAGTGAGAAGCACACAAGCATGCACACACATACACACACACACGCGCACACAAGGCAAGAACAAGGAGAGGAACAATGGAGTTCTTTGCATTAGTCAAAAAGTCTCTTACATAAGCTCAATCCACAAACAATCTAACCCAAAAATGAGCTCTCTAGCTCTTTTCATAGTTTTCTCACTAGCTTTGGCCTTGTCCAGACCATTAGGGGAAAAAATGAACCCTGGATGGGCCTTTTAGATTAAGGAGTGATTAGAGATGGACCAATGAGAGGAGGGTGGTGGACACAGTCTAGGCTCTTAATCACATAGGGTAGGCATAGGCTTCCCTTGTTTTAGTGTGGTCAAAGGCCCCAAAACCATGTAGAATTTGTGGTTTTCTTTAGAGAATGGTTTTGAAAGACTCGAAATTTATTTACAACCCTTGGATTGCTCATAGATCTAAAGGCTAGGATCAAAAGACAAAAGTCAAGGAGGCAATGAAGTTGCACCCTTGGATTAAGCTGAGAATCAATGGTTGAGATGAAGGTAATGATGAGAGAAAGCGCCTTTTTTCCCCAGCCATTGGATGGCTTCAGGGATCCGACGGTACAGTTCAAATTCCGATGCAAGTTGAGCGCATATACTTCTAGCCATCGGATGCAAGATTGAATCAATGGTGGAGATGGATCCCTGAGAGGAAAAAAGCGTGTTTCAATAGCAGCCATCGGATGGTAGATCGAATCTAAGGGTTTATATACACCCACAAAACTCCATCAGCCCCATTCGCGGCGGTCCGTTAGATCTTCCATGATCTAAGGATCTATTTTTTTGCAGAGATGTAGCGCAACCCTGTCCCCACTCACACGATTCCGTCTGCAATCTCTCTCTAGACTCTCCTGAAGATCAATATAAGCCATTGATTTCTAAGATCTAAAGGCCACGGATGCTCATCAGTTGGAGAATCGACAAAGCATGACATATACTATTATTTAATTGCATCAAACCACTAGTGGTTTTTTTTCGTCCTTAAACTCAAAGATTAAGCTTTTTAATCCCTGAAAATTAGGGATCCTTACAAGGCCCATGCAAGGCTCACTTTTTCCCCTAATGCCTAGTGTTCGGCCTAGTTAAAAATTAGGTTCTAGAGCCTATTTGAGGGCTCAAACGAAGTCTAAAAATTATGAAAATTGGTATGTAGCTAATTCTAATACTCCTCAAGCTTGAGGACTCCTTGGCTTGAACAAAATGGAGTCTATTCTACCAAAAATGGAATTTACAATGTTTGTGTAGTGATTAAAATCACTTGAGTTGTGAATGATCCATGGAAAAAATGATTAGGCCTTGTTGCCGTATTGTGCATGACTGCTCTATTGTACCTGTATGCTCTTCATATGACCTGTATGCCAACATTCTCCCCCCTTCCTAGCGTCTGTCGCCCCTAACAGACCTCTGTTCTATAGGGTGGTCGATGTAGTATTGGATGACATTGGTGGCTAATTCATGTTCTCCTATCCTTAAGCCTCTTGCTAGGTCAGCTTCCAATGCATCCCAATTTATTGCACCGGGGACCTCTGGTCGCGGTGTGGTGTAGTACTCGGAGTACATGGCTTGTTCACAAGCAAAGAGATGGAGCAGGTGTGTTGGCTTCGGTGCGAAGACCTCCGAGTGATACTCCCAAAAACCTGATCTGAACATTTCTTCGAATGTATGTTTGTAACATGCAGGGAGGTATTTGATGCGTGCATGCCAGGCGTAAGCCACACGAATACTGGGGGTGGTGCTCATGTCATACACCAAATCGTAATTTCCATTTGTAAACCCCGGTAGACGTATCTGTGGGGTTGCCGCATTTCGAAAGGTTTTGAGGACTACTTGCATCATATCCAAAATCTTGAGCATCATTTGGGCCGCCACATCTGGCATGGGCTTCAATCGTGGCATCCAATGTCGAATTGTTCCCATCATGTACGCTACTGACGGTGGTCCCTGTGGTGGCGCAATGTATGGATAATTTAGCCATTCCTTGCATTGTGCGTTATTCTGGACCTTTATGTTGAATGCTTTCCATGAGCGGCGTCGTGGAACAGGGCCATAGCATGTATTATAGAGGAGATGTAATGGCGCATTGTTCCAGGTGCGGAGCATTTCAGGATAGGTTTCAAGAAGTTTCTGCCACCATGTTGGTTGACGGATCTTGCCTTTTTGCACCTCGAGAGGAAGGTCTTCGGGTCGAAATTGGGTTGCGAAGGAAGGTATCTTCCCTGTGACTCTCTGTATTTCTGCGTTATAATCTGCCAAAATGATATAGTAAGGCCTGGATTGGAGTTCGGATGAGAGGATAAGGCGTCTCGATGACAGGTTTTTGAAGTAATTGGATTGTAATACAGTCTCTTCTATGACTCTCATAGCCTGATTTTGCACGACGGTTCGCTCTTCATGTGAACTCCCGATTTCCTCCACTTGTCGTAGCCATGGGGGTCGTGGTGCTTCAAATGTGTCTTGACCTTCTTCCGTTTGTTGACCTCCTGGGAAGGGTTGTGGGTTGTATTCTTCTTCAAATGTTTGTTCCACAGGAATTTGTACTATTTCTTCGTCGGTGGGAGCCTCTGGAGGGGAAGGTGGTCTCTCATATTGTAGTAGTCGTGCTTGCAATTCGGTTACTTGTTTCTGGAGATCTTTTAAGGCCTCTGAGTCTGTGAGAAGTGAAGCTGCGGAGGAGGTGGTTTGAGAGGCAGCTGTTGTTTCTTTTTGGTGTTTCTGCTTCAGTTTACCCAGTTCCTCTGATAGTTGGTCATGTGCTTCAAGCAGCATGGCATAGTCTTCCAATATGATCTTGATATTGTCGGGGGTCACTGCTTGAAACTTTGATGGGCTGATAGGTGCCCCTGGTGTGCTTTCGATGGCTGCTTCTAAGTTCTCTTGGTTCTGTTGTTGTAGGCATCGATTCTCCTCGTGAGTAGCTGCAAGGTGTCTTCTAAGAAGTGCCATATTTCGTTGAAGTCTTGAATTGCGTTCTAGTTGTGTTTTTAGATGGCCTTCTACCACTTGTATTGCTTCTTGGTCTGTATTCTGCAACTGTACTTCCAATACACTATGAGCCTCTTGCAAAGTTTGGAATTGTGTATGGAGGCGAGCATTCTCCTCTTCTACTGCAGCAAGACGATTTTGTAGCACCTCCGAGTGCTCTTGCAGTCGTGCGTTATGTTGCTGGAGCTGATTGTACTCTGTCCTTAATTGTGATATACATGTGAGCATGGTGTCCAATGCATTTCCTATGGATGATGGTGTGGTTTGTACAATGGAGGATGCACGGGAAGGGGATTGGGGAAGGGGAAGAGTGAATGATGTGTCTAATGGAGATGTGTGTGTCGGTGAAATTGGTGGGGGGGGGATGGGAGAAGGTGGAAGTGTGGGGGATGGGGGAGGTGTCGTGGGTGGTGAAATGTCGATACTTTCAGGAATGGATGCGAGCGTGGGGTCTACCATATACATTGGAATGGTAGGTGGTGTGTGTGTGAAAGTGGTGAATAGATGACAAGTGGGGTTGGGAGCTGAAAATAAAGGGAATGGTTGAGACCTGGGTTGAAAAGTTCTAGCAAGGAAGGCATGGAGGGATTGGAGAAGTGGAGAGATGGGGGTTGGGGGTTGAGGTCGTAGAGGCGGGGAGGTCATGAAAGGTGGTGTGGTAGTAGGGAAACCCATGAATATGGATCTAGAGTCAGGATGACCTATGGCTGAAGGCATGGGGGATGGTTGTCCTAGGGCAGGCTCTATGAGCGATTCGGTGGATTGTGTGGTGATGGTGGTTGCTTCATAGATTGGGTTTTCAAAGGTGGAGAATAGGGTTGAACTAGAGGTGGGAGTACGGAAGATGAAGGTTTGTTCGGTGGTTTGAGTGGTCGAGGTGATCTCCACTGCTTCTGTTCTAGGAGGCGATGGTGGGGGTGTGGGTGGTAGTGGCTCGGTTGATTCATCATGGGTGATTGGGTGCTCTTGGCTAGCGATTTCTGCTGCTTGGGAGGTTGTCTCAATGGGTTCGGATGTAATAATCGGCCCTTCTGCCGTTGTAATGGGGATCTGGATGTTTTTACCTGACCGTGGTCGTGCGTGGAATCTTCGTGGATCATATTGAACTGGCGATCTCCTAATGGCGGTCCGAACTGCTTCTACTACCCCATATGTTTCTGCCATTAATAAGAGACCTTCACTATATTCTGAGTCAACTCCTGCTTCTTCCAACAGCTGATTCATGAGTACCCTACTACTCTGTTCGGTGAGCAGTTGTTGCGATCGCACTCGTTCCATGATTTGATACAGCCTTCGGAGTTCTGCTGTATAAGCTGGGGCTTCATTGGCCTCCTCTTCGTCTACTCCTTCTTCTTCTAGTCGTCCTTGTTGTTGACCTTGCTGATCGTCACTCCAATGTACATGGCGACCTTCTGTGGATTTTATTCTTCTTTGTGAAGATGTGCCTTGTTCTTTTGTATCTGAATAAAACTCTACATCGGAGAGTTGTGTACTTTGTAAGAATGCTTCGAAGTCCTGGGGATCCATCCCTTCAGCATCTCCAGTTGTAGCAAATTCAAATTCAGATGGAGCAGGAGGAGCCGAAGGGGCAGCTTGTGTCGTAGTTTCAAATCCAGACCAGGGTATTCTAATGGTAAAGGGAGGTACAGTGGCCTCCCCTCGTGGCGATACTTCAGGAGTAGTCAGAACTTCATGTGTCTCGACACAGGGGATCGAACCCCTCATGCGCTTGGATTGATGTGTGGACGTCTTGAGCTTCTTAAACATTTGTAATTGTGCCCAAGTTAAGGCACGTTGGATGGGTACATCGTATGCTAAGCACCAGTAGATAATGCGTGTAATAGCACAGCACCCGTTCACCACTAATTTCCTAGAAGACCTTTTATTTGATTCATACAACTGCTCTATAATCCATACAGGAAGCTTAATTGGTAACGCACCTGTCTACGCTAAGTAGAGAGCGAACCAAATTCTTTTGTGCGGTTGTGTGAAGCGGTCTTGACCGGGGAAAGCAAAATGTTGCATGCACATACGGAGAGGGATGGACACGTTTGGTGTGAGTGCTGCCATGTCTTTAAGCTTCAGTAGTTTCCTATCCTTCATGTTAGTAGGAACGAGAGCATCCTTCTCAGAAGGTACATGTGTGCCGTGCATATTCAAAGCAGAGCTCACCAACTCCAAGGTAAGTTCAAACCTCTTTAACTCGTTGTTGCCCAGCAAGGAAGGAAGAACAAACGATCCTGGTTTGTCCTTTTCTGCATTAGCCTGTAATGTTGAGACCAGATAGTAGCATCAGAGGAGGTCTGGTTTGGGTAATGGTGCCTCGAAGTACTCAGCTAGCCCTGCATGTTGTCATATGGTCTGAAGATCCTATGTGTTCTGTAAAGTCTCAAACTCCTTGGAGAAGAATTGGAATCTGTCATACTCGCACTTAGACTCCCATATATACTTGGCCTCTCCTAATGGGCCTGGCATGCCATTGAACCAATGAGAATTGGCATGGACTCTTTCTGTGATCCCTATGGGTGGATCCGGTACCGGGATCTGCTGAAGGTGTTGCAGCTCCACAGGTCGTTCAGTTGGAGGCACATCAACAGGTAGACTGTCCACATCAATTCCTGCAGTAATTAGTCCTGCCTGTGAGCTCGGACCTGTTGCTTCTGCCATGAGAGTGCTTGTAGTTGCTGATGCTTATCTGCTAGAAGAAGAGAGAGGCACATTAGCATTGCATTGGAAACAGGATGTTATGGTGTTCCCTCCACAATACCAACATGACATTCCGAGTGGTTAGAGGTTAGTGGGTGAAGTGTTCGTGCTGTGTGTACAAGTGGGTTAGTAGGTTAGGGTTCACTCTAGATGCATACTTTGGTTGTGCAATGTTCTCAGAATGCACCTAGATCAGAGGGAAAGGAATTACAGAGGTGGGTCAGGGGGTTTGATATGGGGTTTAGGTCTCCAAATTTTGATGCTGGAATCGTTGCTTTTAGTGGCAATGATGTGTGAAGGTTTGCGGACTGGAGTGTGTTGGGTTTGGGACCTTTTGGGTACCCATTTCCAAACATTCCGAGGCGTGACCGAGAATGTGGTGGTGTGGAGCGTAGATGTTTGCCTTTGGATGGGAGCCAATAGGACTCGTGAGTGTTGGTTTGATCTAGTGATTGGAGGTGAAGTTATTTGAGCTGGTAAGCAGGTCTTGGGCACCCATATTTGTCTCGCCTTTGGGATAGCCTTCATTGACTGCTTTGGAACCCAAATAGAAATGGTTTGTCTAGCTTGATGCCTAGGGTACTCCTTCGCTGTAGTCCTCGACATTGTAGCTTGCTTGATGCCTCTTTGGAATCATGTCTCCCAAGCCGAGGGTTGTTCACCTTTGCGTATCCAGATTTGCTTCATGCCATGGGGTATTCTGTATTGTACTGGTTGGTGTTCATTCTTCTTGGTCCTCGGGCTCCTCTGTATCTTGTATTTTCCGGCCTGCTTTCCTCGAATTCTCTTTGGAAAAGAAGGGAGCTCCTTGTTGACTTCTGTACCTTCGTCATGAGTGGCAATCCTTTGCACCATAGAACTTTGGTCAAGAGTAGCATGGTTCATTTCAGGTGGACTCCTAGAAGGACCAGGATTCGGTGCCTCTTCTAGCGGCCTATGTGCTTGATTTTCTAATTCAATCGTGATGTGGTTTTGGCCTACCCATGCCTGAAGAAGTCCACTTCTTAGGTTGAGGCTGACTGCATGATCATAGATCCAGTTTTGGCCCAGGACAAGAGGTTCGGTAAGATCCTCATCATCACACACTAGCACTTTGACTGCCATTAGCACCTCTTGAATGTAGAGGGGAAGTTCCACCTCACCAATGCAAGGGGTTTCCACACCTCCCAATCCTATGAGATATGCCTCTATAGGATTGATTTGTAATTGCAGCTCTTGGCAATAAGACGGTCGAACTGCACTAGTGGCTGCCCATGAGTCAATTAAAGCTCTCACTGTCCTTGCACTCTCTCCTTGTCCTACTTCTAGGGTTACAAAAGGCCGTCGGTCGATTATTCTATGGGAACGTCCACCTAAAGCCTCGCACATGGCCATGGGATAGCCTAGAGATTCTTGAGTGTCAGGCATAGATGGGTCTTTGCCTTGTCTCCTCAATTTCATTCGTCGGATGCGTTCTAAAGCTTCTACCTGTGCTTCTTCTCGAATTCGTTTCTCTTCTTCTTTACGTTTCTTGGCAGTGTTGAGTCGATTTAGCATCTCTTCAGTCGGGGGTTCTTGATATAACTTGACTCTACATCCACTTATGTAACTTGGTAGAATATCACCCTCTAGAGTGGCTAGTTGCACTGCTCCACTTGTGGAGATTCTATTGATAATCATTGGCCCGTAACCTCTCTTCTCTAACTTCCGTGCATGTTGCTTCAAGGTGTAGACTAGGACTAGGTCTCCTGCTTTCAAGCCCTTATCCTTGACATGTGCATCGAAATATGCCTTTTGCCTATTCTTGGCTGCATAAATTCCTGCTGCAGCCCTCAATCGTGTTTCACCTAATCGTTCAAGATCGAAGATTCTAGAGGACAACTCATGGCATGTCCAATCATGCTCTTGTGCTAGTTTCAAGATTGGTATCAAAAAATCCAATGGTAGCACTACATTCTGGCCGAAAACCATCTGAAAGGGCGTGGCTTGGAGTATCGTTTTATAGGCCACTCGGTATGCCCAAACAGCATGGTGTTTCTGTTTGTCCCAATCAGAGCGTTTATTATTCACCAATTTGGTAAGCACATTGCATAGAATTTTGTTTGTGCTTTCCGCCTGGCCATTAGCTTGTGGGTGATAGGGGGCAGACTTCTTGTGTATCACCAAGAACTCTTGAAGAAGATTTTCAATGACTTCATTCAAGAAGTGAGTCCCTCTATCACTTACTAGCTCTATGGGTAGCCCGTATCGAGTGAACACATTCTCAAACAAGAATTTAGCGGTTGTTTGGGCATCATTCTTCGTCGTAGCTTTCACTTCTACCCATTTGGTTAGATAGTCTATGGCCACAATGATATACTCAGCATGTGAGCCCTTAGCTGGGGGATTAATAGGACCAACAAAGTCTATTCCCCACTTAGAGAATGCACGTCCACCCATCATGGGTTTCAGTGGCATCTCATCCTTGCGTATAGGATACTGAGTTCTCTGACAAACATCACACCGTTTCACATAGGTATGTGCATCCATGTGAAGGGTCGGCCACCAGAAGCCCGCAAATAGTATTGCCTTGATCACCCGATCTGGTCCAAAGTGTCCTCCTGCTACACCTTGATGAGCAGTTTCCAAGATTTTTAGATATTCAACTCTCATGAACACAAAGTCTTAGGTAACCATCTTTTCCACGCTTGTATAGATTATCACCAATGAGTGAGTAATCTAGGGCTTCTTATTCTAGACTTCTTTGCCTCGTCAGAGTTATGTCTGGAGGGAATGTTTTCGTCCTCAAGAAGGCTACTAATGGTTCACTCCAATCTGGCACTATGGACACTTGATAAAGAGTGGCATGTTCCACAGGTGGTTTAGTGCAACAGATTGGGCATTCTTTACACATCTTATGTACATCAGCTTCCATAGTAGGCCAATGCACTCCGAGTCTCCTTAGTGTCTGTAGGGTTCATTGTTTTGAGAAGTGTTGCTCTAATGCACCTACGTGTGCCAACTGCAACCATTTAGCGTACTCATCCTCTTCCACACAACAAGCCAATATCCCTTGATCTGTCTGTTTGTACATACTTCCTGCCATGATATGGTACTTCTGGGCTTTTACTACCTCTCTATCTTGAGTGTTTATGACTGGGTGATTAGGCCCGTATGTCAATACTGGCACTAATGGCTTAGCCCACTGAGGTACAACTTCCAATTTAAACAAGTAAGCGTCAGGAAGGTCATCTGATACCCCTTGTGGGGCTTCTCCTGATGTGAGCCTAGAGAGATGATCTGCTCTCAAATGAGTCTTGCCTTTTCGCACCACTACCTCAAAGTCATATCCCATTAGAAAGAGGAACCATCTCACCAATCTACCTGTGTTGCATGGCTTGTTCACCAAGTAAAGTAGAGCTTGATGATAAGTAAAAAATTTAAACTTATTTGCAAGCAAGTAATGTCTAAACTTTTTAACTGCATATACCATGCCTAGTCCTTCTCTCTCAGTCGTGGTATAATTCCGTTCAGCTGCATTCAGTTGTCTACTAGCATAGGCAATTGGAAGGTCCATATTACCTTCACATGTAGGCTACGCGAGTACACACCCAATGGCATAATTGGATGCATCCACATGCACATGGAAGGGCTTATTCCAATCTGGTGTAGTCAAGATTGGTGTTGAGCATAATCGCCGTTTGAGCTCATTGAAAGAGTTCTCACATTCCTCAGTCCACTCAAAGTTTGTCAGAAGTCCGTACAGAGGCTTTGCAATGATGGCATACATGTGAATGAAACGTCGGTAATAACCACAATGCCCCATGAAAGCTTGCACTTCCTTGACATTCTTTGGCCTAGGTAGTTCTGCAATAGCCCTCACCTTCTCTTCGTCAGTGGAGATGTCGTTCTTTGACACTATGTGTCCTAAAATCTTGCCTTGCCTGACCATGAAAACACACTTTTCTGGGTTCAGGCAGACTCTATATTCTCTACATTTGTCAAAGATTTGCCTGAGTTCAGGTATATGTGTTTGTCTAATGTTGGAACGAGCACAGAGATCATCAACATAGACTTCCAAATTCTTTCTGAGGAACTCTTTAAACACATGGCACATCAATCTCTGGAAGGTTGCGGGAGCATTGGTAAGCTCGAATGGCATTACCCTAAAAGCGAATATGCCCCACTCTGTGGCAAAAGCCGTCTTATGCTGATCTTCTGGTGCAATGGCTACTTGATTGTAGCCAGAGAACCCATCTAGGAAGCTGTACACTTCCTTGCCAGCTACCCTTTCTAATAAATGCTCGGTGATAGCAAGCGGATAACTATCCCTGATAGTGGCTGCGTTAACCTTCTTCAAGTTAATGCATACACGTAATTTACCATTCTTTTTGGGCACCACTACAATGGGGGACACCCATTCAGTGTGCTCAATTTCATAGATAAATCCAGCTTCAACCAAGCGGTCTATCTCTTCTTTGATCTTGGCAGCATAGTTGTCATTGTATGTGTATGGCTTTTGTTTAGAAGGTCTGGCCTCTGTGGTCATGGGAATCATATGGGCGCATATGTCAGGGTCTACACCTTTCAAATCTTTGTAACTCCAAGCGAATACATCTCTGTACTCTCTTAGCAAAGCTATCAGCTCATGCTCCTCTTCCTCAGTGAGGTCATGTCCTATGTAAGTGCACCTCTCTTCTCCTTCTTCTATGGCTACCACTACCTTCTTGGTGGTTTCTTTGTTATCATAGGCCTCTCCTGCTTGTGCATCACGTTTTGGCATTCTTACCATGACTCTCCTATCTTCTATTGCATACTTCTTGAAATTTTCAGGGACCTCAAACAGGGATTCTTCCTCCTCTGGTGCGGCTTCTCTCTTCGTCCTTTTCTTTCCTTCACTCTTAGTGGTCACTCGTGTGGTTAATCTCACATCATTAGTGAGCTCTTTATGTCTCTGAGTACCGGTAAACTTCTACTTCATAGAAATATTCTTTGTCTGATGCAAAGGGTGGGTCCATGATGATTGACTCCAGATCGGAGTCACTTGCATCTTCAAATGCATCAGGGCTAGGTTCGCATTCTTCTAAAACTGCATCTCCCATGATTGGCTCTATGGAGAAGACCGAAATGTCATAGCCATCTTCATCACAGTGGGGTGTCCATTGCTCTTCAGTGATGGCTACATCCATAGTTGCTAGAATTTCTACCCAGCCGTGAGGTTCAAATTCTTCGTCCCGAAATACTACAGGTGCATAGGCTGGGTCTTGAACTGATCTATGTGTTTCCTTCGCACCTACCTCTCTGGCCTTTTCTCTTTTCTCCTCTTCCACTGCCACTTTACACATCCATAAGTGAGTGTCTTCATGCATCCATGAGGATCCTGATCCTATGGAATGCACCGATTCCGTATCATCTTTGGCTCTATGGATGGGGTTCCATTGGATAGGAGGGACATCTCTATGAGAGTAATCCTTGAGATTGACTTTGGTTGTAACACCTAACTCTTGCAAATACAAGGAATTGGTTCCCCAATCCTGTACCACTTGCAACTGCCGCATAAATGGTCTCCCCAAAATCATCTCGTAGGCTTGGTTTTTGCTAAAGTCACATATAGCAAAAGTATGCTCGAACTCAACACCACATGTAGTGAGAGTTATTCCTTCTAGCAATCCTAAGGGTCTCTCAATATGACCATCGGCCATCTGCAATTTCATTCTCGTTGGCCTGAGTGCTGGCTCGCCCCAACGCTTCCATAGTGAAGTGGTAGCAATTGCAACTCCTGCACCTGAGTCTAGAATGGCCTTGGTGGTGTATCCTTGATGGGTGATAGGAAGATATGTGTTTCCCTCTTCACCCTCACTCATGTCTCCTATCTTGTCCAAGGGTATTTCTGGCACTGTTCTCTGGGATCCTACCTAGGAACGAGGTTTTGCTATCTCTGGTACTTGTTTGGCTACATGTTTCCATAGCTCTGGCCTAACCTTGAGTAGTTCTTCTAAAGTGAGATTGCACTGCACCTTAGTGTTCTTCGCTACCTCCGTGTTCCTAGGTATGACTGAATCTTCGTTTCTTACCATGACCGTGGGTGCTCTCATACAGGTGGACTTAGCTTCCCATGGGCCTGTGAAGTGGGGTAATTCTTGTAGAGAGTTAGACTCAAAGTCTAATCTTTCCTGAGATTGGGTGCTCTCCTCATAAATGGATGGGATGTCTTGTGGGAATTGGTCGTGTGCATCATCCACAAGTTCAATAGGAGGAGGGACTTCACTTTCTTTAGCCCATTTGTCTTCTTAAATCTCTCGTAGGAATTCGGGTGTGAACTGATTCATAGAAGAGGATGTGTCTGGCTCCATAGAGTTAGGCACATAGGCTTCCTGGGGAGGAATGATTATTCTATCACTTGCCTTCTCCTTAGCCTGGGAGTTGGCTCCTTTTCCAAACTTTGCAATTAACATCTCCAATCTGTCTAACAGACCATCAAAATGCAATGGTGTTCCAGTGGAGCTAGAGCAAGTGAAAAGGCGACTGGTCTCAAACATGGCTTGAGCCAATTCCACCATCTTGGCACACAACTTAGTTCGTTCAAGCTCTAGGTCAGCTCTAGGGTAACATTTCTCATGATCTGTTGCATTGGGCCCTTCTTGGATTCTGCCCTGATATGCTTTAAGCATCATGTCTAGATCTTCAGGAGTGGGATCGGCTAAGATTGATCCTACTCGGGGTGGTGGTTGGGTTACGTGTGGTGGATCGGTGGGTGGAGGGGATGGTAGTGGTGGGGATGTGTGAGAGTGCGTTTGAGATGTGATTTCTATGATTTTGGCCTTGGTTTCTCGTAGAATTTCCTCAAGTTCGCTCATCTTTCTTGCCCACTGCCTTTTCATACGTTCACGACTATCTCTCCAAGCTCTGGTCCTCTTCTTATTCTAGCTCTCAGTCTCGCTAACCTCTGCATTCTTTTCGTGGCCTAAGTCTTGGTTTTGCTTAAGTGCCTGGGCTCTCATGATGACTTGTACTGGGGCTGTCGAAGTCACATTTCCTGTGGAGTCTACCACTAAGCCAATAACATTGATAGGAGCAATTTTTGGTATATTGGCGGGGTTCTTGGGACACTCTCGTAACAAATGCTCCTTTCCCCAATCGGGACAAAAGCCTTGAATTGTCACAGATTGGGTTTGTGTCGGTGCAGGTAGAGGGCAATCATGAATGAGATGATCTCCTTGACAACGATAGCATGGCCCTCTAGGAAATGGAGGTCTCATCGGCCTAGGTTGGGATCTCGAGTTGGGGTTGGCATACATGAAGTTTGCGTATTCTGGCTCCCCACTAGATTCATTCGGTTCTTCATAATAATATGACTCACTATGCTCCGGTGATTGCATGTAGTAGGCCTGGGGGCTCTCAACATGGGTGGAGTCAAAACTATGATCACTTGGATCACTTTCTGAAAGCGAGGATGTCACTGGCACTAAAGCTCTATTTAGATTTTCTTCTGCCGCTGCATACTTTACTGGAATCACATTGGTGGGGGCAGGAGGTTGTTGCGCTAGGTATGGTTGCGGTCTTTGTTGCCCTTGATAGGGTGGTTGATAGATTTGCTGGGGTCTAGCATACTGTTGTTGTGGGTATTGATTAGGGTACTTTCCTTGATGTGGATATGGCTGAGAATAATTTTGTTTAACAGCTTGTTTGTTATATGGACAATCTTGTGCTGTGTGATTGGTGTACCTCCTTTCTATGGTGCAGTACTGGTTGTTAGGGTTCACTTGGGGTTGAGCCATGATGGGGCACACATTAGCCATATGGTCTCCTCCACAGGTATAGCATCATTTTTTGGGGGCAAATCTAGGAATCTGCTTGCTAGAGACACCTAATTTCAGAGCTACCTTTTCTGCTAGATCCTCAATTGATGTGGATTGTGAGGAAATGAGGCTACTAGAACTATCTGAATCTTTATAGATTTTTGAGAGCTCTAATTCCTCCCCTAGATTATCCTCAATGTCTATGCACATGCGTACACATTCTTCTATGGATCTAGGGTCCTTCAAGTACACATATGATCTCAGTTTGGTGCTTAACAATCCATCTAAAAATAAGGCCACTTGCTTGGCTGGAGTGGGTAACTCTGGAGCTGGGCATCTCTCTAGATATTGCCTAAATCTTCTGCCTGCAAGTCTCACTGTCTCTTGAGATGTTTGTTTGAAGCTGTATATCAGGGAGGATGTGTTATGTCTTATGCCACTTTTAGAGAATTCGATGATGAATGCCTCTAGAAGTTGATCTATGCTCCTAAACTGCCTCTTGTTTAGTGGCTGAAACCATGTCAGGGCAGTGTTCCTAAGGGTTAGACCAAAGGCATTGTACTGCATGAACAGATCTTCAACTTGTTCAGCTCTCAAGACTTGCCTAAACTCAGCTACATGATCGTAGGGGTCTCCAGTGCCATCGAAGTAGTTTTTCATGGACTTAACTAGCTGGGTAGGTCTCAAGGTCCTCGTGTGCTCTCTCGGTCTTGGCAAAGGGAAATCATCGGCATTTCTTCGGTTCCCTGGGGCTCTATGTCTCTCAGGTTCCACTCTATTTGTTTCTGTTCTCGTTCTTTCCCTTCCCCAAGAGTTGGCAAAGCTTACCTCAGGTCTCTCTCTACTCCTTTCTCTTTGAGTCCCATGAGCTTGAGATGTTCCAACTCCTTGATGACCATAAGACACATTGGATCAAGGTTGGGGAAAAACAAATTCTCCCTTCCAAGTGTATGCGTGTCTTCCATGCTCAGAGACCACAAAGATTCTCTCAGAAGCATCATCTAAGTAGGTCACCTTGCCTGGGCTATCAGGATCTTTGAATTCATAGATGGAAAGAGCTCCCACTTCATTAGACTTTTCAAGCTTGTACCTTCAAAAAGCCTCATCCGTTTCTTGGTTCCAGAGCAATTCTATGCTCCTATTCTCCTGGGGAACTAACTCTGGAGTGATTATCCTTGTTAGGACCGATTTGCCTCGAGGGGTTTTCGGCTCCTTTCCTAAGTTCGCTTGCTCTATGTCACCTAATTCAGGTTCAGAGATTATGTTGCCAAACTCATCTGTCCTTTCAGGTTGGCTGGTGACCACATACATTGTTCCTTCTTTATCTATGTATGAACCATTTTCAAACTTGACTACAGGGTGTTCTAGTCCAATGGGCTGATTCGGATTTTTAATTAGGACAACAGATCTTCGCAGACCATCCTCATAGATGCGTGCACCTAGGTGGTTGGTTTGGATGTATTCCAATTGAGTCTTGTAGGGACCTTCAGGTCTTTCTAGGTATGCCATTCCTGAGCTACCTACAGGTCTTTCCATGCTATACGACAAGTCAGAGTCACTGGTTTCTGAGTCTAGAGCGTAGGGGTAATCACTCAATTGTTGGGCCCAAGATCTGGCTGTATGGTTGACGCTAGCCTCGGATGATCTAACGCTTTGACGGTCTCTCCCTAGGTGTCTTCCCGATCTCAGGTTCATATGCCCTTTGTACGTTGCTGATTCTTTGGTACAAGTCACTTGTTCCTTTTAAATTCCTTTGGATGTGTTTTCTTGTTTTTAATTAAGCGTCATCAGGAGCACTTTAGTGTGTCGTACTTGATGTTCTGTGTCCGCTTAGTTTAAGTTCTTTTCCTTTAAGTTATCCCTTGACTGCAATTTAGCCTATCCTTGCACTTGAAAAATTAAAGGCTCTTCAAACTTGAGTGTTCCTATCGTACCCCTAGTCAATCAGGACAACTACTCGCACTTAGCCTATGCTAAGAATGGACTGAGGGGGTTAAGAGATGTTCCAACCTCAAGTCGCTCCTCCTGGTGCTGCTTGTCTACCCAGGAAGCACGTTCCCAAGCTTGTTCGCCTTGGCACTTACTTTGCTTTCTCCAAAAGCTCTCGATGATCCTGTAAGAACCCCAAGTTTAGCTTCAATTTGATCCTTCAATTGACAGACAATTTATTTCAGACACTTTTTAATGACCCTTGTTCCCCCTTTTGTATTGCTAAAAAATTTCCTCTAGAGTCCCTTGGTGTACCTACCCCTCAGTGTGTCCGACAAGCCCTAGAGCTCAAAAAATGGATTTCGTATGAAAAAGTTATGACCACTCAGGGTTTAGGAGGTTAAACAGACAAACAGAACCTTTCAGGAGTTTTAATGCATTTCTTCTAAGGCCTTTGTAAGTGTATGAGTATTTGAGTATGCAAATATGCCCAAAATTTAGCCTAAATTTCCAAAAACATTACCCCTTATTTTTTTGCCGAAAATGTCTGTCTATCGCGATAGATGGTGTCTGTCGCGATAGATGGGTCTGTCGCGATACACGGTGTCTGTCGCGATAGATGGGTCTGTCGCGATAAATGGTGTCTGTCGCGATAGACGGTGTCTGTCGCGATAGAGTGGTCTATCGCAATAGACGGTGTCTGTCGCGACAGAGTGGTCTATCGCGATAGACGGTGTCTGTCACGATAGAGTGGTCTATCGCGATAGACGGTGTTTGTCGCGATAGATGGGTCTATCGCGATAGACGGTGTCTATAGTGGAATTTGGTCTATCGCGATAGACGGTGTCTGTCGCGATAGATGGGTCTGTCGCGATAGATGGGTCTATCACGATAGATGGGTCTGTCGTGATAGACGGTGTCTATCGTCTGTCGTGGTTTTGGTCTGTCACGATAGACGGTGTCTATCGGGATAGACGGTGTCTATCGTCTGTCGTGGTTTTGGTCTGTCGTGATAGACGGTGTCTGTCGCGATAGACGGGGTCTGTCCTGGAATTTGGTATGTCACGATAGACGGGTGTCTGTCGCGATAGACGGTCTGTATCGTGGGTCTCTGTCTGTCGCGATAGACGGTGTCTGTAGTAATAGATAGTGTCTGTCGCGATAGACTGAAAAAACGCAAATTTTTGAGAAACTTCTAGTGATTTGGAGTGCTCTAATGGTGTAGGTTACCGTGCCAAACACGCATTCACAAAATATCAAGTTTTTCTGTCTGTCGCGACAGACAGAAGTCGTCGTCCCGGGACTTGTGCAGAGTCTGTCGTACCTGCGCAAACTGCTAGAGAAGGTGGTACAGCTAGTTCCTGCAACAGAAGCTCAAAAAACACACAAAAACAGATCGCATGCAAGCTCTCTCTCGCTCTCTCTCACAACGGAATGAGGAAAATGAGGTGGGGAGTGGAATATGACCAAAAAACTGAAATTTTTGTGGAGATGGAGATGGAGGTGTGTAGCTCAGTGATGAGTAGCACCTCCTTTAATGTCAATCCGGGAAGACGTGAGGATGGTATGAAGACCTCGAGCAAGTGGAGGCACAAGTGCGTGAGTGAGAAGCACACAAACATGCACACACATACACACACACGCGCACACACGGCAAGACAAAGAGTGAGAAGCAATGGAGTTCTTAGATTACTTCCAAAAAGCTCTTACAAGTTCGTTTCAATTACAATCTAACCTCAAAAATGAGCTCTCTAGCTCTTTTTATAGTTTTTGACTAGGTTTTGGCCTTGTCCAGACCTAGTGTCCGGCCTAGTTAAAAATTAGGTTCCAGGGCCAATTTGAGGGCTTAAACGGAGTCTAAAAAATACGAAAATTGATATGTAGGTACTTCTAAGGCTCCTCAAGCTCAAGGACTCCTTGGCTTGCACAAAATGGAGCTACAAAAATATGAAATGGTATTTACAATGATTGTTAGTGATAAGAATCACTGTTATAAAGATGTTGATTTGGAAAAATTTGCAGGGCCTATCTGCTAGATTTGCATCGACTGCTTTGTCTACTTACTCCTTCACCTCGCTCTGACTCTCTCCGCTGGCTTCCTTGTCTAGTGAGTCCTTGGGTGCCCATACTGCTCTCAACACCCCCCCCTCTCTCGCGTCTGTCGTCCCTGACAGACCCTTGTTGTTGGGAGTGATGGATGTAATATTCCACAACCTGAGTGGCAAGCTGATGTTCTTGTAGGCGTAGTCCTCTGGCCAAGTCTGTCATCATACGATCCCAATCAATTGGTCCTGGAATGTCCGGATGTGGCAGACGTAACTGATCTGCATGGATCGCTTGTTCGACTGCGAATAGATGTAGCAAATGTGTGGGTCTGGGAATGAAAATTTCGGAATGATATTCCCAGAATCCCGTAGAGAACATTTCCTCAAATGTCTGCTTGAAGCATGCGGGTAAGTACTTTATTCGTGCATGCCAGGCAAAGATTATAGTAACCGAGGGAGTCTGGCTCATGTCGTAGACTAAATCCTTGTTACCTTGAGAGAATCCAGGGGGAGAGATGTATGGAGCCTGTACATTCCGAAAGGTTTTGAAGACAATGGTCATGAGCTCGAATATCTTCATACACATTTTCGCTGCTATGTCGGGTACATTATTTAGACGTGTAGACTAGTGCCGAATTGTTGATATCATGTAGGCTACGGTTGGGGTCCCTCGAGGTGGAGCAAGATATGGATAGTTAACCCAAGCCGAGCATTCTTTATTGTTGCGTACCTTGATTGCAAATGCTTGCCAGGATCTACGACGTACCACTGGGCAATAGCATGGATTATACTTGATATATAGTGGCATTGTTGCCCAGGTGCTCATCATCTCTGGGTAATCGGTTAGTAGACGTGCACGCCAATTAGGTTGGAAGATCGAGCCAGCACGTGCATCTGTCGGTAAATCCCCTAGCTCAAATTGAGTGGCGAATGTGGGCTCCTTCCCTGTATGTCTTTTGACTTCTGCATTATAATCATGTAGCAAGACAAAATAAGGCATGTATTGCGACTCTGATGTTGTGATTAACCATTGATGGGATAGATTTTGAAAGTAAGAAGACCTAAGGACAGTTTCTTCCAGATTTGTGAGAGATTGCATTTGCACAGCCACACGATCATCATGTGTCTTACCCACTTTCTCGACCCTTTTGACCCAATCTGGAACTTGAATTTCTAAAGTGTCTTGTCCTTCCTCTGTAGTTCGACCACCGGGTGTCGGCATCGGCTCATATGGCTCTTCATAGCTGTCATCGACGGGGATTTCCACTATTGTTTCAGGTTCTGGTTCTTCAATGGGCGAGGGTGGCCTTTCATATGGTAAGAGGCGTGCTTGGAGTTCTGCCACCTGTTTCCGAAGGGTCTCTACTTCTTCTGTAGAGTGTTGCAAGATTATCGGCTCCTGTTGAGCTGTGGGGGCACTGGCTATCTGTTTCTTTAGGTCTGCACATTCAGTCTCTAACTTTTCATATGACTCCAAGAAATTTGCATGCTCCTCAAGTAAGATGCAAATATCTTCCGATGGGACTGCTCTATATCTGGTAGGGCTAATGGTTGCTCCTACAGTTCCTTCCATAGCCGCTTCAAAGTTGTCTTGGTTTTGTTGTTGAAGTCTCTTGTTCTCTTCTAGTGCTGCTGCCGTATGCTTCCTTAATAGCCCAATGTTGCGTCTGAGTGTAGCATTAGATATCATTTGCGCTTGGAGCACTGTTTCTAGTTCCTTGACTACTTGATCATCTACTGTTGGTGTCTTTGATTCCAATTCGGAGTGAGCCTGCTGTAAGGTGGTATGCTCGGTTAGGAGCGTTTGGTAATCCGCTTCAAGAGTGGTGACTCTAGCTTGCAGACGTTGAGATTCTGCCTGGAGGGCAGCAGTGCGTTCTTCCAATTGATGGTATTCTTGTTGTAGTTGATGTGTACACTGACGTAATGTGTTGAACGTGCTATTTACATTATGAGATGCAAGGGGAAAAGTTTGAATTGCAGGGGAGGTGGGATTGGGTAGGGGGTTAGTGAATGTTGTGTGTGCCAATGATGTGAGTGGTGAGGTGGGGGGTAAGGGAGGGGAAGATGGTGGAATCGTGGGGAGAGGTGCTGTGGTTGGTGAAATGTCCATTGGGTCAGACAAGGTGGTGTGTACAGGGGCTACCATGTAGGTGGGTATGGTAGGTGAAGTGAGTGTGGTGTTCCTGTAAATTGATGTCGTTGCGAACATCGGAGAAATGTGCCTCTGAAACATTGGAGAGCGGATGAACTGCTCCACAAAGGACGGGTATTGGGGTGGTGTGGTCAGGTTGAAAGAGGTGTAGGGGCCAGATGGGAAGTGAGGGTCATGGAATGGAGGTACCCGTATTGGGGGATAGGATGGGAAACACAGGGTGCCTTCGGTGGGTGCCGGGTTTCCAACCACACTTGGAATTATGGGATGGCCAGTTATGGGTTCGGAGGATAGAAGGGTTGAAGTGTACAAGGGATTGGTGACGAATGAGAAGAGGGTTTCTTGTGAGGTGGGTTCTCGAAATGAGAATGATGTGAATGAGGATGGGTTATAAGTGGAGGTAGAGGTGATGACTGTCGTTTCTTCCATGGTGGGAGGTGGTGGTGGGGGTGGAGAAGGTGGTGATGGAGGATGCTGGGGTGAGATGGGTGATGTCTGAACGAAGGTTTCAGCAGAGAGGTCAGTGGTGGTTGTGGGAGTAGCGGTGGTTTCAATGGGTACTTCTTGTTCTGTGACTGGTATCCTGATATTCTTACCTGCTCGTGGTAATGTGTCAACTCTGCGTTTGTCATACCTTGCGGACTGGCGGACTGCAGTGTGGATAGCCTCCGGAACTCCTAAAGATTCTGACACTAATTTGAGGGTGTCAATGAACTGTTGGTCCACCCCCTCATCTGATAGCATTTCTTGCATCAAAGCTTGACCTGATACAAGAGAGAGTTGATGCCTTTCTTGTACTGCTTTGATTGTGTCGTATAACCTTTGTAGTTGAGCTGTAAATGCTGGTGCACCTACAAGTTCTGGCACTTCTTGTTGCTCATCTTGATGCTCTTGATCATAATCCTCCTCATCTTCCTCCTGTTCTTCATCTCCATCATCCTCTTCATCCACTTCAACTGGGGTGACAGGTGCTTGGGAGGTTGTGGCCTGCTGCTAGCAGCAGACAAGGGAGTCAACGAAGATCTGGCAAATAGGCCAATAATTTTCTTCAGGAAGAAGTACATATGAGCATTCACGCAGATTTAGCACCAAGGCAACCTTAATTTTTCAAAACCTCTACACCAATTAAAAGTGATTCTCATCACTAAACACCATTGTAAATACCATTTCATCTTTTTGTAGCTCCATTTTGTGCAAGCCAAGGAGTCCTTGAGCTTGAGGAGCTTTAGAAGTATCTACCTGCCAATTTTCGTATTTTTTAGATCTCGTTTGAGCCCTCAAATAAGCCCTGGAACCTAATTTTTAACTAGGCCGGACACTAGGTCTGGACAGGGCCAAAGCTAGTCAAAAACTATAAAAGGAGCTAGAGAGCTCATTTTTGGGGTTAGATTGTAATTGAAACAAACTTGTAAGAGCTTTTTGAAAGTAATCTAAAGAACTCCATTGCTCCTCACTCTTTGTCTGGCCGTGTGTGCGCGTGTGTGTGTATGTGTGTGCATGTTTGTGTGCTTCTCACTCACGCACTTGTGCTTCCACTTGCTCGAGGTCTTCATACCATCCTCACGTCTTCCCGGATTGACATTAAAGGAGGTGCTACTCATCACTGAGCTACACCAAATTTTGGCACCGTTGCCGGGGATCGAGCTTTGAGGACGAGCGTGTGATGGTAAGACGTAGAGTTGACGCGTTGGAGTTGTAGGTATTTTCTTCACTCTCATCGATTTTCTTTTACTTTCTTCACCATCATCATCATCACCATCTCCCACCTCCATCTCCATCATCGCGAAAATTTCTGTTTTTTTGACCATATCACCATCTCCACCTCATTTCCCTCATTCCACTTGTGAGAGAGAGCGAGAGAGCGATATTGCGTGTGTGTTTTCTTGCATGTTTCTTGAGCTTTCTGCAGGACCTTGCTGAATCACCATCCCCAGCTTCCTGCGCAGGTACGGAACTCGTCGAATCTGTCTCGCAGTCGCCAGCCTCTGTCGATCGCGATTGACAGAAAATTCGATCATTTGGTAAAACAAAGTTCACCACTAGCACAAGCATGATGAGCACATCCCAAATCACCTAAAACAGTAGAAAAATTCCGTGTTTTTCTGTCAATTGCGATCGACAGCCTCTGTCAATCGCGATTGATATTGTCAATCGCGATTGACACTGTCAATCGCGACCGACAGACACTGTCAATCGCGATTGATACCGTCGATCGCGATCGACAGACCTCACGACCGACAGACTGCCACGTAGGATCCTGTCAATCGCGATTGATACCGTCGATCGCGATTGACAGCCACGACCGACACCTCTGTCAATCGCGATTGACACCGTCAATCGCGATCGACTGAAATTCAACGATTGATTGACTTTTGCGCGTAGCCACGTGTCCATCGCGACTGATAGGCTCCCGATTGACTGAAATTTCAGCGAAAAATCCGGAAAACGTGTCAATCACGATTGATACTGTCGATCGCGATTGACAGGCACGATCGACTCTGTCGATCGCGATTGACACCGTCGATCGCGATTGACACTGTCCATCGCGACTGACCGGCCCGACGGACACCTCTGTCAATCGCGATTGACAGACCTGTCGATCGCGATTGACAGGCTTTTCGGCCAAAAATTAGGGTTTGTTTTTGTTCAAAATTGGGATAATTGTGGGGCAAAATAGTCAATCCATTAGCACTTTGGAGGTTCCTACACTTGAGATTTGGGAGAAAATCCTAGGATCCGTCAGCCAGATTGAATCTTGTTTTAACCCCCTAAACCCTGAACAGTCATAACTTTTTCATACGAAATCCATTTTTTGAGCTCTAGGGCTTGTCGGAAATCTCGTGGCATATACTACACGCCCTCAACTGTTTTTTATAAAGATAATGCGTTGATTTTCAGATAGGGTATTTTGAAGTTGACCATACTCAGGGGGATCAAAGTCAGGGGTCTTTAGAATTGTGGTCTTAAAAATCTCTATACAAATTAGTGTTTGTGCTTCAGGAATGAAAATCATTGGTTCTGTCTTTGGAATTTAAATCTTAAAGCTAACTTTGGAACTCTTACAGATCTATTGAGAGCATCGAAAGGCGTTCTAAGCAAGTGTAAGTGCAAGCTTGGGAACACACTTCCTGGGCATTCAAGGGCAACCAAGCAGGAAACAAAAGGTTGGAATATTCTCAACTCCCTCTGTCATTTTTTAGCTCAGGCTAGGTACGAATAGTGCTAGAGGTAAGTCAGGGCGACGATAGGCAGGTATCAAGTTGAAGACTACCTAAAAACTCAAGTTTAAGCTAAAAACCTAATCTCTGGACTGTCGATAACATAAAGGAAAAGAACCTTACGTGGGACGATCAATTCCAAGTACGGAAAAATACTCAAGTATTCCTGACGACGCAATACCAGATAAGATCATAAACATAATAACTCACTAAAAACGAATCAAGTGACTGAGACCAATTGATCGGCAACGAGGTTGTACTCTGGGCAAGAATTGGGCTACTTAGATAGGCATATGAACCTTAGATCAGGACGACATCTTGTAAGGGAGAGACAAATCCTTAGGTCTTCAGAGGCTAGTGTTAACCACACTGCTAGGTCTTGGGCCCAGCAGTTGAGCCACCACTCGTACTACCCTAGCTCTGAGACCAGTGCGTCAGAGATGTCTCAAGGCATGGACAGACCTACGGGAAGTTCAGGAGTGCCTTACTTGTACAGGGTAGAAGGCCCTTACAAAACACAACTGGAATACCTTAGGACCAACCGATTAGGTGCTAGCATCTATGAGGACGGCTTAGGAAGATCTGTGGTACAGATTAAGAATCCCGATCAATCCATTGGACTAGAGCACCCAGCAGTCAAATTTGAAAACGGTGCATACCTGGACAAGGAAGGAACCATATACGTAGTCACCAGTCACCCAGATAGGACAGATGAATTTGGAAATGTAATCTCTGAAGCGGATTTAGGTGACTTGGAACAAGGAAACATGGGTGCGGAACCTAGAACCCCTCGAGGCAAATTTGTTCTCACTAGGATCATCACGCCTGAGTGGGTTCCCCAAGACAACAAGAGCATAGAGTTGCTCCTCAATCGAGAAACTGATGAAGCCTTTTGGAGATATAAATCTAATCAACCAACTGACATAGGAACTGTCATGATCTATGAGTTTAAGGATCCGGATAGCCCAGGTAGAGTGACCTACTTAGATCACACTTCGGAAAGGATCTTTGTGGTGACAGAAAATGATAGACATGCTTACACTTGGAAGGGTGAATTCATTTTCCCCCAACCAAGATCGAATGTATCCTATGGTCACCCTGGAGCTGGAACATCCCAAGCTCATGGAATGCAAAGAGACAGAAGTAGAGATAGACCAGAAGTAAGCTTTGCCAACCCCGTGGGCAGAGAAAGAACGAGGACGGAGGCGAATAGAGTAGAACCAGAAATACTTAGGGCTCACCGGAATCAGAGAAATGTGGATGGATTCCCTCTGCCGAGACCTAGAGAGCACACAAGAACTCTGAGACCAACCCAGCTAGTTAAGTCCATGAAGAATTACTTTGATGGCACAGGAGATCCCTATGACCATGTGGCGGAGTTCAAGCAAGTCTTGAGAGCTGAACAAGTGGAGGATCTATTCACGCAGTACAATGCCTTCGGTCTAACCCTTAGGAACACAGCACTTACATGGTTTCAGCCATTGGATGAGCGACAGTTCAGGAGCATAGACCAACTCCTAGAGGCTTTCATCGTAGAGTTCTCTAAGAGTGGCATAAGACACAATACCTCCTCACTGATTCACAGCTTCAAGCAAACCCCTCAAGAGATCGTGAGACTTGCAGGAAGAAGATTTAGGCAATATCTTGAAAGATGCCCTGTTTCGGAGCTACCTACACCAGCGAAACAAGTAGCCTTATTCTTGGATGGATTGCTGAGTACAAAATTGAGATCCTATGTGTATCTGAAGGACCCTAGGACTATAGAAGAGTGTGTACGCATGTGCATTGACATTGAAGATAACCTAGGGGAAGAACTAGAGCTTTCCAAAATCTACAAAGATTCAGATAGTGCATCTAGTCACTCTTCCACGCAATCCACATCAATTGAGGAACTGGCAGAGAAAGTGGCTCAGAAATTAGGTGTCTCTAGCAAACAAACGCCGAGATTTGCCCCTGTGAAGAGATGCTACACTTGTGGTGGCGATCACATGGCGAATGTATGTCCCATTATGGCTCAACCCCAAGTAAACCCTAGTAGCCAGTACTGCACTATCGAACGAAGATACACAAATCACACTGCACAAGACTGCCCATACAACAAGCAAGCAGTTAGGCAAGCCTACCCTCAGCCATACCCTCAACAAGGCAGATACCAAAACCAATACCCACCACAACAGTATGCTAGACCTCAACAAACCTACCAACCACAATACCAAACCCAGCAAAGACCTCAGCCTGTGTTAGCCCAACAACCTCCAGCTCCATCCAACTTGATCCCAGTAAAGTATGCAGCAGCAGAAGAAAACCTAAACCGAGCTATAGTCCCCATAACACCATTGCTTTCAGAAAGTGATCCCAATGACCATAGCTTCGATTCTACGCATGTTGAGAGTCCACAGGCTTACTTCATGCAGTCTCCTGAACATGGTGAGTCTTACTATAGTGAAGAGCCAAATGAATCTAGTTGGGAATCGGATTACGCCAATGTCATGTACGCAAACCCCAACCCTAGGCCTCAACCTAGGCAGGTAAGACCTCCATTCCCAAGAGGACCGTGCTACAGATGCCAAGGAGATCACTTCATTCGAGATTGTCCCTTACCTCCACCAACACAACCCCAGTCAGTGACGATCCAAGGCTTTTGCCAAGATTGTGGAAAAGAGCATCTCTTACGAGATTGCCCAAAGAACCCCAATAATATGCCAAAAATCACGCCTATCAACGTTATTGGATTAGTGGTAAACTCCACAGGAAGTGTCACTTCCACTGCTCCGGTACAGGTAGTCACTAGAGCTCAAGCATTGCAGCAAAACCAAGGGGCAGATCAGAAAAAGAGTCCAACAGCTAGTGAAACTGAGAGCATAACCAAGAAAAGGACTAGAGCGTGGAAAGATAGTCGAGAAAGAATGAAAAGACAATGGGCTAAAAAGATGAGTGAACTTGAGGAAAGCATAAGAGAAACCAAAGCCAGGATAACTGAACTCACATCTCAAACTCCCTCTCACACTACCCCACCACCACCTTTCCCATCGCCATCCGACCAGCCACCTTCCAACCCGCCTCACCTAAACCCACCACCCCCTAGAGTAGGATCAGTCCTAGCGGATCCCACTCCCGAAGACCTTAATATGATGCTTAAAGCATATCAGGCCAGAATCCAAGAAGGGCCAACCATAACCGATCATGAAAAATGCTACCCTAGAGCCGAGCTAGAGCTTGAACGAACTAAAATTTGTGCCAAAATGGTGGAATTGGCTCAGACCATGTTTGAAGCTAGTCGCCTCTTTAACATCTCTAGCTCAGCTAAGACGCAGTTACATTTTGACGGACTGCTAGAAAGAATAGAGAGGCTAATTGCACAATCAGAAAAGGAACCTGCCCCTCAAAGAAAGGAAAGGGCAAGAGAACGGATAAGCCAGCCTCTTCAGGAAGCCCATGTGCCTCCTCAAGAAGCTTATCTTTCCCCCCAAAAGGCAGATGAGCCTCCCTCGAAAGCTCACGTACCTCCACAGGTTGCCTACGTTCCTTCTCAGGGAGCATATGAGCCTGTTCGGAAAAGTAATAGAATAAGTAATCCTCCCCAGGAAGCTTGTGCTCCAAACATCTATGAGAGCGAGGAAAGAGCCAACGATAGAATAAGCCCTCCTTCCCAGGTTGCTTATGTGCCTAATTCTACAGAGCCAGACACTTCTTCTTCTATGAATCGGTTTGCACCAGACTTCCTACGAGAAATTCAAGAAGATAAATGGGATAACGAAAGTGAAGTTGCCCCTCCCTTTGAACTTGTGGATGATGCACACGACCAATTCCCACACGACATCCCATCTATTTACGGGGAACATGAGAGTACTCAGTCTCACGAGAGATTGGACTTCGAATCCAATTCCATACAAGAGCTACCCCATTTCACAGGCCCATGGGAAGCAAAGTCCACGTGTATGAGAGCACCCACAGTCATGGTAAGAAACGAAGATTCAGTCATACCTAGGAACACAGAGGTAGTGAAGAACACTAACGTGCAGTGCAATCTCAAGCTAGAAGAGCTACTCAAGGTTAGACCTGAATCGTGGAAACATGTAACCAAACAAGTACCTGAGATAGCAAAATCTCGTTCCCAGGTAGGATCACATAGGACAGTGCCAGAAATACCCTTGGATAAGATAGGAGATATGTGTGAAGGTGAAGAAGGGAACACCTATCTTCCCATTACTTATCAGGAGTACACCACTAAGGCAATTTTGGACTCAGGTGCAGGAGTTGCAATTGCCACCACCTCCCTATGGAAGCGTTGGGGCAAGCCGGCACTCAGGCCAACAAGAATGAAATTGCAGATGGCCGATGGTCACATAGAGAGACCCCTAGGATTGCTAGAAGGAATAACTCTCACCACTTGTGGTGTCGAGTTTGAACATACCTTTGCTATATGTGACTTTAGCAAAAATCATGCCTATGAGATGATTTTGGGACGACCATTCATGCGACAGTTGCAAGTGGTACAGGATTGGGGAACTAATTCCTTGTACCTGCAACACTTAGGTGTTACGACCAAAGTCAATCTCAGGGATTACTCTCATAGAGATGTCCCTCCTATCCAATGGAATCCCATCCATAGAGCCAAAGATGACACGGAATCTGTGCATTCCATAGGGTCTGGATCCTCATGGATGCATGAAGACACTCATTTATGGATGTGCAAGGTCGCAGTAGAAGAAGAGAAGAGAGAGAAAGCCAGAGAGGTAGGTGCAAAAGAAACACATAGATCAATTCAAGACCCAGCCTATGCACCTGTAGTTTTTCCTGATGAGGAATTTGAACCCCATGGCTGGGCAGAAATCCTAGCAACAATGGACGTAGCCATCAATGAAGAACAATGGACACCTCACTGTGATGAGGATGGCTATGATATTTCAGTCTTCTCCATAGAGCCAATCATGGGAGAGGCAGTTCTAGAAGAATGCGAACCTAGCCTTGATGTCTTTGAGGATGCAAGTGACACCGACCTAGAGTCAATCATCATGGACCCACCCTTTGCATCAGATGAAGAATACTTCCATGAAGTAGAATTTCAACCCCAGAGGCATGGAGAGCTTACAAATGATGTAAGATTAGCCACACATGTGACCCCAAAGGAAGAAGGAAAGAAACGAAAGAAGAGAGAAGTCTCACCAGAAGAGGAAGAATCTTTGTTTGAGGTCCCAAAAAATTTTAAGAAATATGAGATAGATGACAGGAGAGTCATGATAAGAATGCCTAAACGAGAGGCTCAAGCAGGAGAGGCCTATGATAACAAAGAAACCACCAAGAAAATAGTTGTGGCCCGAGAAGAAGGAGAGGAGAGATGCACGTACATAGGCCATGACCTAACAGAGGAAGAAGAGCATGCGTTAATAGCCTTGCTAAGGGAATACAGAGATGTATTTGCTTGGAGTTACAAGGATTTGAAGGGTGTTGACCCAGACATATGCTCTCACACCATCCCCATGACCTCAGATGCTAAACCCTCTAAGCAGAAGCCCTACACATATAACGATAATTACGCTGCCAAGATCAAAGAGGAGATAGATAGACTGGTTGAAGCTGGATTTATCTATGAAATTGAGCACACTGAATGGGTATCCCCCATCGTAGTGGTGCCCAAGAAGAATGGCAAGCTGCGTGTGTGCATTAACTTGAAAAAGGTTAATGCAGCCACGATTCGAGATAACTATCCGCTTCCCATCACAGAACATCTCTTAGAAAGAGTGGCAGGCAAGGAAGTGTACAGCTTCCTCGATGGATTTTCGGGCTACAATCAAGTAGCCATAGCTCCAGAAGATCAGCATAAAACGGCTTTTGCCACAGAGTGGGGCATATTTGCCTTTAGAGTAATGCCATTTGGGCTTACCAATGCGCCCGCAACCTTCCAGAGGCTGATGTGCCATGTATTTAAAGAATTCCTGAGGAAGAATTTAGAAGTCTATGTTGATGATCTTTGTGCTCATTCAAATATTAGACAAACCCATATTCCTGAACTCAGACAAATCTTTGACAAATGTAGAGAGTATCAGGTCTGCCTGAACCCAGAAAAGTGCGTTTTCATGGTCAGGCAAGGCAAGATTCTAGGGCACATAGTGTCAAAGAATGGCATATCTACTGACGAGGAGAAAGTGAGAGCCATAGCAGAGCTACCCAGGCCAAAGAATGTCAAGGAAGTACAAGCTTTCATGGGGCATTGTGGCTACTACTGCCGGTTCATTCACATGTATGCCGTCATTGCAAAGCCCATGTACGGACTGCTGACTAACTTTGAATGGACTGATGAATGTGAGAATTCCTTCCAGGAACTGAAACGAAGATTATGTTCAGCACCAATCTTGACCACACCAGATTGGAATAAGCCATTCCATGTTCATGTGGATGCATCCAATTATGCCATTGGATGTGTGCTTGCACAACCTACTGGTGAAGGTAATATGGATCTTCCAATTGCCTATGCCAGTAGACAGTTGAATGCAGCTGAACGAAATTACACCACTACGGAGAGAGAAGGTTTAGGCATGGTATATGCAGTTAAGAAATTTAGACACTATTTGCTTGCAAATAATTTTAAATTTTTTACTGATCATCAGGCTTTGCTATACCTCGTAAACAAACCATGCAATACAGGAAGATTAGTAAGATGGTTTCTCTTACTAATGGAATACGACTTTGAGGTAGTGGTAAGGAAAGGTAGGACACATTGAGAGCGGATCATCTCTCTAGGCTCACCTCCGGAGAAGCCCCACAGGGAGTATCAGATGATCTTCCTGATGCTTACTTGTTTAATTTGGAAGTGGTGCCACAGTGGGCTAAGTCATTGGTACCAGTATTGACATATGGGCCTAACCATCCAGTAGTAAACACACGGAATAGAGAGGTTGTGAAAGCCCAAAAGTACCACATCATGGCAGGAAGCATGTACAAGCACACAGATCAAGGGATCTTGGCTTGTTGCGTAGAAGAGGATGAGTACGCTAAATGGTTGCAATTAGCACATGTAGGTGCGTTAGAGCAACACTACTCAAAGCAACGAACTTTACAGACTCTAAAGAGACTCGGAGTGCATTGGCCAACTATGGAAGCTGATGTCCAAAAGTTGTGCAAGGAATGCCCAATTTGTTGCACTAAACCACCTGTGGAACACGCTACTCTTTATCAAGTATCCATTGTGCCAGATTGGAGCGAACCTCTAGTATCCTTCCTGAGGACAAACACATTCCCTCCAGACATGACTCTGGCTAGGAAAAGGAGTTTAGAACAAGAAGCCCTGGATTACTCACTCATTGGTGATAATCTATACAAACACGGTAAAGATGGTTACCTGAGACTGTGTGTCCATGAAAGTGAATATCTTAAGATCTTGGAAACTGCTCACCAAGGTGTAGCAGGAGGACACTTTGGACCAGATCGGGTGATCAAGGCAGTACTATTTGCGGGCTTCTGGTGGCCTACCCTTCACATGGATGCACATACCTATGTGAAACGGTGTGATGTCTGTCAGAGAACTCAGTATCCTATACGAAAAGATGAGATGCCATTGAAACCTATGATGGGTGGACGTGCGTTCTCTAAATGGGGAATAGACTTCGTAGGTCCTGTTAATCCCCCAGCTAAGGGTTCTCATGCAGAATACATCATTGTTGCGACAGACTATCTAACCAAGTGGGTAGAGGTAAAGGCTATGACAAAGAACGATGCTCAAACAACTGCTAAATTCTTGTTTGAGAACGTGTTCACAAGATATGGGCTACCTATAGAGCTAGTAAGTGATAGAGGCACTCACTTCTTAAATGAAGTTATTGAAAATCTGCTCCAAGAATTCTTGGTAATACATAAGAAGTCTGCCCCCTATCACCCTCAAGCTAATGGACAAGCTGAGAGCACTAATAAGATCTTATGCAATGTACTGACGAAATTAGTGAACAATAAACGCTCTGATTGGGACAAACAGCTACACCATGCTGTTTGGGCATACCGAGTTGCCTACAAAACGGTACTCCAAGCCACCACCCCCTTTCAGATGGTATTCGGCCAAAACGCTGTGCTACCCTTGGACTTCTTGATACCTACATTGAAGATAGCACAAGAGCACAAATGGACGGGTCATGAACTCTCCTCTAGACTTTTTGACCTTGAACGATTAGGAGAAACAAGACTGAGAGCAGCTGCAGGGATATATGCAGCAAAGAAACGACAGAAGGCATATTTTGATGCCCATGTGAAGGATAAGGGCTTGAAAGCAGGAGATCTAGTTTTAGTCTACACACTGAAACAACACGCAAGGAAACTAGAAAAGAGAGGCTATGGACCCATGATCATCAATAGGATCTCGACAAGTGGTGCTGTGCAACTAGCCACATTAGAAGGCGATGTTCTCCCAAACTATATTAGCAGATGCAGGGTTAAGTTGTATCAGGAATCCCTCACAGAGGAAATGCTAAGTCGACTCAACACTGCTAAGAAACGCAAAGAGGAAGAAAAGCGAATTCGAGAAGAAGCTCAAGCAGAAGCCCTAGAGCGCATACGAAGAATGAAACTAAGAAGACAAGGTAGAGAGCTTCCTAGGCAAGACGCATATGCAGATCAAGGATATGATGTGGCTATGTGTGAAGTTTCAGGTGTTAGCTCACATAGAATAACTGACCGACGTCCTTTCATAACCTTAGATATAGGACAAGGAAAGAGTGCAAGGACTATAAGGGCCTTGATTGACTCAGGTGCAGCCACCAGTGCTGTTAAATCGTCTTACTGTCAAGAGTTGCAGTTAACTGTCGATCCTGTGGAAGCATATCTCATAGGATTGGGAGGCGTGGAAACCCCTTGCATGGGCGAGGTGGAACTTCCCCTCTATATTCATGATGAGGCAATGACAGTTAAAGCACTAGTATGCCAAGACGAGGACCTCACGGAACCCCTTGTCCTGGGTCAAGACTGGATTTATGACCAAGCAGTCAACTTAGACCTACGAAGTGGACTTCTTCAGGTATGGGTGAATCAGACTAGAATTACAATGGAGTTAAATAATGGAGCACTCAAGGAACTAGGAAAGGCACAGGCTCCTGGTCCTTCCAGGGGCGCACACGAAGCTGACCATGCTGTTCTTGTCCAAGGCTCTATGATGCAGAAGAATGAAGATCTCAAAAAAGGAGTCAGAACCACAACGGAACTCCCTTCTATTCCAAAGGCTAGAGGGAGGCAGCAACCAAAGGTGGATCAAAGGCAGAAGAAGCAGAGTACTCTCTATGTCGGAGATCAAAAGTACCTGCACAGCAAAACGTCTCAGCTAGTGAAACAAGTGTGGGTGCGGAAAGGAGAACACCCGGTTGCACTCAAGCCAACCACACGGGCAAAGCCTCTTATTAGTAACCAACAACACGACACTAATAAGAAGCCTTTCAGAAGTTCTTCTGCTAACATGAAGTCTATTTGGGTGCCCAAAAGGTCGATGAAGGCTAGACCACAATCAAGACAAATCTGGGTGCCTAAGGCTTGTTTGCGGGCTCAAATAGCTACACCAAGACCATATCCCATACAGTATGATCCATTCCCTCGCACAGCTGGCATCCACTCATTTTCAACAATCAGGAACACACCAAGGCCCATGAGCTCGCACATAATCACTTGTAAATGGGTCCCTAAAAGGCCTCATTTTCAAGCCGAGACACCGATAAAACTCTCTAGAGTCTCTACGAAACCTAGAGCAAAACCTATCCGCTGCAATTGGCAGCCCAAGACTTGTAACAAACCCCCGGACCCCATTTGTATATCCATGTTAACCTACTAACCACATCACTACCACACTACATCACTCCACTTAGCTCTTAGGTCTACTGAACTCCTAACCACACACACTCGCACCGAGCACGTACTAACCCATTATTCGCTCCCGACCCGCATGTTAATGTTGTAATGGGAACAACAACAATTCTCTCTTGTCCTGTACAATGTTAACACATGTTTGTATATTCTCACAGAGACAGGCAGCAAGAAGGAACATGGCCGATACGGTAGGAACCAGCTCCCAGGCAGGCACCAGCCCCCAAGTTGTGGACATTGAAAGCCTTCCTGTCGAGGAGGAATTAAAGGAAAGACCAGCGGCATTACGGGCATTACATGCCATACCAATTCAGAACCCTCCACAGGGTCATACAATGCCGGTGGGCAAAGCTTCACACTGGTTCACTGACGTTGCTGGACCTCTGGGTGAAGGCACATATATGTGGGAATCCGAGGTAGAATTCAATGGACGTTGGGGCAGATACCATTTCTTTACCAGGGAGTTTGAAAAGCTACAGAACAATGAAGCACTGAAGTCGATATGGAAGAAGGCGGGGCTCTATGACTATTTCAAATTCCAACTACCAAAGCCCGATTTTCTAAGATGCTCATACCTGATTAGCACTCTCACTCCCAGCAAAGACAAAAAAGGATACAGTTCCTTTGTGCTTCCCTCACTCACAAGGGGCAATGAGCTGAAGCGCTTCCGCTTGACTATCAACTTGGTAAGAGAAGCTCTTGATATGCACGGAATGCACATTCCTACGGAGAAGGAGACCATGGTCCCCGATAATATGAAGAACAGGAATCTGACAAAACTAAAGGATATGGTGGCAATGACTCCTACGATAGCCATTCATTTACGTATGGTCATGCAACACTTCGCATTCCCCGCGCAAGACAGGTTCACAATGCCTCCCAAGAAGATCTGGTTTAGCCTCTACCTGGCGGATGCTTTTGAATTGTCCATCAATATGCCCCACTAGATTATCGACCAGATTCATATGGCTCATCAGAGATGGTATAAGAAGCAAAAGTCTGTGTTGTATGGTTGTTGTGCACTTACAAGAATTGTGTACAGATGTCTCGCATATGATGTACCGGTGCAGAGGGCTCTCATTTGGTCCAGAGCACAGGAGTTTCAACGTAGATTGTCAGCTGTGGGGCCTCCCTCAAAGAAGATGAGAGGCACTGTCCAGATGCCTTGTGCACAAGCTCGCGGTGCAACCCTAACGCCTGAAACAACCCCAAGACTTCCCCGACGAGTGCAACCATTTACCATCAGGTTACCCAGGCACAGCACAGATGGCCCGAACCTTGTGTTTCCCCCAGTACCGACTGATCTGGAATTCCCGCATGGATTCACTCTGGAGGATCTAACGGACAAAGAAGTGGCTAGAATCATCGACGCTGTAAACGCAGAAGTTGAAGCAGAGCAAGCTGGTGGACAGCAAACTGCCCCAGACCAACCCCAGCCCAGCCAACCGGACGTAGTCAATGTGGACGATGAAGAAGAAGCACATGAGGAGGCACGGGGTGGACAATCAGAAGAAGAAGAACAAGAGTATGATCAGGAAGCCATACAAGTACTGGAAGGTGCCCCCGCCTATACTAACGCATTAAAGAAGCTCTATGATGCGATGAACCGAGTCCAACAACAGCACAGGCTGTCATTAGCTGCAGGTAAAGCCCTCATGAACCAGATTCTGGAGGAGGAAGGCGTGGACGAGCAATACCGTGCCACCCTGGAAATGATATCAGATGCTTTGGGAGTACCTGAAACGGCGCATACTGCACTAGCGCAATCACGAAGGACAGAGAAAAGATATGGAAGACGCCCCCCACGAACGGGAAAACAAATGAATGTATTAGGATCAGGACCACAAGGCACCCCCACAACCACGGGCACTGCACACACCGTTCACGACACCGAGGAAGCCCATACATCAAGTGCACCTCCATCACCTCCCTTACCACCTTCTCCTCCCTCTCCACCACATTCACCTCCCATCACCAATGTAACTACCACCGTTACCGCCTCCGAACCCATCGCCATGACTGAAGCGCAAACGGCCTATCAACCCACACACCCTCTCAACACCTCCCGTGTATACACCTCCACTACCACTGTAACCCTAACGGCATCTACTGACATCCCCATTCCCCCACCCACACTTTCGGGCAGTTCACATCCACAACTGCACACACCACTGTACACATTCACCACAATCACTGCACCCACTGTTCCACTATTCACAATCACTACCACTACTGCTTCCACCACAGATTTTATGGACATATCACCTTCCACCGCACCTCTCCCTCCCCCCATACCACCACAATCTCCCATTCCCCCACCACCCACTTCACCATTTCCCAGCACTGCATTCACACTCCCCTTCCCCTTTCCCTTCCCCGCTGCACATAACACCCTCCCTGCATCCATCCCCATTAATAATGTATTTAATAGTATGTATCAATGCATGTCCCAACTTCAGCAACATTACCAACACCTTGACAACCAACATACAAGGCTTTTCCGAAGCCACGAAGACCTCCAAGCACGGTTTAAGGATCTTGAAGAGCAGAAGCAGCTACTACAACAGCAGCACATGACCTTACAGGAACAATATGCACAATTAGTAGCCAACCCACCCCAAGCAGATGATGAAGAGCGACGACACATGGACGAGTTGCTACATTCTCAAATCACAGAGAACCTCAAACTCCGCCGAAACATGGCTCTATTACGGAAGCATATGTCGGCAGCCCTAGAAGAAAATAGACGGCTGCAGACACAAAATGAAGAGAACTTGGAGTTAGCCATGGAAGGTTCCCCACAGGACATTGACCCAGAGAGATTTAAGGCTATTCCCTCGGATAATATGCAGATCATTTTGGAAACCCATGCGGATCTCCTCGAAGCCCATGCAGACTTAGAAAAGGAAAGAGATGAACTACGAAGGCAATTGGCAGCTCAACCAGCACCACCCAAAGAAGTCCCGACCATAGTTGACACAACTGACGAAGTAGCAGCGCTCAAAGCACAAATTGAAGAATTGGAAAAGAAAGTGCTTGTATATGAACGCCAACCCTCCCCCTTGGCAGAACCAGAGCCTGATGATCTTGTGCCAATTGAAGTAGAAGAAACATTTGAGGATCCCTATGTTCCGATGCCAACACCCGGGGGTAAGCGAACAGAACAGGGCATGGACACAATTGAAATTGAGGCACCTGAATGGATGCAAAAATTAGAGAAAGTAGCCATGACGCATGATGACAGGGTGGCAGTCCAAATCGCATTGATGTCAAAATTAGAAGAGGTGGTAAAGTCCGATTATTTTCAGAACCTCTCACACCATAGGTGGATCAGCCCATCGGACGACCTGTATGTTCCTTTTTGCGTGCTAATGGCGGATTATAATGCAGAAATCAAGCACCACACCTCAAGGGAACCCACCTCTGCCACCCAATTTGCACCTGACGACATCCCAGAAAGTGCCAAGCAGGGACATATTCGCCAACCGATGTGGAGAATTCGGCTGCTTGAAACATACCCAGAAATGGTCAGAACATGGAACAACATGCCCTTGTACATCAAATATAACCCATGTTATTGCCCTGTATTTCGAAGGAGATCATGGCCGGAGTACACACAAACAGTGCTGACGATTAAAGGATGTGAAAAGTGGCTCAATTATGTGTACTTCGCACCCCCGAAGGGCCCACCTACGATTGGATATATGATTTCGATGATTCGACATTGGGGGGTCCGGTTCAAGAATGTACCTGATGTCATGACTCAGATGTGCCTAAAGATTTTCGAACTTATGTTGGTCACCTTCAGGACCTTCAAAAATGTCAAGGAACCGCATCTCTCAGCATTAGGATTTAATGAAGGTAATCAGGACCTTGTATACGACATGAGCACAACCCCATCGATTAATGTTGTGTATGCATGGCACGCTCGCATCAAATATCTACCAGCCTGCTTCAAACAAACGTTTGAAGAGATGTTTGTCACGGGATTTTGGGAATATCACTCCGAGATATTCATTCCCAGACCATCCCATCTCTTGCAGTTGTTTGCAGTGGAACAAGCTCTCCATTCCGAAAAGCTACGTATACCACATCCAGAGGTTCCCGGGCCGGTAGATTGGGATGCGCTACTCACAGATTTGGCCAAAGGATTGAGGATTGCCGAACATCACTTAGCGCAGGATGTCGTCGAGTACTACATCCAAAAACCCACACAACAAGGGTCTGTCAGGGACGACAGACGCGAGAGAGGGGGGGGTGTTAGCAGCAGACAAGGGAGTCAACGAAGATCTGGCAAATAGGCCAATAATTTTCTTCAGGAAGAAGTACATATGAGCATTCACGCAGATTTAGCACCAAGGCAACCTTAATTTTTCAAAACCTCTACACCAATTAAAAGCGATTCTCATCACTAAACACCATTGTAAATACCATTTCATCTTTTTGTAGCTCCATTTTGTGCAAGCCAAGGAGTCCTTGAGCTTGAGGAGCTTTAGAAGTATCTACCTGCCAATTTTCGTATTTTTTAGATCTCGTTTGAGCCCTCAAATAAGCCCTGGAACCTAATTTTTAACTAGGCCGGACACTAGGTCTGGATAGGGCCAAAGCTAGTCAAAAACTATAAAAGGAGCTAGAGAGCTCATTTTTGGGGTTAGATTGTAATTGAAACAAACTTGTAAGAGCTTTTTGAAAGTAATCTAAAGAACTCCATTGCTCCTCACTCTTTGTCTGGCCGTGTGTGCGCGTGTGTGTGTATGTGTGTGCATGTTTGTGTGCTTCTCACTCACGCACTTGTGCTTCCACTTGCTCGAGGTCTTCATACCATGCTCACGTCTTCCCGGATTGACATTAAAGGAGGTGCTACTCATCACTGAGCTACACCTGCGTTTGCACGTTTTCCACTTGTTGTGCCTCTTCTGCCTCCAGCTCTACATCTTGTAATAATTGTTCGAAATCTTCATTAGTGAGTTCTTCCAAACGTGCACCACTGGGAAATTCAAGATCAGTTGGGATAGGAGGGAATATCAAGGTGGAACCATCGGTGCTCCGTCTTGGAAGTCGGAGTGTGAATGGTCGGGCTCTTCGGGGTGGAGGGGTAACATCTGGTGTTAGGGTGGCTCCACGTGGTTGAGCACATGGGACTTGGACAGTGCCTCTCATCTTCTTAGAAGGGGGTCTAGTGGATGTCCTGCCTCTAAACTGCTCTACACGATTCCACATTAAGGCCCGTTGAATAGGGATGTCATAAGCCAAACACCTATAAATGATTCTCGTCAGAGCACAGCAACCATATAAAACCTGTTTCCACGGCCATCGTTTGTGAGCTAGGTGTATCTGATCAATTATCCAGTGGGGTAAGTTGATGGTGAGGCTCTGTGTCTCTGCCAGATACAAACTAAACCAAATCTTTTTGGGCGGCATGGTGAATCTATCTTGTGCAGGAAAAGCAAAGTGTTGCATGCACATGCGAAGGTGTATTGCAATATTAGGCGTCATGGACACCATGTCCTTGAGTTTGGTGAGGCTTCGATTCTTCATGTAATCCGGTACTAGGGTTTCCTTTTCTGTAGGAATATGCATTCCGCGCATATCTAGAGCCTCTCTCACCAAGTTGTTTGATAGCCTGAATCTCTTGAGCTCATTCCCCTTTGTCAGAGATGGAATCACAAATGAGCTTGCACCTTTTGGGTTCTGGTTTGGAGTCAAGGTGTTGATGAGATAGTAGCATCGCATGAAGTCAGGCTTTGGGAGCCGTGCACTGAAATATGCATCCAATCCTGCCTTTTCCCATATCGAACGTAGACCTTCTGCATTTTGTAACTTCTCGAATTCTCTTGTAAAGAAATGATATCTGCCTTGCTTCCCATTGAAGTCCAACTCTGATTCCCATAGGTACGTTCCCTCACCCAAGGGTCCTGCCACTTCAGTAAACCAATGGGAAGTCTTTCCTACGGTCATGGTGTGGCCACGTGGAGGGTCCGCAATAGGTATGATTTTTATTGCCCGCAATTCTTCTGGTCTTTCATTTGTCTCAGGCAAAACGGGTAAACTGTCTAAGTCCACCACTTGCGGGCTTGTTTCTGTGTGAGAGCTAGTTCCTGCTGCCTCAGCCATGTTGAAAACTTCGCAGCTGGTTCTGTGAGAATATATGAATAAATGTTAACATTGCAATGGACACAAAAATGACACGGTGTCCCTTGTTACCACATTAACCTAGGGTTGAGGAGAGGTTAGGGGTTAATAAGTGCTCGGTGCTAGTGTGTGTAGTTAGAAATTGGGTAGACCTACGAGCTAAGCGGAATGATGTAATGTGAGAGTGAAGTGGTTAGTAGGTGGGCATGGATTTTACATTTGGGGTCCGGGGGTTTATTACAAGTTTTAGGTTGCCGAATGCAACGGATAGGTTTTGAGTTTGACTTTGTGGAGGCTCTGGAGAGTGTGATAGGGTATTTACTTGAAAAAGGGGGCTGTTTAGGGACCCATCTACAGGTGAGTCTATGCGTGCTTCTAGGTGGCAGTGTGTTCGAGTGTATCAGACAATCGTGGGTGGCGGCTGCTTGAGCGAGTGAACCCTGTCGTGTATGATGTGAATTGTGTGGGGTCATTTGAGCCCGCAAGCAAGCCTTAGGCACCCAAATTTGTCTTGATTGTGGGCTGGCCTTCATCGACTTCTTGGGCACCCAAATAGACTTCACGTTAGCAGAAGAACTTCTGAAAGACGTCTTATTAGTGTCGTGTTGTTGGTTACTAATAAGAGGCTTTGACCGTGTGGTTGGCTTGAGTGCAACCGGGTGTTTGCCTTTCCGCACCCACACTTGTTTCAATAGTTGAGACGTTTTGCTGCGTAGGTACTTTTGATCTCCGACATAGGTAGTACTCTGCTTCTTCTGCCTTTGATCCACCTTTGATTGCTGTCTCCCTCTGGCCTTTTGAAAAGAAGGGAGTTCCATTGCCTCCCTGACTCCTTTTTTGCCACCATCATTCCTCTGCAACACATAGTTTTGGACAAGAACAGCATGGTCATCTTCATGTGTACTCCTGGAAGGACCAGGAGTGTGTGTCTTTTCTAGTTCCTTGAGTGCTCCCTTATTTAACTCAATTGTAATTCTAGTCTGATTCACCCATACCTGAAGAAGTCCACTTCTTAGGTTTAAGTTGACTGCTTGGTCATAGATCCAGTCTTGACCCAAGACAAGGGGTTCAGTGAGGTCCTCATCTTGACATACTAGTACTTTAACTGTCATTGCCTCATCGTGAATATAGAGGGGAAGTTCCACCTCGCCCATGCAAGGGGTTTCCACGCCTCCCAATCCTATGAGATATGCTTCCACAGGATTGACAGTTAATTGCAACTCTTGACACAAAGACAATTTATCAGCACTAGTGGTTGCACCTGAGTCAATCAAGGCTCTTACAGTCCTTGCACTCTTTCCTTGTCCTATATCTAAGGTTATGAAAGGACATCGATCAGTTATCCTATGTGAGCTAACACCTGAGACTTCACACATAGCCACGGGATATCCTGGATCTGCATATGCATCTGGCACAGGTTGCTCTCTACCTTGTCTTCTTAATTTCATTCTTCGTATGCGCTCTAGGGCTTCTGCTTGAGCTTCTTCTCGAATTCGTTTTTCCTCCTCTTTACGTTTGTAGCTCAAGCGTAAAGCACCACCTCCTTTACTTGTCAATCCGCGGAGACATGAGGACCGGTATGAAGACCACGAGCAAGTGAAGGCACAAGTGCGTGAGTGAAAGTACACAATCACACACACATACACACACACGCGCACAAAGTAAGATCAAAGAGAGGAACAATGGAAAGCTTAGATTGCAGAGAGTTCTCTTACAAAAGCTCTATTCTCTCTCCAGCTAACCCCAAAAATGAGCTCTCTAGCTCTTTTTATAGTTTTTTGACTAGTTTTGGCCCTGTCCAGACCTAGTGTCCGGCCTAGTTAAAAATTAGGTTCCAGGGCTTATTTGAGGGCTCAAACGAAGTCTAAAAATTATGAAAATTGGTACGATGGTACTTTTAATACTCCTCAAGCTCGAGGACTCCTCGGTTTGAACAAAATGGAGTTACTAAAAATAGATAATGGTATTTACAATGGTTTTTAGTGATGAAAATCACTATTTTCGTAGGGGATTCTTCTGAAAATTTGACATACACTTCTTGGAGCTCCCTAGTTGCTCCCTTTCCTTGTGTGTCCACCTTTTGATGTGCTTCCATGCTTTGTCCTTGACTTTGAGCTTCAACACTCCCCCCCCTCTCGAGTCTGTCGTCCCTGACAGACCCTTGTTGGAAGGGCTGTTCCATGTAGTGCTTTGAGAGGTGGTGTTCATCCGTTGTATGAGCTGGTTCCTTGGATTCCAGCAAGAATGTGTCGTTGTGAGCTTTCAAAACTGCAAGTTTCTCAAAAGAGGTCGTCGAGAGTGATTTGGAGCAACTACTGGCTTCAATTTGCTTCCGAGATAGGGATGTTGTTCCCATGACATCCGCTAGCTCTTCCAAAGATGATGTTGAGAGCAGTCATGCCAACTACTCATAACCCATAATGAATGATGGGTAAGTGTGTTCGTGCCTGGGTTGAAAAAAGTATGTGCCTTGTGCACGGCCTTGTAATGTAGCCCTACACATGCTTACTTGGAAAATGCATTGGAAGAAGTATGGTGCAAAAATTGCGGGTCTTGAGCTAAGTGCTCAAGGGTATGCTGACGAAGAGGTTTCCTAAACTATCATGGTTATGGTGTTTCCAGAGTAAAGATACTTACCATGGAGAAGGTTGATGGATGTTTGTCTCTTCGTGTTGTACACTCGGCCTGTGGGATGGAACATTGTTGATGAATGTCCATGTTGCTTGTCCACTGATGAGATCGTTTGAGTGGTGGATCCTCTCTCCTCTTTTCAAAGCAACATTTGTCAAATACTGAGAATTGAATTTCTTTATATTCCTTGGCAAGCAACATCGGGTAACTACACCAAGCTGAGTTTCACATATTCTCTTTAGCTCACCATATGCAGGAGTCTTCTCCTCCAGAACTACCCTTTGCAGATATCTCCTTGGATGCTCTGGTACATGAAGTAGTTAAGCATCACTCAAGTTGTGGACCTTCAAGCTCTTCATTCCTACCATGGTAAGAGAAAATCATAGTTGTAGATGCCATGTTCATGCCAAATGCTTGTCATCCACCAGATAAGGCAGCAATAATCTCACTGCTGGCCGAGACACACTTCTATCCAAATTGATAAATGCCTAGTAATCAACAGTTCCACCTTCAACTAAGCATGACTCATTCATGTTTCATAAGCCAAACCTGGGAACAAGCTCTCTCCCGCTTTTCTTTCTCCCTCTTTTTTTTTTTTTTTTTTTGGAGGAACAGGATATCACAAAACAAGAACACAAAAGTTAGCACAATAGAAATATTTGACATATGTCACTGTGCTCTTGTGCGTGGGATTCTCAAGTGTGTCTATGCACGGCCATGTAATGTGGTCCTATATTAATGCATACTTTGGAAATGCATGACCTGAATGGTGCAAAAGACAGGGTTGTGCAAGGAGCACATGGTTGTTGCTCGTTCGAGGCTTTCGATGTTATTTGCGGAGGTTGATGCCGACCTTGGTGGAGGTATCCATTGAGTCTCGAACTGATGTAATCCTCCTTATGGGAGTCCTTTTTAGAACATCATTTGGCACTGTAGAGGTCACTTCAGGCGTCTTTCTCTTTGGATGCTTTCTGAACTGTGGTATCCAGTGTGGTTGACGCTTTGGTTCGGTGGAGGCTACTTGCACTTTTGGCTTCCAAACCCATATCCTTTTTGCATGTCTTCCTACTAATGTTGAAGAGCTGATTTGATCTTCCTTTGGTCTCTGTACGTGGTTCTTACCCTTTTCTCTTTTGGGATTCTTTGTTGAAACCTTTTGCATGTGGGAGAACAAAGGTTGTTGTGGATGTAGGAGCTTCTTAGGTACCCACATCTGTAATTGCCCTTGTTGAGCTGCAGCTAACTTCTTAGGCACCCAAACTTGTTGGATATCTTGTGATTGAGCTTGTCTGAGCTGCTTCCTTCGTCTTCTGGCCTGGTTGGTTTGCATGGATGGGATTTGTGGGGGCAAGGTTGGTGGTTGCTCTCCTTTGCGTACCCATCTCTGCTTCGTGCTCGGAACTGCTTTTTTATCGAATGGTGTCTTTCTATTTGGTGTAGCAGTTGTCGTGAACGGTTGTGTTTGCTTGTGTGGTGGACTCACTATTGTGGTTACTTGATTCTTTGGAGAAGAAGAAAGATCAACCCCCCTTCGAACCTGGTCTTCCACGATTGACTCCTTCTGCATCATAGAGCTTTTGACACATACAACATCTTCTTTCATATGATTAGTCTTGGAAGAACTAAGAGAGTGTGTGGTGCCATGATTTAGGAGCATGCAGTTCTCTAATTCTAATGTAATGCATTGTTCATGTACCCAAACTTGAAGAATTTGACTTCTTAGGTTTAAGTTAACTACATGGTCATAGATCCAATCTTGACCCAAGACAAGTGGTTCTGTAAGGTTCTCATCTTGACATACTAGCACTTTGACTTTCATTGGAACATTTTGAAGGTAGATGGGAAGTTCCACCTCGCCCAAACAAGGGGTTTCCACACCTCCCAATGCTATGAGATAAGCTTCTATGGGATTGATGTTCAACCCCAAGTCTTGGCAGTAGGAAAGTCTAACTGCACTACTTGCTGCACCTGAGTCAATCAATGCTTTCACCGTCCTTGCACCCTTCCCTTGTCCTATCTCTATGGTCACAAAGGGTCTTCGGTCAATGACCTGAGAAGTCGCTATGCCTGACTTTTGACACATATCCATGTGATATTTTGGGGCTTTTGAGTTGACTTCTAGGCCTAATCGCCTTAACTTATTTCGCCTAATACGCTCTCTGGCCTCTACCTGTGCTTCTTCTCTCACTCTTAACTCTTCATCTTTTCGCTTCTTAGCAGTGTTGAGTCTCATTAGCATATCCTCAGTAAGAGATTCTTGATATAGCTTGACTCTACAGCCACTAATATAGTTTGGCAAGATATCTCCTTCTAGCGTGGCCAACTGAACTGCACCACTAGTGAAATTCTATTAATGATCATGGGTCCGTATCCTCTTTTTTCCAACTTACGGGCATGTTGTTTTAGTGTGTATACCAACACTAGATCTCCCTCTTTCAATCCCTTATCCTTGATGTGTGCATCAAAGTATGCCTTTTGCCTCTTCTTTGCAGCGTAGATGCCTGCTGCCGCTCGTAGCCTCGTCTCACCCAAGCGTTCGAGATCAAAGATCCTAGACGAAAATTCATGCCCATTCCACTCATACTCTTGTGCTACTTTTAAGGCAGGGATTAAGAAATCTAATGGTAGCACAGCGTTCTGTCCGAAGACCATCTGAAATGGGGTGGCATTGAGTACCGTTTTGTAGGCAACTCGATAAGCCCAAACAGCATGATGAAGTTGTTTGTCCCAATCAGAGCGTTTATTATTTACCAGTTTTGTCAATACGTTACAAAGGATCTTATTGGTACTCTCGGCTTGTCCGTTGGCTTGTGGGTGATAGGGGGCAGATTTCTTATGTATCACCAAGAATTCTTGGAGAAGATTTTCAATGACTTCATTCAAGAAGTGTGTGCCTCTACCGCTCACCAACTCTATTGGTAGTCCATATCTCGTGAACACATTCTCGAATAAGAACTTAGCCGTAGTCTGAGCATCATTCTTTGTTGTGGCTTTGACTTCTACCCACTTTGTAAGGTAATCTATGGCTACAATGATGTACTCTGCATGGGAGTTTCTAGCTGGGGGGTTAATAGGACCTATGAAGTCTATGCCCCACTTCGAAAATGCACGTCCTCCCATCATTGGCCTCAAGGGCATCTCGTCTTTCCTCACTGGATATTGTGCACGTTGGCATGTGTCACATTTCTTCACATAGGTATGTGCGTCCATATGAAGAGTGGGCCACCAAAGTCCTGAGAATATAATGGTCTTGATCACTCGGTCAGGACCAAAATGTCCACCTGCAACACCGCTGTGTGCAGTCTCTAAGACCTTTAAATAGTCTGATTCATGAACGCATAGTCTTAAGTAACCATCTTTGCCTCTTCGGTATAGGTTGTCCCCTACTAAGGCGTAGCCTTGAGCCTCTTGCTCCATGCTTCGTCTTCTTGCTAGACTAGCCTCTTTGGGTATTCTTCCCGATCTCATAAACTCTACCAATGGAGCACTCCAATCTGGAATTAATGACACTTGATAAAGGGTCGCATGCTCCACTGGGGGTCTCTCTCTGCACCTTGGACAATTCTTAATCCACTCATGTATTTCTTTGTCCATGCTAGGCCAATACACTCCTAAACGCTTTAGATTCTGCAATGTTCGTTGTTTAGAATAGTGATTTCCTAGCATTCCTTCATGGGCTTGTTGCAACCAACTACTATGTTCATCATCCTCCACACAACAAGCTAATACACCCTCAGTATCTTGTTTGTACATGCTTCCTGCTAATATGTGATATTTTTGTGATTTTACAATTTCTTCTTGTGATGTTTTCACATTCTTATTTGCAGGGCCAAAGGTTAGGACTGGTACCAACTTATTTGCCCATTTAGGAACAACTTCTAAATTGAACAGATAAGCATCGGGTAATTCGTCAGACACTCCTTGCGGTGACTCTCCTGAAGTGATGCGAGAAAGGTGATCTGCCCGAAGGTGGGTTCTACCTTTCTTGACAACAACTTCAAAGTCATATTCCATTAGTAAGAGGAACCATCTTACTAAGCGTCCAGTATTGCAAGGTTTATTGACCAAATATAACAAAGCTTGATGATTAGTGAAAAACTTGAACTTGTTGGCCAATAAATAGTGTCTAAACTTCTTCACAGCATATACCATGCCTAAGCCCTCTCGCTCAGTTGTGGTATAGTTCCGTTCAGCTGCAGTGAGCTGTCTACTAGCATATGCTATGGGCAAATCTAAGTTTCCTTCACTTGTGGGTTGTGCTAGCACACATCCTATGGCATGATTGGATGCATCCACATGGACATGGAAGGGTTTATTCCAATCAGGAGTGGTGAGTATTGGTGCCGTGCACAAACGTTTCTTCAGTTCGTTGAAAGAATTCTTGCATTCGTCGTTCCACTCAAAATTAGACAACAAGGCATAAAGGGGTCTAGCTATGATCGCGTACATGTGGATAAACCTACGGTAGTATCCACAATGGCCCATAAAGGCTTGTACCTCTTTAATATTCCTTGGCCTTGGTAGCTCCGCTATGGCTCGCACCTTATCTTCATCTGTTGAGATTCCATTCTTAGAAACAATATGACCTAAGATTTTACCTTGACGCACCATAAACACACACTTTTCTGGGTTCAGACACACTCGATATTCTCTACACTTGTTGAAGATTTGTCTGAGCTCAGGGATGTGAAACCTTCTTTCTTGGGAATGAGCACATAAATCATCCACATACACTTCTAAGCTCTTTCGCAAGAACTCTTTGAAGACATGACACATGAGCCTTTGGAATGTTGCAGGTGCATTGGTGAGCCCAAATGGCATCACACGAAATGCAAAGATTCCCCACTCTGTAGCAAAAGCTGTTTTGTGTTGATCTTCTAGGGCAATGGCTACTTGATTGTAACCTGAAAATCCATCAAGGAAGCTATAAACTTCCTTGCCTGCAACACGCTCCAATAGGTGTTCTGTGATTGGAAGTGGATAACTATCTCTAATCGTAGCGGCATTAACTTTTTTAAGGTTAATACACACTCGCAACTTCCCGTTCTTCTTGGGTACCACAACAATGGGGGACACCCATTCGGTATGCTCAATCTCATAGATGAATCCAGCTTCAATCAACCTATCAATTTCTTCTTTTATTTTGGCTGCATAGGTATCATTATATGTGTAGGGCTTCTGTTTGGTGGGCTTAGCATCAGCAGTCATGGGGATAGTATGAGAGCAAATTCTTGGATCTACCCCTTTCAAGTCTCTATAGTGCCATGCAAACACATCCCTATATTCCCTTAATAGAGCTATGAGCTCCATTTCTTCTCTTGCACTTAGGTCATCTCCTATATATGTGCATCTCTCTTCGTTCTCTTCAATGGTCACTACAATCTTCTTGGTCTTTTCTTTATTATCATATGACTCTCCTATGATGGCCTCTCTCTTAGGCATTCGTACCAAAATTTTGCGGTCGTCAACTTCATATTTCTTGAAGTTTTCTGGTACTTCAAACAATGATTCCTCCTCTTCTTGTTTCACTGCTTTTCTTTTCTTTTTCTTTTGACTACTCTCACTTCCATCCTTTGAGTTTACTGTTTTAATACTTGTGAGAGGTTCTTCTTCTTTCTGGGTGAACACTCCTATATCTTCTAGATAGTGCTGCTCTGAGTTAAAGCAACTATCCATCACAATAGACTCCAGATCATCGTCATTCTCTTCTTCTTCTATGACATCACTAGGGTCACCTTCTTCTAGCAAGGGTTGACACATGAACAATGAGATATCATAACCCTCCTCATCACAATGAGGTGTCCACTGTTCCTCATTGACAGCAATGTCCATGGTGGCTAAGATTTCTGGCCAGCCATGAGGCTCAAACTCCTCATCTGGAAAGATCATCGGTGTGTAGGCTGGGTCTCTAACTGGTCTATCTCCTAGCGAAGTTCCTTCTTCTCTTGCCTTTAAACGTTTTTCCTCTTCCTTTGCGACCTTGCACATCCACAAATGAGTATCTTCATGCAGCCATGATGGATCAGGTGAACTTTCAGAATGCACAGAGATGGAATCTTCTTTCGCTTTGTGGATAGAATTCCACTGTAGGGGTGGTACATCTCTGAAGGTGTAATCCTTCAAATTGACCTTGGTGGTGACCCCTAAGTGCTGTAAGTACAAGGAGTTAGTTCCCCAATCCTGTATTATTTGCAATTGTCGTAGGAAGGGTCTTCCTAGGATCATCTCATAGACATTATTTTTCTCAAAGTCACATATAGCAAATGTGTGCTCAAACTCTACACCACAAGTGGTTAGAGTGATCCCTTCTAGCAATCCTAGAGGTCTTTCAAAATGACCATCAGCCATTTGAAGCTTCATTCTAGTTGGTCTTAATGTGGGCTTGCCCCATTGCTTCCACAAGGAGGTGGTCGCAATAGCAACACCAGCACCTGAATCTATGATTGCTTTGGTTGTGTAACCTTGGTAGGTGATTGGAAGATAAGTATTACCTTCTTCACCCTCACACATGTCCCCTATTTTGTCTAGAGGTATCTCTGGTACCCTTTGCTTGGAGCCTGCTTTTGGCATGTTGGAATCAAGTTCTGGAACCTGATCCTTCACATGATTCCAAAGCTCAGGTTTTGCTTTGAGCAGCTCTTCTACAGTGAGATGACACTGAACCTTAGTGTTCTTCATGACATCCGTGTTCCTTGGAACCACTGAGTCTTCATTTCTTACTAGTATTGTGGGAGCTCTAATCTGGAGAGATTCAGATTCCCATGGGCCTGGAAATTGAGGCAGTTCTTCTAAGGTATTAGATTCAAAATCTAACCTTTCGTCTTCTTGTTGTTCTGCTTCATCTCCGTAAATAGATGGAATGTCTTGGGGAAATTGATCATGAAGATCATCAATCTCAGGAATAGGAGGGGAATTACCCTTCTCCTTGGCCCATTTCTCTTCTTGTATTTCCCACAAGAATTCTTGAGAGTACTGTTGAATTGAAGGAGGTATTCCTGGATCCATGGAATTAGGAACATAAGCTCCCATTGGTGGGGAGCTTCCTCTTTCAATAACTGGTTGAGCCTGTGAAGGTAAAGAAACTTGTGGTTTGTTTACCAACTGCTCTAATCGTTCTAGTAAACCCTGGAAATGCAAATCCCCTTTGACAGAGTTTGTCTGATTGAACTTTTGACTAGTCTCAAGTATAGCTTGAGCTTGTTCTACCATTTTCATGCACATTTTCATCCGTTCAATCTCTAAGTCCGCTCTAGGGTAACTCTTGTCTAGGTTTGCAGCTGTAGGCCCTTCTTGAAGTCGAGCCTGGTAGGCCTTGAACATCATGTCCAAGCCTTCTGGGGTTGGATCTGCAAGAACAGACCCTGGTTGTGGTCTATTTACAATGGGTGGTGGGGTGGGATGAGGTGGAGTGGATGGAGTTTCGGCATGCGAGGGGCTTTGAGATGCAATGTCTTCTTTTTTTGTTTTCGCTTCTTTTAAGCTTTCTTCTAGTTCCGATAACTTTTTATTCCACTTGCGATTGGCCTTCTCTCTGGTATCCTTCCATGTTCTTGTTTTCCTCTTACTAGGCTCTCCCGATTCACTCGACTCTGATTGTTCTACTGGTTTATCCTGTTTCAATGCTTGTGCCCTAGTAACTGCCTGTATAGGTGCCACATTACTGCTACTTGAACTTGAATCCGCCACTAAGCCTACCACATTAATGGGTGTAATCTTGGGTGCGCTGGAGGGGTTTCTTGGACAATCTCTAGGGAGATGGTCTTTGCCACAATCAGGGCAAAAAGCCTGTATTGTGATAGCCTGTCCTTGACTCGGAGATGATGGGTGGGGACAGTCACGAATGAAATGATCACCTTGACATCTAAAACAAGATCCTCTAGGGGCATGTGGTCTCATTTGTCTCAATTGGGGCCTAGGGTTAGGATTTGTGTACATGACATTGGAGTATTCTGGCTCCCAATTTTGCTCCATAGGTGGTGCCTCATATTGATACGAGTAAATCTCACTATGTTCAGGTGACTCTGTGTAATACGCATGTGGACTACCTTCATGGGAGTAGTCTGAACTATGAGCATGAGAATCATTATCTGGTATCAATGGGGTTAGGGGCACCAATGCTCTGTTTGGATTTTCCTCTCCCACAGCATATTTGACTGGAATCACGTTGGCTGGAGCTGGTGGTTGGTTTCCCAAGACAGGTTGTGGCCTATACGGTACCTGATATTGCTGTTGTGGTCTATAATATGGCTGTTGGTATTGGTTCTGATACCTACCTTGTGGGTAAGGTTGCTGATAATTCTGTCTAACAGCCTGCCTATTGTAGGGACAATCTTGAGCCGTGTGGTTTGTGTATTTTCTCTCAATAGTGCAATATGGAGCATTCCTTTCTCTAATGTTTTGGTTTTGCATTGGGCATACATTAGCCATGTGGTCGCCCCCACAAGTATAACACCGATTCACTGGAGTGACTCTCTGTGTTTGTTTATTTTGGACTCCCAGCTTCTTGGCAACTTGCTCAGCTATCTCCTCTATTTCCGTGGAGATTTTTGAAGTATGACTAGTAGAACTATCTGAATCCTTATAGAGTTTGGATAATCCTAACTCCTCACCCAAGTTATCTTCTATGTCAATGCATGTCCGCACGCACTCTTCTATGGATCTAGGCTCTTTCAAATATACATATGATCTTAACTTTGTGCTCAGTAAGCCATCTAAGAACAAAGCCACTTGTTTGGCTGGTGTGGGTAACTCGGGAGCAAGGCATCTTTCTAGGTACTGTCTGAACCTTCTACCTGCTAGTCGCACTGTTTCTTGGGGTGTCTGCTTGAAACTGTGGATCAAGGATGATGTGTTATGCTTGATACCACTCTTGGAAAATTCTACAATGAATTCGTCTAGCAGTTGACCTATATCGTGATAGTTGCAACTACTCAATGGTTGAAACCAAGCCAAGGCAGTGCCCTTAAGAGTCAAACCAAATGCCTCGTATTGGGTGAATAAATCCTCAACCTGTTCAGCTCTTAACACTTGTTTGAACTCGGCCACATGATCATAAGGATCTCCTGACCCGTCAAAATAATTCTTCATTGCCTTGATCACTTGAGTGGGTCTAAGGGTTCTTGGGTGCTCTCGGGGTCTAGGCAATGGAAAATCATGTTCATCTCTTTTTTGCCTATGTGCTTGATGTCTCTCTCTTTCAGGTCTTTCATTTTCAAATCCTGCTCTATTCCTGCCCACGGTGTGTGCAAAACTTACCTCAGGTCTCTCTCTAGTTCTTTCTCTCTGGGCTTCATGAGCGTGGGAAGATCCTACACCTTGGAGGCCATGGGAAACATTGGATCTTGGTGGGGGGAAAATCAATTCATTCTTCCAAGTATATGCATGCCTATCATGTTCTGTTACCAAGAATATCTTCTCTGATGTGTTATCCAGGTAGACAACTTTGCCTGGTATCTCAGGATCTTTGAATTCATAGATGATAACTATGCCCAATTGGCTAGGTTGATCTGGCTTGAATCTCCAAAAGGCTTCCTCTGTTTCTCTATTCAAAAATAGTTCTATGCTTTTGTTGTCTTGAGGGATCCAGTCCGGAGTGATCACTCGGGTCAAAACTGACTTACCTCTAGGAGTCTGGGGTCCTTGTCCTACATTTCCTTGTTCTAGGTCTCCTATTTCATTCTCAAGAATGACATTTCCAAACTCATCCGTCCTATCTGGTAGGTTCGTGACCACATACATGGTTCCTTCCTTATCAATGTATGAACCCTCTTCGAACTTGACCACCGGGTGTTCAAGTCCAAAGGATTGATCTGGATTTTTGAGTTGGACCACTGACCGCCTCAGACCATCCTCATAGATGCGAGCACCTAATTGGTTGGTCCGAATATATTCCAACTGTGTCTTATAGGGACCTTCTGGTGTTTGTAGATGGGCAGTCCCTGAGCCACCTGCAGGTTTTCCCATACTAAAAGACATTTCTGAATCACTTGTGTTTGAACTTAGTAAAAGATGACCACTTAGTTGTTGTGCCCAAGACTTGGATGTATGGTTGACACTAGCCTTAGAAGATCTAATGCTTTGTTTATCCTTGCCTAAGTGTCTACCAGATCTCAGGTTCATAAGCTTTAGTCAAGAGTCCAAATTTTCCCCTTGGTATGGTTCAAAATTCTTTGGAGTCCCCTTGGTTCCCTAGTCCCACTTGAGGGTCAACTTCAAATTATCCTATCTTAAAATCAATGCGTTATTCTTCAATGTGTAGGATTTGAAACGAGCTTTCCAACGAGCTATAGAGCTCAAAAAATGGACTTTGGATGAAAAAGTTATGCCAATTCAGGCTCCTGGGGGTCAAAACAGGCAAACAGGACCTTTGGAGAAAATCGCGATTTTGTGAACTTTCAGAGAATCGCGATTTTGTGAACTTTCAGAGAATCGCGATTTTGTGAACTCATAAAATCGCGATGTTGAGCACAAAATCGTGTTTCTGAAAATCGCGATGTTGAGCACAAAATCGTGTTTCTGAAAATCGCAATGTTGAGCACAAAATCGTGTTTCTGAAAATCGCGATGTTGAGCACAAAATCGTGTTTTTGAAAATCGTGATGTTGAGCACAAAATCGGGTTTTTGAAAATCGCGATTTTGACTCAGAGAATCGTGATTTACAAAATCGTGTTTTTTTCACAAAATCGTGTTTTCTCAGAATCGTGTTTTTGGCATGAAAATCGCGATGTTGAGCACAAAATCGTGTTTCTGAAAATCGCGATGTTGAGCACAAAATCGTGTTTTTGACTGAAAATCGTGATTTGTGAGAATCGCGATTTTGAGCCCGCTGAAAATCGTGTTTTTAGAAAATCGTGTTTCTTTTGATATGAAAATCGCGATTTTGAGCACAGAATCGTGTTTTAGAGAATCATGTTTTTTGACATGAAAATCGCGATGTTGAGCACAAAATCGTGTTTATGAAAATCGCGATTTTGAGCACAGAATCGTGTTTTAGAGAATCGTGTTTTTTGATATGAAAATCGCGATTTTGAGCACAGAATCGTGTTTTTGAAAATCGCGATTTTGACTCAGAGAATCGTGATTCACAAAATCGTGTTTTTTGCTGAAAATCATGATTTGTGAGAATCGCGATTTTGAGCCCGCTGAAAATCGTATTTTCTCAGAATCGTGTTTTTGGCATGAAAATTGCGATGTTGAGCACAAAATCGTGTTTTTAGAAAATCGCGATTTTGAGTAAAAAATTGTGATTACACAGAATCGCCTTTTTTCACAAAATCGTGTTTTTTACTGAAAATCGTGATTTTTTGAGAATCGCGATTTTGAGTAGGGAATCGTGTTTTCTCAAAATCGTGTTTTTTTGACTGAAAATCGTGATTTGTGAGAATCGCGATTTTGAGCACACTCACAGAATCGTGATTCTGAGAATGACCACAGAATCGTGATTTTTTCAGCCAACTTTTAGGCGGGAAAACAGAAAATCGTGATTTTTCAAAAAATTTTGAATTTTCACAGAATCGCGATTTTCATCACAGAATCGTGTTTTTTGACGGGAAATTCAAATTTTTGAGCGCCGGCTATGGCGAGCTCCGTATGAGCAGAAAATCATGAAAAAAACACAGCGCTTGCTCTCCCTTGCTTCTCCTAACTCCTTCCCACACAATAATGCATGAAAAATGGTATGAAGATGGTGAAAATGCACTAAAAAACAAGAATTTTCTATGAAGAAGAAGATGGAAGAAGGTGGAGATGATGATGATGATGAAGATGAAGAGGAAAAAACAGAAAATGAACTGAAATGATAGTTTTTTTACCTTCCAACGTCGCAAATCTACGATCTTACCATCACAACGCTCGTCCTCGAAGCTCTCTCCCCGGCAACGGCGCCAAAATTTGGTGTAGCTCAAGCGTAAGCACCACCTCCTTTACTTGTCAATCCACGGAGACGTGAGGACCGGTATGAAGACCAAGAGCAAGTGAAGGCACAAGTGCGTGAGTGAAAGTACACAATCACACACACACATACACACACATGCGCACAAAGTAAGATCAAAGAGAGGAACAATGGAAAGCTTAGATTGCAAAGAGTTCTCTTACAAAAGCTCTATTCTCTCTCCAGCTAACCCCAAAAATGAGCTCTCTAGCTCTTTTTATAGTTTTTTGACTAGTTTTGGCCCTGTCCAGACCTAGTGTCCGGCCTAGTTAAAAATTAGGTTCCAGGGCTTATTTGAGGGCTCAAACGAAGTCTAAAAATTATGAAAATTGGTACGATGGTACTTTTAATACTCCTCAAGCTCGAGGACTCCTCAGTTTGAACAAAATGGAGTTACTAAAAATAGATAATGGTATTTACAATGGTTTTTAGTGATGAAAATCACTATTTTCGTAGGGGATTCTTCTGAAAATTTGACATACACTTCTTGGAGCTCCCTACTTGCTCCCTTTCCTTGTGTGTCCACCTTTTGATGTGCTTCCATGCTTTGTCCTTGACTTTGAGCTTCAACAACGTTGCTTAGCAGTATTGAGTCGACTTAGCATTTCCTCCGTGAGGGGTTCCTGATACAACTTGACTCTGCATCCGCTAATATAGTTTGGGAGAACATCACCCTCTAAAGTGGCTAGTTGTACTGCTCCACTCGTGGAGATCCTATTGATGATCATAGGTCCGTAGCCTCTCTTCTCCAGTTTCCTCGCATGTTGCTTCAATGTGTAGACTAAAACTAAGTCGCCTGCCTTTAAACCTTTATCCTTAACGTGGGCATCAAAGTATGCCTTCTGTCGTTTCTTTGTTGCATATATCCCTGCAGCTGCTCTCAGTCTTGTTTCTCCTAATCGTTCAAGGTCAAACACTCTGGAGGAGAGTTCATGACCCGTCCATTTGTGCTCTTGTGCTACTTTCAATGTAGGTATTAAGAAGTCCAAAGGTAGCACGGCGTTTTGGCCAAATACCATCTGAAAGGGGGTGGCTTGGAGTATCGTCTTGTAGGCGACTCGGTATGCCCAAACAGCATGGTGTAGCTGTTTGTCCCAATCAGAGCGTTTAGTGTTCACTAATTTTGTCAGTACATTGCATAAGATCTTGTTGGTTCTTTCGGCTTGTCCATTAGCTTGAGGGTGATAAGGGGCAGACTTCTTATGAACTACCAAGAATTCTTGGAGTAGATTTTCAATCACTTCATTCAAGAAGTGAGTGCCTCTATCACTTACTAGTTCTATAGGTAGCCCGTATCTTGTGAATACATTCTCAAACAAGAATTTAGTAGTTGTTTGAGCATCGTTCTTCGTCGTGGCTTTTACCTCTACCCACTTTGTTAGATAGTCTGTCGCAACAATGATATACTCTGCATGGGAGCCCTTAGCTGGGGGATTAATAGGACCTACGAAGTCTATTCCCCACTTAGAGAATGCACGTCCACCCATCATAGGTTTTAGTGGCATCTCATCTTTGCATATAGGATACTGAGTTCGCTGACAGACATCACACCGTTTCACATAGGTATGTGCATCCATGTGAAGGGTCGGCCACCAGAAGCCCGCAAATAGTATTGCCTTGATCACCCGATATGGTCCAAAGTGTCCTCCTGCTACACCTTGGTGAGCAGTTTCCAAGATCTTAAGATATTCACTTTCATGGACACATAGTCTCAAGTAACCATCTTTACCACGTTTGTATAGATTGTCGCCAATGAGAGAGTAATCCTGGGCTTCTTGTTCTAAACTCCTTTTCCTAGCCAGAGTCATGTCTGGAGGGAATGTTTTCGTCCTCAGGAAGGATACTAGAGGTTCACTCCAATCCGGCACTATGGACACTTGATAAAGAGTGGCATGTTCCACCGGTGGTTTAGTGCGACAGATTGGGCATTCCTTGCACAACTTTTGGACATCCGCTTCCATAGTTGGCCAATGCACTCCGAGTCTCCTTAGGGTCTGTAAGGTTCGTTGCTTTGAGTAGTGTTGCTCTAATGCGCCTACATGTGCTAATTGCAACCACTTCGCATACTCGTCCTCTTCTACACAACAAGCCAAGATCCCTTGATCTGTGTGCTTGTACATACTTCCTGCCATGATGTGATACTTTTGGGCTTTTACTACCTCTCTATCATGTGTGGCTATTATTGGGTGGTTAGGCCCGTACGTCAACACTGGCACTAATGGCTTAGCCCACTGCGGTACCACTTCCAAATTAAACAAGTAAGCATCAGGAAGGTCATCTGACACTCCTCGTGGGGCTTCTCCCGATGTGAGCCTAGAAAGGTGATCTGCTCTCAAATGAGTCCTCCCTTTTCTCACCACTACCTCAAAGTCATATTCCATAAGTAATAGAAACCATCTTACTAATCTACCTGTATTGCATGGTTTGTTTACGAGGTATAGCAATGCCTGATGATCAGTAAAAAATTTAAACTTATTTGCAAGCAAATAGTGTCTAAATTTCTTAACTGCATATATCATGCCTAAGCCTTCTCTCTCAGTAGTGGTGTAATTTCGTTCAGCTGCATTCAATTGTCTACTAGCGTAGGCAATTGGAAGATCCATATTACCTTCACCAGTAGGTTGCGCGAGTACACACCCAATAGCAAAATTGGATGCATCCACATGAACATGGAATGGCTTGTTCCAATCTGGTGTGGTCAAGATTGGTGTTGAACATAATCTTCGTTTAAGCTCCTGGAAGGAATTCTCACATTCATCAGTCCATTCAAAGTTAGCCAGAAGTCCGTACATGGGCTTTGCAATGACGGCATACATGTGAATGAACCGGCGGTAGTAACCACAATGCCCCATGAAAGCTTGTACTTCCTTGACATTCCTTGGCCTAGGTAGCTCTGCTATGGCTCTCACTTTCTCTTCGTCGGTGGATATGCCATTTTTTGACACTATGTGTCCTAGAATCTTGCCCTGCCTGACCATAAAAACGCATTTTTCTGGGTTCAGGCAGACCTGATATTCTCTACATTTGTCAAAGATTTGTCTGAGTTCAGGAATATGGGTTTGTCTAATGTTGGAATGAGCACAAAGATCATCAACATAGACTTCTAAATTCTTCCTCAGGAACTCCTTAAATACATGGCACATCAGCCTTTGGAAGGTAGCTGGTGCATTGGTAAGCCCAAATGGCATTACACGAAAGGCAAATATACCCCACTCTGTGGCAAAAGCTGTCTTATGCTGATCTTCTGGAGCTATGGCTACTTGATTGTAGCCCGAAAATCCATCGAGGAAGGTGTACACTTCCTTGCCTGCTACTCTTTCTAAGAGATGTTCTGTGATGGGAAGCGGATAGTTATCTCGAATTGTGGCTGCATTAACCTTCTTCAAGTTAATGCATACATGTAGCTTGCCATTCTTCTTGGGCACCACTACGATGGGGGATACCCACTCAGTGTGCTCAATTTCATAGATAAATCCAGCTTCGACCAGTCTATCTATCTCCTCTTTGATCTTAGCAGCGTAATTATCGTTATATGTATAGGGCTTTTGCTTAGAGGGTTTGGCATCTGAAATCATGGGGATGGTGTGTGAGCATATGTCTGGGTCAACACCCTTCAAATCCTTGTAACTCCAAGCAAATACATCTCTGTATTCTCTTAGCAAGGCTATTAACGCATGCTCTTCTTCCTCTGTTAGGTCATGGCCTATGTATGTGCATCTCTCCTCTCCTTCTTCTAGGGCCACTACTATTTTCTTGGTGGTTTCTTTGTTATCATAGGCCTCTCCTGATTGTGCCTCTCGTTTCGGCATTCTGATCATGACTCTCCTGTCGTCTATCTCGTACTTCTTAAAATTTTCTGGGACCTCAAACAAAGATTCTTCCTCCTCTGGTGAGACTTCTCTTTTCTTTCGTTTCTTTCCTTCTTCCTTCGGGGTCACATGTGTGGCTAATCTTACATCATTTGTAAGCTCTCCATGCCTCTGGGGTTGAAATTCTACTTCATAGAAGTTATCTTCATCTGATGCAAATGGTGGGTCCATAATGATTCACTCTAGATCGGAGTCACTTGCATCCTCAAATGCCTCAGGGCTAGGTTCGCATTCTTCTAGAACTGCCTCTCCCATGATTGGCTCTATGGAGAAGACTGAAATGTCATAGCCATCCTCATCACAGTGAGGTGTCCATTGTTCCTCATTGATGGCTACATCCATGGTTGCTAAAATTTCTGCCCAGCCGTGAGGTTCAAATTCTTCGTCTGGAAAAATTACAGGTGCATAGGCTGGGTCTTGGATTGATCTATGGGTTTCTTTTGCACCTACCTCTCTGGCTTTTTCTCTCTTCTCTTCGTCTACTGCTACTTTGCACATCCATAAGTGGGTGTCTTCATGCATCCATGAGGATCCTGATCCTATGGAATGCACCGATTCCGTATCATCTTTGGCTCTATGGACGGGATTCCATTGGATGGGAGGTACATCTCTATGAGAGTAATCTTTGAGATTGACTTTGGTCGTAACACCTAAGTGCTGCAAATACAAGGAGTTGGTTCCCCAGTCCTGTACCACTTGCAACTGTCGCATAAATGGTCTTCCCAAAATCATCTCATAGGCATGATTTTTGCTGAAGTCACATATAGCAAATGTATGCTCAAACTCGACGCCACAGGTGGTGAGAGTTATTCCTTCTAGCAATCCTAAGGGTCTCTCAATATGACCATCGGCCATCTGCAATTTCATTCTCGTTGGCCTGAGTGCTGGCTTGCCCCAACGCTTCCATAGGGAAGTGGTGGCAATTGCAACTCCTGCACCTGAGTCCAAAATTGCCTTGGTGGTGTACTCCTGGTAGGTAATGGGAAGATAGGTGTTCCCTTCTTCGCCTTCACACATATCTCCTATCTTATCCAAGGGTATCTCTGGCACAGTCCTATGTGATCCTACCTGGGAATGAGGTTTCACTATCGCTGGTACTTGTTTGGCAACATGTTTCCATAATTCAGGTCTAACCTTGAGTAGCTCTTCCAAAGTGAGATTGCACTGCACTTTAGTGTTTTTCACTACCTCTGTGTTCCTAGGTAAGACTGAGTCCTCATTTCGTACCATGACCGTGGGTGCTCTCATACAAGTAGACTTAGCTTCCCATGGGCCTGTGAAGTGGGGTAATTCTTGTAGAGAGTTAGACTCAAAGTCTAGTCTTTCCTGAGAGTGGGTGCTCTCCTGCTCCTCATAAATGGATGGGATGTCTTGTGGGAATTGGTCGCGTGCATCATCCACCAGTTCAATAGGAGGAGGGACTTCACTCTCTTTAGCCCATTTGTCTTCTTGAATCTCGCGTAGGAATTCTGGTGTGAACCGATTCATAGAAGATGATGTGTCTGGCTCCGTCGAGTTAGGCACATAGGCTTCAGGCACATAGGCTTCCTGAGCAGGAATGCTTAATCTTTCACTTGCCTTGTCCTTGTGTTGAGAGGCGGGTTCCTTTTCTGATTGTGCAATCAGCTTCTCTATTCTTTCTAACAGTCCATCAAAGTGCAACTGTGTCTTCGCTGAACTAGAGATGTTAAATAGGCGACTGGCCTCAAACATGGTCTGAGCCAATTCCACCATCTTAGCACAAATTTTGGTTCGTTCTAACTCTAGTTCTGCTCTTGGGTAACACTTTTCATGATCAGTTACGTTTGGCCCTTCTTGGATTCTGGCCTGATATGCTTTAAGCATCATATTAAGGTCTTCGGGAGTGGGATCTACTAGGACTGATCCTACTCTAGGGGGTGGTGGAATTAGTTGAGGCGGGTCGGAAGGTGGCGGTTCGGATGGAGTTGGGAATGGTGGAAGTGGGGTAATGTGAGAGGGAGTTTGAGATGTGAGTTCAGTTATCCTGGCCTTTGTTTCTCTGAGGCTTTCCTCGAGTTCACTCATCTTTTTTTCCCATTGCTGTTTCATTCTTTCACGGCTATCTCTCCAAGCTCTAGTCCTCTTTTTTGTCATGCTCTCTGTTTCACTAACATCTGGGCTCTTCTCCTGGTTTACCCCTGGGTTTTGCTGCAATGCTTGAGCTCTAGTGATCACTTGCACGGGTGTAGTGGAAGTGACACTTCCTGTGGAATCTACCACTAACCCAATAACGTTAATAGGAGTAATTTTTGGCATATTATTAGGATTCTTGGGGCAGTCTCGTAAGAGATGATCCTTTCCACACTCTTGGCAAAAACCTTGAATCGTCACTGAATGGGGTTGTGTAGGTGGAGGCAAGGGACAATCACGAATGAGATGATCCCTCTGACATCTGTAGCATGGTCCTCTAGGGAAAGGGGGTCTTACCTGCCTAGGTTGAGGTCTAGGGTTGGGGTTTGCATACATGACGTTTGTGTAATATGCCTCCCAACTAGGTTCATTTGGCTCTTCACTATAGTAGGACTCACCATGTTCAGGAGATTGCATGTAGTAAGCCTGGGGGCTATCAACATGTGTAGAATCGAAGCTATGGTCACTGGGATCACTTTCTGAAAGCACTGGTGTTACAGGGACTATAGCTCTATTCAGGTTTTCTTCTGCAGCAGCATACTTTACCGGAATCACATTAGCTGGAGCTGGGGGTTGTTGTGCTAGCACAGGCTGAGGCCTTTGTTGGTTTTGGTAGGGTTGGTAGGTTTGTTGAGGCCTAGCATACTGCTGAGGTGGGTACTGGTTCTGGTATCTTCCTTGTTGAGGGTATGGCTATGGGTACGTCTGCCTAACGGTTTGCTTATTGTAGGGGCAATCTTGCACCTTGTGATTGGTGTATCTTCGTTCTATGGTGCAGTACTGGCTACTAGGATTAACTTGGGGTTGAGCCATAATGGGACATACATTCGCCATGTGGTCGCCACCACAAGTATAGCACCTTTTCACAGGGGCAAACCTTGGGATTTGTTTGTTAGTGACACCTAATTTCTGAGCTACTTTCTCTGCAAGTTCCTCAATTGATGTGGATTGCGTGGAAGAGAGGTTAGAGGCACTATCTGAATCTTTGTATATCTTGGAAAGCTCTAACTCCTCCCCTAGGTTATCCTCAATGTCAATGCACATGCGTACACAATCTTCTATGGTCCTAGGGTCCTTCAAGTACACATAAGATCTCAATTTGGTACTTAGCAATCCATCCAGGAATAAGGCCACTTGCTTAGCTGGTGTGGGTAGCTCCGAAACAGGGCATCTTTCTAAGTATTGCCTAAATCTTCTTCCTGCAAGTCTCACGGTTTCTTGAGGGGTTTGCTTGAAGCTGTGAATCAGTGAGGAGGTATTATGCCTTATGCCACTCTTAGAGAATTCAATAATGAAAGCCTCTAAGAGTTGGTCTATGCTCCTGAACTGCCTCTCATTTAGTGGCTGAAACCATGTCAGGGCAGTGTTCCTAAGGGTCAGACCAAAGGCATTGTACTGAGTGAATAGATCCTCTACTTGTTCAGCTCTCAGGACTTGCCTAAACTCAGCCACATGATCGTATGGATCTCCAGTGCCATCGAAGTAGTTCTTCATGGACTTAACTAGCTGAGTCGGTCTCAAAGTCCTTGTGTGCTCTCTAGGTCGTGGTAGAGGGAACTCATCCGCATTTCTTTGATTCCTGTGAGCTCTAAGTATCTCAGGTTCTACTCTATTTGTTTCCGTCCTTGTTCTTTCTCTGCCCACTGGGTTGGCAAAGCTTACTTCTGGTCTATCTCTGCTTCTGTCTCTTTGCATTCCATGAGCTTGGGATGTTCCAGCTCCAGGGTGACCATAGGATACATTCGATCTTGGTTGGGGGAAAACGAATTCACCCTTCCAAGTGTAAGCATGCCTATCATTTTCTGTCACCACAAAGATCCTCTCCGAAGCGTGATCTAAGTAGGTCACTCTACCTGGGCTATCAGGATCCTTAAACTCATAGATCATGATTGTTCCTATATCAATTGGCCGATCAGGTTTGTACCTCCAAAAGGCTTCGTCAGTCTCTCGATTGAGGAGCAAATCTATGCTCTTATTATCCTGGGGAATCCACTCCGGTGTGATAATCCTAGTGAGAACCGATTTACCTCGAGGGTTTCTAGGTTCTGCACCCATGTTTCCTTGCTCCAGGTCACCTAAGTCTGCTTCGGGGATCACATTTCCAAATTCGTCCGTCCTATCTGGGTGACTGGTGACTACGTATATAGTTCCTTCTTTGTCCAAGTATGCTCCATTTTCAAACTTGACAGCTGGGTGCTCTAATCCAATGGATTGATCAGGATTCTTAATCTGTACCACAGATCTTCCTAGGCCGTCCTCATAGATGCTGGCACCTAATCGGTTGGTCCTAAGGTATTCCAACTGCGTTTTGTAAGCCTTCTACCCTATGCAAGTATGGCACTCCTGAACTTCCTGTAGGTCTCTCCATACCTTGAGACATCTCGGATTCACTAGTTTCAGAACTTGGGTAGTATGAGTGGTGGCTCAACTGCTGGGCCCACGACCTAGCAGTGTGGTTGACACTAGCCTCTGAAGACCTAAGGCTTTGTTTATCCCTTACTAGATGTCGCCCTGATCTAAGGTTCATAAGCCTAGTTGAATAGCCCAATTTTGCCCAAGTACAACCTCGTTGCAGAGTCCTTTTGTATCAGTTACTTGATTCTTTCTAGTTGATTCCCGTGTTAAAATTGTTGTCTGATATCACGTCGTAAGGTATATTTGAGTGTAGTTCCACACTTACAGTTGATCGTTCCACGTTAAGTTCTTTTCCCTTAAAGTTCTCGACAGTACAAAGATTATGTTCTTAGCTTGAACTTGAAAGTTTAGGTCTGCTTCAACTTGATAATTGCCTATCGTCGGCCTGACTTACTCCTACCTCTAGTCGTTCTTAGCCTAAACTAGGAATTGACAGAGAGGGTTGAAAGTTTCCAACCTTTTGTTTCCTGCTTGGTTGCCCTTGAATGCCCAGGAAGTGTGTTCCCAAGCTTGCACTTGCACTTGCTTAGAACACCTTTCGATGCTCTCAATAGATCTGTGGAGTTCCAAAGTTAGCTTTAATATTTAAATTCCAAAGACAGAACCAATGATTCTCATTTCTGTAGCACAAATACTAATTTGCATAGTGAAGTTTAGGAAAACAATTCTTAAGACCCCTGACTTTGATCCCCCTGGGTATGGTCAACTTCAAAATACCCTAGCTAAAAATCAACACATTATCTTTATAAAAAACAGTTGAGGGCGTGTAGTATATGCCATGAGCTTTCCAACAAGCCCTAGAGCTCAAAAAATGGATTTCGTATGAAAAAGTTATGACCGTTCAGGGTTCTAGGGTTAAGACAGGGTTCAAACAGGATCACTGTGCAACAGGTTTTCCCCAAGTTGTTTTCCTAAGGCCTCCTTATGTGCTCTTAGAGTAAAATGTTTATGCCCAAAATTAGCCCAACTCTTCAATTAAAAAACCCTAAAAAATTGGCTAAAATTGGCTATCAATCGCGATCGACAGGGCTGTCAATCGCGATGGACAGAGTATCAATCGCGATGGACAGAGTATCAATCGCGATGGACAGAGTATCAATCGCGATGGATAGAGTATCAATCGCGATGGACAGAGTATCAATCGCGATGGACAGAGTATCAATCGCGATGGACAGGCGGTCAGTCAATCGCGATGGACAGGCAGGTCAGTCAATCGCGATGGACAGGGTATCAATCGCGATGGACAGGGAGGCTGTCAGTCGCGATGGACAGGAGTCAATCGCGATGGACAGGAGGTCAGTCAATCGCGATGAATAGGCAGGCTGTCAGTCGCGATGGACAGGCTGTCGGTCGCGATGGACAGGCTGTCAGTCGCGATGGACAGGCAGTCAGTCGCGATGGACAGGCAGTCGGTCACGATGGACAGGCTGTCAGTCGCGATGGACAGAGCTGTCAATCGCGATGGACAGAGCTGTCAATCGCGATGGACTGAAATTTTGCAAGATTTTCAAAAATTTTGGTGGAAATGTGATGTGCAGGGTCTCTAGTCCACTGTGGTGCACTCAGATTTACCCAAAGGTGAAAATTTCTGTCAATCGCGATCGACAGGAGTCGGCGACTGCGAGACAGTTCTGCACATTTCCGTACCTACACGACGTGCTGGAGGGGATGATGATGTTGAAACCTGCAAGAAACTCCAAAAGCATGCAGAAAATAGCACACAACAGTTCGCTCTCTCGCTCTCTCTCACAAGTGAAATGAGGGAAATGAGGTGGAGAAGGTGATATAATAAAAAAACTGAAATTTTCGCGATGATGGAAGTGGAGGTGGAAGACGGTGATGATGGTGGTAAGGTAAGAAAGAGAAAAATAGGAAAAGTAAAGAAATTACCTACAACGCCAACGTCTCCAATCTATGTCTTACCATCACACGCTCGTCCTCAAAGCTCGATCCCCGGCAACGACGCCAAAATTTGGTGTAGCTCAGTGATGAGTAGCACCTCCTTTAATGTCAATCCGGGAAGACGTGAGGATGGTATGAAGACCTCGAGCAAGTGGAGGCACAAGTGCGTGAGTGAGAAGCACACAAACATGCACACACATACACACACACGCGCACACACGGCAAGACAAAGAGTGAGAAGCAATGGAGTTCTTAGATTACTTCCAAAAAGCTCTTACAAGTTCGTTTCAATTACAATCTAACCTCAAAAATGAGCTCTCTAGCTCTTTTTATAGTTTTTGACTAGGTTTTGGCCTTGTCCAGACCTAGTGTCCGGCCTAGTTAAAAATTAGATTCCAGGGCCAATTTGAGGGCTTAAACGGAGTCTAAAAAATACGAAAATTGATATGTAGGTACTTCTAAGGCTCCTCAAGCTCAAGGACTCCTTGGCTTGCACAAAATGGAGCTACAAAAATATGAAATGGTATTTACAATGATTGTTAGTGATAAGAATCACTGTTATAAAGATGTTGATTTGGAAAAATTTGTAGGGCCTATCTGCTAGATTTGCGTCGACTGCTTTGTCTACTTACTCCTTCACCTTGCTCTGACTCTCTCCGCTGGCTTCCTTGTCTAGTCAGTCCTTGGGTGCCCATACTGCTCTCAACAAGGTGGGAGATGGTGGGGATGATGATGGTGATGATGGTGATGCAAAAATAAGAAAAATAAGGATTAGAAAGGATATTACCTATAACTCCAATGTCTCAACTCGACGTCTTACCATCACACGCTCGTCCTCGAAGCTCTCTCCCCGGCAACGGCGCCAAATTTGGTGTCACTCTAGCACAATGGTGAGTACCAACGTGAGAAGATTCACCTCATAATTGTCAATCTGCGGAGATGTGAGGACTAGTATGAAGACTATGAGCAAGTGAAGGCACAAGTGTGTGAGTGAGAAGCACACAAGCATGCACACACATACACACACACGCACACACAAGGCAAGTTCAAGGAGAGGAACAATGGAGTTCTTTGCAGTAGTCAAAAAGTCTCTTACATAAGCTCAATCCACAAACAATCTAACCCAAAAATGAGCTCTCTAGCTCTTTTTATAGTTTTCTCACTAGCTTTGGCCTTGTCCAGACCTAGTGTCCGGCCTAGTTAAAAATTAGGTTCTGGAGCCTATTTGAGGGCTCAAACGAAGTCTAAAAATTATGAAAATTGGTATGTAGCTAATTCTAATACTCCTCAAGCTCGAGGACTCCTCGGCTTGAACAAAATGGAGTCTATTCTACCAAAAACGGAATTTACAATGTTTGTGTAGTGATTAAAATCACTTGAGTTGTGAATGATCCATGGAAAAAATGATTAGGCCTTGTTGCCCTATTGTGCATGACTGCTCTATTGTACCTGTATGCTCTTCATATGACCTGTATGCCAACAGTGTTCCAATTAACCTTGCAACAATAGATTGGGACATTTTACCCACTTATGTAAGTGGATGTGGAGTCAAGAGATACACTAAATTGCTTATTGAATCGATGTTAGAGAGACTCTTAGGAGCCCAAAACCATAAACAAGAAGAAGAGTAAATTCATGAGAAGCTAGAAAAGAGGCAATGGAAAGAGTATGCAAACCTAAAGAGTGGATTTGAGAACGATATGAGACATACATTTCAGGTGCAAAACCTATACGAGTTTCCAACTACCATGCATCAACTATTAGTAAGAGAGGTTTTATGGAGGGAAGACCATACATAGAATCGGGGATTGGAAATCAAGAATATATCATGGTCAATTCTTTGATAGATACAAGAGTATCCCTAAGCAGCATTTGTGCTTCTTTAGTAAAAAAACATTGGGGATACCAATTACCCCAATTGAAGCATGTATGATCAGAATCAGAGGAAATCACCTAAAATTCTTAGAAGAGGTTACTTTATCCTTATACGTAGGAAACAACACAATGCAACCCAAGCTGTTAGTTTCTAATGACTCAAATTTATTAGAAGAACTTATCTTAGGTTAGGATTGTGTGTATGAACATGAAGTCACATTAAATTTAGCTCAAGTATTCATCTCTACAAAGATTCAAAACCAAAAAGTGTTTAAACTATTGGAAGAGAAGAATTGCATTTATCCCAATAATGAACAATCTTGTGTGTCAAATGACGTATGCATGCTTCATGTGAGCAAAATTGTACTAGAATTTTTTATTCCATTTCGCCTCTAGATACCTCTTTGCTTGAGATTCTATTATAAATCACTTAAAACCTAGGTTCACTTAAAGAGAGTCTTGGTGAGGCAAAAAAAACAAGAGAGGAGAGAAATAATACAACACAGAAGCTAAGAAGACCACAAAATCCAAGGATCATCCCTACCAAAACTCAAGTTTAAAAAAAACATGGATACCTAAGAACACCTTCAAGCATTATCAATGAGTCAAGCAAGATCCATTACAAGAGAGCAATCAAATCAAATTAATGAAAAAGACACTAGATCGATTTGACAATCTACTACAAAGCATATTCAGTTTTGGGTACCTAAAGGACTATTGGAAACTCAATGGCATTGTCATCAAACATGGGTACCTAAGCAAATTCTAACTGAGTCATGACCTACACCACAAGCAACAAAGGACAGGCCTACTTACAAACAAAATAATTCACACGGAACCTATAGCCTTGGTCGATCAATGAAGAAAATAATACCAGATAAGAGGAGCATTCAAAGAATTTCAACAAGGATGATCAAAGCCAAGGAAACTCAAACAAAGTAGAGAAGGATGAAAGAACAAAAGATTCAACAACGAACAGTATTATGAAAACAACTATGGAGACCAAAGCTTATTACTCCAAGTCAACACAAGAGAAGCATTTCCTTCTTTGCACACATGGACATTGTTGGAAATAGTTCAAGGCATCGATGCAGAGGAAGCATGTGAGAAGTAGAGTAAGGAGAATCGAGGGGGCCCACTCATAAGATTTCTGATCCACATTGATTCATAATGACTAAACTTTGACAAAAACATCAAGACCAATTTCAGTCACTAACCATTGTATATTTTATCACTCAATTTTGTCATGCGACACTATATTTTGTTCAAGCCAAGGAGTCCTCAAGCTTGAGGAGCTTAGGTAGAACCTGCCTCCCAATTTTCAATTTTTCTAATCTCATTTGACTCCCCAAAAGTAGCATAGGCATAAATTTTAACTAGGTGTTGGCATACAAACTATAAGAGGAGCATACCGGCACAAAGGAGTAGTCATGCACAATACGGCAACAAGGCCCAATCACTTCATACACATTGTAAATCCCGTTTTTGGTAGAATGGACTCCATTTTGTTCAAGCCGGGGAGTCGTCGAGCTTGAGGAGTATTATAATTAGCTACATACCAATTTTCATAATTTTTAGACTCCGTTTGAGCCCTCAAATAGGCTCTAGAACCTAATTTTTAACTAGGTCGGACACTAGGTCTGGACAAGGCCAAAGCTAGTCAAAAAACTATAAAAAGAGCTAGAGAGCTCATTTTTGGGGTAGATTATTAGTGACTTGAGCTTATTTCAGAGACTTTTTGACTAATGCAAAGAACTCCATTGTTCCTCTCTTTGTTCTTGCCTTGTGTGCACGTGTGTGTATGTGTGTGCATGTTTATGTGCTTCTCACTTACACACTTGTGCCATCACTTGCTCACAGTCTTCATACTAGTCCTCACATCTCCATGGATTGACAATTATGAGGTGGATCTCCTCACCAGCATCATCCTCACCATCTCCCACCTCCATATCCATCTTCACAAAAATTTCAATTTTTTGGTCATATCCCACTACCCACCTCATTTCCCTCATTTCACTTGTGAGAGAGAGCGAGAGAGAGCTTGCATGCGATCTATTTTTGTGTGTTTTTTGAGCTTTTGCTGCAGGATCTAGCTGTACCACCATCACCAACAGCTTGCGCAGGTACGGCAGAACTCTGCACAGGTCCTGGGATGATGACCTCTGTCTGTCGCGACAGACAGAGAAACTCAGTATTTTTTGAATGCATGTTTGGTACCATAACCTACACCAATAGAGCACTCCAAATCACTAAAAGTTTCAAAAAATTTGCATTTTTTCAATCTATCGTGACAGACATAGTCTATCGTGATAGACAGCAGCCCACGATAGACCTCGTCTGTCACGACAGACATCGTCTATCGCGACAGACCAAAACCACGATAGACGATAAACCTTGTCTATCACAACAGACACCCGTCTATTGTGATAGACACCCGTCTATCGCCATAGACACCCATCTATTGTGGCAGGCAGGACCACGATAGACGACAGACTCAGTCTATCGTGACAGACACCCGTCTATCGCGACAGACAAGACCCCACGATAGACATCGTCTATCACGACAGACACCATCTATCGTGACAAACAAGACCCCACGATAGACCTCGTCTATCACGACAGACACCGTCTATCGCGACAGACCGAAACCACGACAGACGATAAACCTCGTCTATGGTGACAGACACCTGTCTATCGTGACAGACAGGCCCACGACAAACGACAGACTCAGTCTATCGCGACAGACACCCATCTATCGTGACAGACATGACCCCATGATAGACCCTGTCTATCACGACAGACACCGTCTATTGTGACAGAACAAAACCACGACAGACGATAAACCTCGTCTATCACGATAGACACCCATCTATCGCGACAGACAGGCCCATGACAAACGATAGACTCAGTCTATAGCGATAGACACCCGTCTATCATGATAGACACCCATCTATCGCGATAGACATCCATCTATCACGACAGACAGCCCCGCGTGACAGTCAGTGTCTATCGTGACAGACACCTGCTATCACGATAGAGAGGCATTTTTGGCAAAAAATAGAGGGGTAATTTTTTGAAAATTTGGGCTAAATTTTGGGCATATTTGAATACTCAAATACTCATACAATTACAAAGGCCTTAGAAAAATTCATTAAACTCTTAAAAGGTCCTAATTGTCTGTTTTAACCCCCTGAACCCTGAACTGTCATAACTTTTTCATATGAAATCCGTTTTTTGAGCTCTAGAGCTTGTCAGAATGCATTGATTTTTAGATAGGATATTTTGAAGTTGACCCTTTTCGGGGTGGGTACACCAAGGGAGCTTTAGAGAAATTTTTTGGCAATACCAAAAGGGGGGAAAAGGGTCTTTAAAAGTGTCTATATCAAATTTTCTATCAATTGAAGGTAAAAATTTGAGCTAAACTTGAAACTTTTACAGGATCATCGAGAGCTTTTGGAGAAATCAAAGCAAGTGCCATTCTGTGCAAGCTTGGGAATGCGCTTCTTGGTCAGACAAGCATAGCAAGGAGAAGCGACTTGAGGTTGGAACATCTCTCAACCCCCTCAGTCCATTCTTAGCTTAGGCTAAGTGCAAGTAGTTGTCTTGATTGACCAGGGGTACGATAGGAATACTCAAGCTCTAAGAGCCTCTAATTTTTCAAGTCTAAGAATAGGTTAAATTGCGGTCAAGGGACAACTTAAGGGAAAAGAACTTAAACTAAGTGGATGAAGAACATCAAGTACGACACACTTAAGTGTTCCTGATGACGCTTAATTAAAGACAAGAAAACACATACAAAGGAACTCAAAAGGAACAAGTGATTGGTATCAAAGAATCAACAACATGGTTGTACAAGGATCTTTGGGTTAATTGGAAGGGCATATGAACCTTAGATTGGGAAGACACCTAGGGAGCAATCGTCAAAGTATTAGATCATCCGAAGCTAGTGTCAACCATACAGCCAGATCTTGGGCCCAGCAATTGAGTGAATATCCCTATGCTTTGGATTCAGAAACTAGTGACTCGGAGATGTCTTATAACTTGGAAAGACCTGTAGGTAGCTCAGGAGTGGAATACCTAGAAAAACCCAAGGGTCCCTACAAGACTCAATTGGAATATATGAGGACCAACCACTTAGGCGCACGCATCTATGAGGATGGTCTTAGAAGATTTGTTGTCTTAATTAAAAACCCGGATCAGCCCATTGGACTAGAATACCCTGTAGTCAAGTTCGAAAATGGTTCCTACATAGATAAAGAAGGAACAATGTATGTGGTCACCAACCAACCTGAAAGGACGGATGAATTTGGCAACATAATCTCTGAACCTGAAATAGGTGACATAGAGCAAGGGAACTTAGGAAAAGAGCCAAAAACCCCTCCAGGCAAGTCGGTTTTGACAAGGATAATCACTCCAGAGTGGGTTCCCCAGGACAATAGGAGCATATATTTCCTCGTGAATCAAGAGACAAATGAGGCTTTTGGGAGGTATAATCTGGAGAAGCCTAACGAAGTGGGAGCACTTACCATCTATGAATTCAAAGATCTTGATAGCCCAAGCAAAGTGACCTATTTAGATGATGCTTCGGAGAGGATCTTTGTGGTCTCAGAGCATGGAAGACATGCATACACTTGGAAGGGTGAATTTGTTTTTCCCCAACCTCGATCCACTGTGTCTTATGGCACCAAGGAGATGGAACATCTCGGGCTCATGGGACTCAAAGAGAAAGGAGTAGAGATAGACCCGAGATGAGCTTTGCTAACCCACTGGGAAGAGAAAGAATGAGGACTGAGATGGATAGGATGTACAGGGAGAGACAGAGGGACCCAAGGAATCTAAGAAATGCAGAAGAATTCCCTCTGCCAAGGCCTAGGGAACACGCTAGAACCTTTAGGCCCACACAATTAGTAAAATCCATGAAGAATTGCTTCGATGGCACAGGAGACCCATATGACCATGTAGTAGAGTTTAGGGCAAGTTTTGAGAGCTGATCAAGTTGAAGACTTGTTTACTCAATACAATGCTTTTGGAATAACTCTCAAAAACATTGCCTTGACTTGGTTTCAATCGCTTCACCAAGGTCAGTTCAAAAATATAGATCAACTTCTAGAAGCATTCATCACGGAGTTTTCCAGGAGTGATATTCGGCATAACACATCCTCCCTGATATACAGCTTCAAGCAAACACCTCAAGATGTAGACGCAGAAGAAAATACAAATAGAGCTTTAGTGCTAGTGACACCATTTCTTTCAGAAAGTGACCCAAGTGATTATAGTTTTGACTCTACCCATATTGATAGCCCACAGGCTTACTACATGCAATCACCCGAGCATAATGAGTCATACTTTTATGAAGAACCGAGCGAGTCTAGTTGGGAGCTAGAATATGCGAATGTCATGTACGCAAACCCCAACTGTAGACCTCAGCATAGGAAGATAAAACCTCCATTTCCTAGAGTGCCATGCTTCTGATGTCAGGGAGATCACCTCATTCATGATTGCCATCTACCGACACCTACACAAACCCAATCTGTGACAATTCAAGGCTTTTGTCGAGATTGTGGGAAGGAGCACTTGTTATGAGAGTGTCCCAAGAACCCCACCAATGTGCAAAAAATTGCTCCTATCAATGTTATTGGGTTAGTGGTAGACTCCATGGGAAGTGTGACTTCCACAGCCCTGATGCAAGTCATCACGAGAGCTCAGGCACTTAAGCAAAAATAAGACTTAAGACAGGAAAAGAATTCAAAGGTTAGCGAGACCGAGAGTCAGAATAAGAAGAGGACAAGAGCTTGGAGAGAAAGTCGTGAACGTATGAAAAGGCAATGGGTGAAGAAGATGAACGAACTCGAGGAAAGTCTGCGAGAGGCCAAAGCCAAAATAATAGAAAGCACATCTCAAACACACTCTCACACCTCACCTCCACTACCATCCCCATCACCTTCCATTCCCCAACCTTCTAGTCCACCACACGTAACCCACGCACCACCCCGAGTAGGATTAGTCTTAGCAGATCCCACTCCCGAGGACATAGACATGATACTTGGGGCAAATTAGGCCAGAATCCAGGAAGGGCCAAATGTAACAGATCATGAAAGATGTTACCCTAGAGCTTACCTAGAGCTTGAACAAACCAAGTTGTGTGCCAAGATGGTGGAATTGGTTCAAGCCATGTTTGAAGCCAGTCGCCTCTTCAATTGCTCTAGCTCCACTAGAACACCATTGCATTTTGATGGTCTATTAGATAGATTGAAGAGGTTAATCGCAAAGTCTGGAAAAGGAGCCACCTCCCAGGCCAAGGAGAGGGCAAGTGATAGAATAAGCATTCCTCCTCAAGAAGCTTATGTGCCTAACTCCATTGAACCCGACACCTCTTCTTCTATGAATCAGTATTTGTTGGAAAACAATATCCTATTGGTCCAATTTTGTCCACTAAGTACACGATATATATTACTTTGTTATAGTTGTGTACAAGAAAACAAGCCAGCGCGCGTGGCTAAATCATTGAGCTTTCATTGAGCCCGCCTGGGTTCGATACCCACGGACTGCAGCAATCAGCGCGAAGATACTTTTACCATACTTTGCTTTTATTAAAAGATCGATGGCAGCACGCAATTAAACGACGTCGGTAGTTTTCAACGATATCTTTTTTGTAGAAACGCTCTCCGATGGCGATCGTGTGCTTTTGATTTCTTTATTATGAGCTTTTCAAGGACAACCAAACTACTATATAAGAGCCTCATGCTCATTGTAATCATCCTTCACCTAGTATTCAACACAAGCTTGGAGCTTGGACCTCAATAGAGGTTGTGTTTCGTCTAGCACACGAGGCAGCCATGGTGCTAACTTGAAGCATGTTGAGGAGCAGCTATGGAGTTCTTCTTAATGATTCTTCTTGGAGAAGATGAAGGGTGTGCTCACACTCTAGCTCATGGAGAGGAGGTTATCTCTTGTTCATGGCAAGAAGACTTGGTCATTAGCAGTTTGATGGTAAGGATCGGTCATCTACATGTTGTAGTTGAAGATTGTCTTCTACAAGAAGATGTCGGGCTACGTCAAAGACATTGGATGGTGGTTGACATAAGATTTACATCTTATGTTAAGTATTCAGGTACATATTCTCTTTATGCACACAGGTACTACTTGGAGTTTATGGAGGCAGTAGCATTCATATCAAGAGGAGTCCTCTTCCGCATAGGTACAAGAGAATCAGTACGTATATGCTTTATGCATATTTGGATGCGGTGTTTGAGAAGGTGTGTTCACATGAGTTTGAGTATTTCCGGCAATTGTTAGCATTCCTTGCTACTTTTTTAAGTATGTGATCTTTTCACACACGTATCTAACTTAGGGTCTTCCATAGCCTAAGGTTAGATGAGGGTTTGTTGATTATCAGTTTCACACTGATCCTTCCTCTTTCAGTCACTCATATTCACTCTTCTATAACCTATAAGGTCACGCATCTCATGTATATTCAGATTTCTGCCCATACATCTGAATATGTTTGTTACATTTGTACATTCACTCATTCATCTATTTCTCATCACATAGAGTGGTTGAGAGTTTTGCTCCCACATTGTACATTGAACATTGGTATTTATAATACTATGAGTAAGCGATGGCTTACGTAACAACTTACACATGTCGTCTATTCTTTCTCTATCTTTATCTCATCATCTGTATGATTAAGTTGTGGTATGTTCATGTTTTGTCAATATTGAAGAATGCTGGAACTAATGTTGTATATACTGGAACTATGGAACCATGGACCTGTGACATGAGCCAAGGGCCTACCTCACTTCCAACAGTATTCACCAGAATTCCTGCCAGAGATTCAAGAAGAGAAATGGGCTAAAGAAAGTGAAGATTCTCCTCCAATTGGACTTGTGGATGACGCGCATGATCAATTCCCACAAGACATTCCTTCCATTTATGGAGAGAAGGAGAGTGTCCAATCTCATGAGAGATTAGACTTCAAGTCTAATTCCTTATAGGAACTACCTCATTTCACAGGCCCATGGGAAGATAAGTCTACTTGTGTGAGAGCACCCATGGTCATGATAATAAACAAAGACTCAATCATACCTAGGAACATAGAGGTAGTGAAGAACACTAAAGTGCAGTGCAATCTCACTTTAGAAGAGCTACTCAAGGTTAAGCCTAAATTGTGGAAACATGTAGCTAAACAAGTGCCAGACATAGCAAAACCTCGTTCCCAGGTAGGATCTCATAGAAAAGTGCCGGAAATACCTTTGGACAAGATAGGGGAAATGAGTGACGGAGAAGAAGGAAACACCTATCTCCCTATCACTCATCAGGATTACACAACCAAGGCAATTTTGGATTCAAGTGCAGGAGTTGCAATTGCTACCACTTCCCTATGGAAGCGATGGGGCAAGCCAGCACTCAAGCCCACGAGAATGAAGTTACAAATGGCTGATGGTCACATTGAAAGACCCTTAGGGCTACTAGAAGGAATAACTCTCACCACTTGTGGTGTAGAGTTTGAGCATACTTTTTCTATATGTGACAATTAGCAAGAATCAGGCCTATGAGATGATTATGAGAAGGCCCTTCTTGAGGCAATTGCAAGTAGTACAGGATTGGGGGACAAATTCTTTGTATTTGCAACACTTAGGTGTTACAACCAAAGTCAATCTCAAGGATTTCTCTTATTGAGACGTGCCCCCTTTTCAATGGAGTCCCATCCATAGATCCACAGATGATACAGATTCAGTGCATTCCATAGGATCAGGATCCTCATGGATGCATGAAGACACTCACTTATGGATGTGTAAAGTGGCCGAAGAGGAAGAGAAAAGGGAAAAGGCTAGAGAGGTAGGTGTGAAGGAAACCCATAGACTAATACAAGACCCAACCTATGCACCTGTAGTATTTCCTGATGAAGAGTTTGAGCCTCATGGTTGGGCGGAAATTTTAGAAACAATGGATGTAGCCATCAATGAAGAACAATGGACACCCCACTGTGATGAGGATGGCTATGACATTTTAGTCTTCGCAATAGAGCCAATCATGTGTGATTCGTTTATTGAAGAATGTGAACCATGCACTGATGCATACAAGGATGCAAGTGAATCCGATCTAAAGTCAATCATTATGGACCCACCATTTGCATCAGATGAGGAATATTTCTACAAAATAGAAGCCCACCCTCAAAGGCATGAAGAGCTTACAAATGATGTAAGCTTAACCACACAAGTGACTACTAAGAATGAAGACAAGAAGAGAAAGAAGAGAGAAGTCACACCAGAGGAAGAAGAATATTTGTTTGAGGTCCTTGAAAATTTCAAGAAGTATGAAGTTGAAGATAGGAGAGTCATGATAAGGATGCCTAAACGCGAAGCAGTCATAGGAGAGGCCTATGATAACAAGGAAACTACAAAGAAAATCATAGTGACCATAGGGGAAGGTGAAGAGTGATGTACATACATAGGACATGACCTAAGTGAAGATGAGGAACAGGAGTTGATAGCCTTGCTACGAGAATATAGAGATGTGTTTGCATGGATTTACAAGGACCTAAAAGGTCTAGACCCTGACATATGCTCACATACGATCCCCATGACCTCAGATGCCAAACCCTCTAAACAAAAGCCATACACATACAATGACAACTATGCTACCAAGATCAAAGAAGAGATAGATCGCTTGGTTGAAGCTGGGTTTATCTATGAAATCGAGCACACTAAATGGGTATCCCCCATTGTAGTGGTGCCCAAAAAGAATGGCAAACTACGTGTATGCATTAACTTGAAGAAGGTAAATGCAGCCACTATCAGAGATAGTTATCTGCTTCCTATCACTGAGCATCTATTAGAAAGGGTAGCAGGCAAGGAAGTGTATAGCTTCCTAGATTGGTTCTCTGGTTATAATCAAGTAGCCATTGCACCAGAAGATCAGCATAAGATGGCTTTTGCCACAGAGTGGGGCATATTTGCTTTTCGGGTAATGCCATTTGGGCTTACCAATTCTCTTGCAACCTTCCAAAGATTGATGTGCCATGTATTTAAAGAATTCTTGAGGAAGAATTTGGAAGTATATGTTGATGATCTCTGTGCTCATTCCAACATTAGACAGACACATATACATGAACTCAGGCAAATCTTTGACAAATGAAGAGAATATCAAGTCTACCTGAACCCAAAAAAGTGTGTTTTCATGGTCAGGCAAGGCAAGATTCTAGGACACATAGTGTCAAAGAACGGCATATCCACTAACGAAGAGAAAGTGAGGGCTATCGCAGAACTACCTAGGCCAAAGAATGTCAAGGAATATTAGCTTGTTGTGTGGAAGAGGATGAGTACGCGAAGTGGTTGCATTTAGCACATGTGGGTGCATTAGAGCAACACTACTCGAGGCAAAGAACTTTACAGACACTAAGGAGACTCGGAGTGCACTAGCCAACTATGGAAGCCGACATCCGTAGGATGTGCAAGGAATGCCCAAACTGCCATACTAAACCACCAGTGGAACATGCCACTCTTTATCGGGTGTCTTTAGTGCCAGATTGGAGCGAACCAATCGTAGCTTTTTTGAGGACGAGAACCTTTCCCCAAGATATGACATGGGCTAGGCAAAGGAGCTTAGAACAAGAAGCTCTAAACTATACTCTCATTGGAGATAATCTATACGGATGAGGAAAAGATGGGTTATCTTAGATTATGTGTCCACAAGAGCGAATATCTAAAGATCTTGGAAACTGCTCACCAAGGTGTAGCAAGAGGACATTTTGGACCAGATCGAGTGATCAAGGCAATACTATTTGCAGGTCTTTGGTGGCCCACACTTCACATGGATGCACATACCTATGTGAAGAGGTGTGATGTTTGTTAGTGAATTCAGTACCCTATACGTAAAGATGAGATGCCATTGAAACCTATGATGGGTGGACGTGCATTCTCCAAGTGGGGAATAGACTTTGTCAGACCTATTAATCCCCCAGCTAAGGGTTCCCATGCTGAATACATTATTGTGGCCACTGACTATCTAACCAAATGGGTAGAATTAAAAGGTACCACGAAGAACGACGCCCAGACAATAGCTAAGTTCTAATTCGAGAATGTGTTTACCAGATATGGATTGCCAGTAGAGCTAGTAAATGATAGAGGCACACACTTCTTGAATGAATTCATAGAAAACCTTCTCCAAGAATTCTTGGTGATACGTAAGAAGTCGGCCGCCTATCATCCACAAGCTAATGGATAGGGTGAGAGCACAAATAAGATTCTCTGCAATGTATTGAAAAAATTGTTTAATAATAAACGCTCTGATTGGGACAAACAGCTACACCATGTTGTTTGGGCATACAGAGTTGCCTATAAAATGGTACTCCAAGCCACACCCTTTAAGTTGGTATTCGGCCAAAATGCAGTGCTACCATTGGACTTCTTGATACCTACATTGAAAGTAGCACAAGAGCATGACTAGATAGGCCATGAGCTCTCCTCTAGAATCTTTGACCTTGAATGATTAGGTGAAACAAGATTAAGAGCTGCACCAGAATTTATGCAGCCAAGAAAAGACAAAAAGAATATTTTGATGCACATGTGAAGGATAAGGGCTTGAAAGCAGGAGACCTAGTCCTAGTCTACACTTTGAAGCAACACGCTTGGAAACTAGAGAAGAGAGGCTATGGACCAATGATTATCAATAGGATCTCCACAAGTGGAGCAGTTCAACTAGCCACCCTAGAAGGTGACATCCTACCAAGTTACATAAGTGGATGCAGAGTCAAGTTATATCAAGAACCCCTCACAGGGGGGATGTTAAATCGACTCAATACTGCAAAGAGATGTAAAGAAGAGGAAAAGCAAATTCGAGAAGAAGCATAGGCAGAAACTTTAGAACGCATCCGACGAATGAAATTGAGAAGACATGGTAGAGATCCACCTATTTCTAACACTCAAGAAGCTCGAACCTATCACATGGCCATGTGCGAGGCTTCAGGTGAACGTTCCCATAGGATAGTCGATCGACGACCTTTTGTGACCCTAGAGGTAAGACAAGGAGAGAGTACAAGGACTGTAAGAGCTTTAATTGACTCAGGAATAGCCACTAGTGCAGTTCGACTTTCTTACTGCCAAGAATTGCAATTAAAGATAAATCCTATCGAGGCATATCTCATAGGATTGGGAGGTGTGGAAACCCCTTGCATCGGTGAGGTGGAACTTCCCCTCTACGTTCAGGAGGTTCTAATGGCAGTCAAAGTGCTAGTGTGTGAAGACGAGGATCTTATCGAACCTCTAGTCTTGGGCCAAGACTGGATCTATGATCATGCAGTCAACCTCAACCTAAGAAGTGGACTTCTTCATGCTTGGGTAGGCCAAAACCGCATCACGATTGAATTAGAGAATCAAGCACTCAAGTCACTAGAAAAGACATCAAATCCTGGTCCCTCCAGGAACCCACATGAAGATAATGATGCTATTCTTGTCAAAAGTTCTATGGTGCAAAAGATTGTCTCTCTTGCCGAAGGTGCAGAAGTCAATGAGGAGTTCCCTTCTTTTCCAAAGAGGATTCGAGGAAAGCAAGCCAAGCAACACACGCCATAGAGGAAGCTGATGATCAAGAAGCATGAGCACCAGTCTGTGCAAAATAAAGTACCTCAGGGCATGAAGCAGATATGGATAAGTAAGGGGAAACAACCCTCTGCTCTGGAGATAGGATCCCAAAGATGCTTCAAACGAACAACAATGAAGGAGGAACCTAGGAATCAATCTAAACGAACCATTTTTATTTGGGTCCCCAAACAGTCAGTGAAGGCTCACCCACATACTAGATAGATTTGGGTACCTAAGACTTGCTTATATGCTCAGATACCTTCACATAAGCTCACAAGTCAGAGTCATCATTCACAAGCACTCACATTCTACACTCCACGACACACATTTGAAATCAACACCTCCACACGTGAAGTCACTTCTAAAACTATTTGGAAATGGGTACCCAAAACGTCCCAAAGCCAACACAATCTAAATCAGAAACCTTTACATGACATCTCTACCAAGACCCATAATCCCACAATAAGGGTTTGGAGACTTAAACCCCATATCAAACCCCCTGACCCAATTTTGTAAATCAGTCCACTCTGATGTAGGTGCATTCTGATTACATTGCACATCCAAAAGTATGCATCTAGGGTGAACACTAACCAGATAACCAACATTCACACACATCACAAACACTTTACCCACTAACCCCTAACCACTTGGAATGTCATGTTAGTATTGTGGAGGGAACACCATAACATCCTGTTTCCTATGCAATGCTAATGTGCCTCTCTTCTTCTAGCAGATAAACATCAATAGCTACAAGCAGTCTCATGGCAGAAGCAGTAGGCTCAAGCTCACAGGCAGGAGTAAGTACTGCAGGGATTAATGTGGAGAGTCTACCTATTGACGTGCCACCAATTGAATGACTTGTAGAGCTGCAACACCTCCAACAAATACCTATACTGGATCCTCCCATAGGAATAACCGAGAGAGTCCATGCAAATTCTCATTGGTTCAACGGCATGCCAGGGCCCTTAGGAGAAGCCAAGTATATCTGGGAGTCCAAGTGTGAGTATGACAATTCATGGGTCCGATTCCAGTTCTTTTCCAAGGATTTTGAGACTCTCTAGAACACACAAGAACTTCAAACCATATGGCAGTGTGCGGGGCTGGCGGAGTACTTTGCAGCACCCTTACTCAAACCAGATCTCCTATGATGTTACTACTTGGTCTCAACATTACAGGCAAATGAAGAAAAAGATAAACCAAGAGCATTTGTCCTTCCTTCTTTATTGGGGAACAATGATTTGAAAAGGTTTGAACTCACATTGGAATTGGTGAGTTCTGCTTTGAACATGCACGGCACGCATGTGCCCTGTGAGAAGGATGCTCTTATTCCCACTAACATGAAAAACCGAAAGCTACAAAAGTTGAAAGATATGGCAGCACTCACACCAAATGTGTCCATTCCTCTTCGTATGTGCATGTAACATTTTGCGTTTCCTGGGCAGGATCGATTCACACAACCCCACAAACAAATATGGTTCGTTCTTTAGTTGGCAGAGACAGGTGCACTACCAATTAAGCTTCCTGTATGGATTGTGGAGCAGCTGTATGACGCAAATAAAAGGTCATCTAGAAAGATAGTGGTAAATGGTTGTTGTGCAATCACGCGCATCATCTACAAGTGCTTAGCATACGATGTACCCATTGAATGTGCTTTAACCTGGTCACAACTACAAATGTTTAAGAGACTCAAGACTGTCACACATCAATCCAAGCACATGAGGGGCTCAATTTCCTATGTCTAGACACGCGAAGTTCTGATGACTCTAGAAGTCTCTCCACGAGGGGATGCCACTATGCCACCCTTTACCATTATAATACCCAGATCTGGATCTGAAGGCACATCACAAGCTACCCCATCGGCTCCTCCTGTCCCTCTTGAATTTGAATTTCCCACGATTGGAGACGTTGAAGGGATGAGCACCTTCGACTTCGAATCATTCTTGCAGAATACCCAACTCTCTGATGTAGAATTCTTTTCGAACACAGAAGAACAGGGCACCTCTTCCCAAAGATGGAGGAAATCCATAGACAATCATCATGTACATTGGGATGATGATCAGCAGAGTACTTTATCTCAACAACTAGAATGCTCAGAGGGAGAAGAAGAGGAAGGAGAAGAAGCAGAAGCAAAAGAAACCACCAGAACCCCAGCATATAGAGCTGACCTCCAAAGGATGTATCAAATCATGGAATGAGTATGGTCGCACCAACTGCTCACTGAACAGAGCAGTAGGATGCTCATGGCTCAGTTATTGGAAGAAGCTAGAGTTGACTCCGAATACAGTGAAGGCCTATTAAAGCAGTCCGATCAGCGATCCAGAGGCCTCCTGTTCAATATGATCAGCAAAGATTCCAAACACGACCATAGTCTGGTAAGAACATCCAGATTCCCATTAGTACAATGGAAGGACCTATTATTACATCTGAACACATTGAGAGAACCTCCCAAGCAGCAGTAACCTCTGGCCAAGAGCTCCCAGTCACCCATGATGAATCAACCAAGCCAATACCACCAACCCCCTCACCATCGCCTCCTAGAACAGAAGCCGTGGAGATCACCTCGACTACTCACCCCATAGAGCAAGCCTTCATCTTCCATAGTCCAACCTCCAGTTTCACCTTGTTTTCATCTTTTGAAAACCCTTTATACAATACCACCACCGTCATAACAGAATCCTCCATAGAGCCTGCCATAGGACAACCAGCCCCCACGCCCTCGGTCATAGGCCATCCTGACACTAGATCCATATTCTTTGGATTCCCTGCCACCACACTCCCTTTCATGACCTTCCCGCCTCTGGTCTCTCATTTCCCACCCCCCATACCACCACTCCTTCAACCTGCCCATGACTACTTTTGTAGAATGTTTCAAGCCACCACCCAACCCCTCTCGTCGAGCGCATTCCCAACATCCACACCACACTTATTCACCACGATCACGCACACACCACCTACCATTCCAGTGTACATGGTAGACACTACACTCACATCCACCCCTAAGGGTATGGACATTTCACCACTGACGGCACCTCCACCTCCCCCCACACTCCCACCTTCTCCCATTCTCCTCCACCAATTTCACCCGCACACACATCTCCTGTAGACACAACATTCAAACTTCCCATTCCCCAATTCCCATTCCTTGCATCTTCCAGTGTACAAACCACACCTTCATCTATAGGCAATGCATTTGACACCATGATTGTGCGTATGTCACAGTTAAGCACAGAATATAATCAGCTGCAGGCACATAACCAAAGGTTACAAGAACACTCTGAAGCATTACCACAATGCCTTGATACACTGGAAGAGGACAAAGCTAGCCTCTAAACTCAATTTCAAACCTTACAAGAGGCTCATGGCATGTTGGAGACACAATTTCACAATGTGGATCAGGAGCGATCCAAGGGTTGGAAAGCCATTTGCAAATACAACAGGAAAGAAATTCCAAACTCCAACATAATATGGCACTGCTCAAACGACACCTTGTAGCAACACACGAGGAAAATAGACATCTTCAACTACAAAACTAGGAAAACTTAGAGGCAGCCATCAAAAGCACACCCGGGGCACCCATTAGTCCCTCCAAATTTCAAGTTGTGACCCTAGAGAGCATCAAATCATTCTTGAAGACTATGCCACTTTACTCGAGGCACATGACCAGTTATCAGAAGAACTGGGTCAATTGAAGCAAACAAGAAAAAAAGAAATGACAGCAGGTCTCCAAGCCACTGCCTCAACCACTTCACTTGTCACTGACTCGAAGGCCCTACAAGATCTTCAAAAACAAGTCACAGAATTGCAAGCTCGTCTACTACAATACGAAAGACCACCATCCCCACCTGAGGCACCCACAGATGAAGAGACAGTCTCCATTCCTGTGGAACAAACATTTGAAGAGGAATATGATCCGCAACCCTTCCCAACGGGACAACAAACAGAAGAAGGTTAGGATACTTTCGAAGCACCACAACCCCCATGGCTATGACAAGTGGAAGAAATGGGGAGTTCTCATGAAGAGCGCACAGTAGTGCAAAATCAGGCCATGACCGTACATTGTAAATAAATAAGTTCTTCAGCTAGAATTATTTTTTTGTTTCATTTCAGGATTAAAACTCAAGAAAAGTGTGGTAAGAGACCTTACTTACTCTTGCAAGGGGAACAGAGCGACAAAAGAAACAACATATCATTGAACCACACATAAAACATATGAATTGGTTTCTTCTATAAGTTGATTCTTTCCCAATTACAAGTGCAGATGGCATCCAAAGATTTTGAGGCAACCATTCAGGATGAAGTACTGGAATTTCCAATGTGAACCAAAGTCAAGGGCCATCAACTTCAAGAAGACCAACCCATAGGAGAGCATCTATTCTTGATCACCATAAAGATCAAGGACACTGACCATTAGTTCCTTGTAATGTTTGAGGACTTTAAAGTCTTACATGAACTCCCAACCACCGTAGATATCATGACAAAGGCGGGAATTCATAAGTTCCTCGAGCTACCCATTTATAATCCAGATTTTCAATGATGTACTCAGGTTTATGAACACTCTACAACTGGCTCTACATAATCCTTTAGTACCAGAACCCAAAGTTCTAGATGTGGAGGGAGAATGGGTTATCATTCAGTTCACTCATGAATTGATTAAAGAAGCCTTTGGATGGGAGAAAGATGGGAGCACCAACCTAAAGGATGAAAGCCGTGGAACAAAGACCCGCATATTCTTGGATATTAATCGTGTGGATTTTGAAGAATGTAGGAAATTTAGTAGGTCCATAACTAATACAACAGGGCATAGGTCCAGGATTTACAACATAAATTTCAGCAATCTTCCAATATTGACAAAACATGAACATACCACACTTAATCATACAAAATAATGAGACAAAGATAGAGAAAGATTAGACAACATGTGTAAAGTGTTACGTAAGCCACTGCTTACTCACACTATCATATATACAAATGTTCGAATTTACAATGTGGGAGCAAAACTCTCAACCACTCTGTGTGAACAGAAATAGGTGGAAGAGTGTATATACAAATGTTACAAGAATATTCAGATGTATGGACAAAAATCTGAATATATATGAGATGTGTGACCTAATAGTTTGTAGAAGAGTGAATATGAGTGACAGAGTGAGGAAGCATCAGTGTGAAACTGATAATCAGCAAACCCTCATCCAACTTTAGGCTATGAAAGACCCTAAGTCAGACACGTGTGTGAAAAAATCACATACTTATAAAAGTAGCAAAGAATGCTAACAAGTTTGCTGCCAGAAATCCTCAAACTCATATGAACATACCTTCTCGAACACCTCATCCAAATATGCATAAAGCATACATGTACTGATTCTCTTGTACCTATGCCAAATAGGACTCCTCTTGATATGGATGCCACTTCCATATACTTCAAGTGGTACTTGTGTGCATAAAGAGCATATGTGCCTAAATTCTTAACATAAGATGTAAATCTTATGTTAACCACCATCCAATGTCTTTGAAGTAAATTGAAATCTTCATGTCGAAGACAATCTTCAACTACATTATGTGGATGGTCGATCCACACCACCAAGCTGCTGATAGGTAAGTCCTCTCCATAAGCAAGAGTGTGAGCACACTCTTCTCCTCCAAGAAGAACTCCATAGCTACTCCTCAACATGCTCCAAGATAGCACCATAGTTGCCCCATGTGCTAAGAGCACCACCTCTATTGAGGTATCAAACCTGGCGTTGAACTAGGTGTAGGATACCCAAAGTAACCTCAAAGTATTTCTTATATAGGCCTCAAGCTTCTCATGCATTGAAATAATGCTACCATAAAAAGCACTTCTCATAAAGCAAATTTTAGTGATCTATGAATAAAACAAAAAATAAATAAAATGCCATGTTCTGTCAGTTCGCATCCGCCGCTGTTTTGACAAGCATAAAAAAAAAACTTTGCGATCTCGCTGTCTACCGTCCGTGGGACTCGAACCCACATGGGGTTGATGGGAGGATTATGACTTAGCCACGATGCCTGGTGCTTCTTGCTTATAGAGAAGCTACAAGAAATCTCCACATCTTGTATTCTCTAAGCAATATGGACTATTGAGACATTGTTTTCCAACAATCCCCCCTTCAATGTCACAATGGTACAAAATGAACTGGATATGAAACTTCATTCATCTGCAAACTTTCATAAGCTTCAGACTTGTACTTCCCAAATTGACCTTCAATCCTTTTCTTCAAAAGTCTTCTTCAAAACTGAATTTTACTTTTCTTCAAACTTCAAAAACCTGAACTTGCTGAATATGAACCATAATACTTGAGAAAATATGTGAACTAGATATCCAATAGTGTACTCATCAAGCAATCATTTGCTTGACAAAAAATGTAGCAAGTACTGAATCTTAACCTACTATCTCCTCCTATCTTATCAAACCTGAAAACATACACTAGGATCCACATATTTGCATGTACCTTATGAAAGCTTTCTCAACGTACTTATGCTGTGTCATGTAAATACACTAAACATAATCAAGAACTAAATCCTGGGACTTGTGACTGACAACTCACAACTTAGTGTATTATGAACACTGATGATGACATCATCCTTGTTCAATCTATAAATCCTTCATACCTCTTTCCTTCAGAATCTGGTATAAACATATATGTGCCCACCTCTAAAACATACCTCTCTAAAATATCAAGCTTCTCCTTAATAGAACTCTGGAACCTTCTCCTGAACATGAACACCTAACAGGAACTTTCTCCAGATATTCTCCTTCTTCCTTCTTCTTTCAAACCTGGAACATAGAAAGAAACTCACAAAGGAGATATAAGAATACTTGGGATTCGTATAGGTATGAATCTGCATTCTTTTACATATAGCTAAAAAATAAGTCTTCATGTTTCATCACCCCCCTCGATGATTTAACACTAGTATCCAAAATTCTTCAATATATCAGATGTTACCATTAGTGTCCATGTGAAAGGCCAAATGGCCACCGGACACTTCTTTGTATATGTTCTTCAATAAAACATATAGTGGCCTGGTCAGTCACAGACTGTCAGTTTGACCGCATTTGTAAGACCTAAGAAGTTTGTCTTCATGCTCCCTATGTACTATGTTTTCTACATATTCAGCAGCCTCTGCAAAGTACTATGTAGCCTTAGGACCTCGGTTTTCTACCCCGAGGATATTGTCGTGGAGCTCTCGAGAAGGAGAGTGCACTATGGTGCATCGCCATCGAAATACTTCTCCAAGGCTTATGACTAAGGTGGCGACCAAGGTGGTGACCAAGGCATAGACCTTGGCATACCTTATCATCCGAGTCATCGAAGTCATCGTTGTCCCCTTGGCTACGTGCGAGGGAGGACCTCAACAATCAAGGAATATAGAGGTTCTCGGTACTTCCATGGAGGTCACCCATCCCAGTACTGTTCCCCCCAGAGCTCGCTTAACCGTGGCAAACTCTTTCCACTAAGCTACACTCTTGTGGTGTCTGAAGAAGGGGAAAGACTAAGGTTGACATTACCTTGAAGAAGTTTTGGTCCCTCAAAGCTTCTTCGCTTTCAAAGCCTATTTCTGAAGCAATTTTGGGGTGTCTTTTCGAGCCAGTTTGGAGTAATTTTGCACATAGTTCTCTTCACACATGTCCAAGAACATCAAGAAGGGTGTTCTTTGTACTTCTCCGACAATAAATATCAACCTTTGGGGCTATGCTTTCAGCCACACTCGTAAAACTACAGGTTTCTTGAGAGATTTTCAGTTTTGGTGGGAGCAACCATTGCAAATTTATGCAGGTTTTTGAGCCTAAAACATCAGAGCTGATAGAAACTTGCAGCTGTTATTGGCTAGTTTTTGGGTTGTGCATTCAGCCTTTTACTATCATTTTACTGCATATATTAAGCACATACGCACCATGTATGCTTCTATGGATACCACTTATGTACGTCCATGTGGTCATTAATATAGTGGTTACATTTTTGCATAAAGCCTTTTACATTTGATAAAAAGGGTTGTGGTGAGGTTTTCTTAACTGGGAGACACCCAGATGTTGGGGTCTCTTCGGTGATGTAGGTGGAAGACTTACCCAGCCTCGCCATAGGAGATGTATGATAGTTGTTCTCGATAAGCCTAGTTGGCTTCTATTGGGTAACTGATTATATGCAATGGATTCAGTGATTCACTATGCAGGAAAACATGTCAGTACTTGCAAATTTTATGATATTTTGACACTGGTCATACGCTCATTTTGTAGAGGATACTCTGGCAAAATTTTTCTAGATTTCTGGTTTTGTCAACTATACAATGGTCGATTCACTCCTTGATACACTTATTCATTGGTGTTCGGACTCTTCTAGCTCCATTATCATTCTATTCAGTCCTCTACCATCATGGCATCAGAGGTCTCAGGCACATACGGTGGATCAGGGTCTAGTGCTAGTGTTCCGAGGAGCAGCTATAACTTGTAGGGCAAAGAACATTTTGAGATTCGAAAATTTGATGGCACAAACTTTTCTCTATGGAAGAATTAGATTAAAGATGTGTTGAATCAAAGGAGGCAATGGAAGCCAGTAAATGGAATTTCAAAGAATCCTGCTGACATGGATGAAGATGATTGGGATGAGTTAGATGAAATGGCCAGGTCTACCATCTGCTTGCACCTGGTAGAGAATGTTTACTTTATAGTATTAGACTGTGAAAGTGCAGAGGAGCTTTGGAAGAAATTATGCAATATTGTTGCTCTAGCACAATGGTGAGAACCACGTTAAGAAGCTCCACCTCCTTAATGTCAATCCGCGGAAGAGATAGGAGTGATATGAAGATCGTGAATGTGAGATGAAGTGAGAGTGAAGGTGAGAAGCATAGAAATGCACACACACATACACACACACTACGAAGAGACAAGCAAGACAGAATGGAAGGTGAGAAATCAACTCTATTACTCAAGAACACTATTACAAGCTCAAAAGAACTCTAACCTCAAACAAGCTAACCTCAAAAATGAGCTCTCTAGCTCTTTTTATAGTTTCTAGACTAGTTTTGACCGGTTTCACATCTAGTGACCGGCATAGTTAAAAAATAGGTCCTAGATGCTATTTGAAAGGGTAAACGGTGTCTAAAAATAACGAAAACTGATACCCTTGTTCTACCTAAGCTCCTCAAGCTCGAGGACTCCTCGGCTTGCACAAAATGGAGCTATGGATTACAAAATGGGGTTTTCTATGTTAAATATGTTACAATAGTGATAAAAATCACTGTTGGAGGTTTTTGGAAAGTATTTGAAAACATAATTCTTTGAAAAAAGATTTGACTGGCTCCCTGCTCCGTCGTTACATGCTTCCGTGTCTTCTATGCCTCTGGCTGCTTCCAACACCCCCCTCCCTCTCGCTTCTGTCGTCCCTGACAGAACCTTGTTGTGAGGTCTGCCGGATATAGTTCTGTAGGAGGTCTTGAGCGAGGGTGTGCTCGGAGATACGAATGTCTCGGGCCAGATCGGCCTCGAGTTTCTCCCAGTCGATTGGTTGCGGTTCTTCCGGTGATGGGAGCTGATAGTGTGTGGAATAGACCATTCGTTCACAGGCAAATAAGTGTAATAAATGTGTAGGCCTGCTTATGAATACCTCTGAATGGTATTCCCAGAAGCCGATTGTGAACATCTCTTCGAATGTCTGCTTGTAGCACGCCGGTAGATATTTTATTCTGCAATGCCAGGCATAACACACCCGTAGCGATGGCGTTGTACTCATATCATATACCAGATCAAAATTGCCATGCTCAAAGCCCGAGGTGTTGACATGAGGTGCCTTGACGCGTCGGAAGACTTTAAAAATCATTTGCATCATGTCAAAGATTTTGACAGTCATATGCGCCGCTATATCGTCCATATGCTTTAATCTAGGGAGCCAGTGGCGAATTGTAGCCATCATGTAGCCAACAGTTGGTAACTCGATGGGTGGCTTAAAATAGGGGTAATTCAACCAATCCTGACACTGCTTATTGTTTTGTACCTTAATAGCAAAGGCAGTCCAGGAGCGGCGTCGTGGTACTGGTCCCCAACATGGGTTGTACTTTAAGTGCAAAGGTGCCTTTACCCATGTACTCATCATTTCTGGATACTTCTGTAGTAAATCTTTTCGCCACTCTGGTTGATAGATCTCTCCTTGCTGCGCATCTAGTGGCAAATCATCCTCCTCGAACTGAGTCGCATGTGATGGTTTCTTACCTGTTTCTTTCTCAATGGCTAACTGGTATTCAGCCATTAACATAAAATACGGTTTATACTGTAGCTCGTGCCCAGATATGTATCGTTGCGGGGCCAAATGAGCAAAGAATGGAGATTGTAAAATTCTTTCTTCTATCATCACCATGGCATGTAATTGTGCCTCTACTCTAGCTGAGTGCGTTGTTCCAAGTTCCTCAAGTGTCTTCATCCACGCGGGGGTCGGGAGTTCGTAAGTCATCTGGCCTTCTACCGTGACGCGTCCGCCTGGAATGGGTTGTGGCTCGTATGCCTCTTCAAACGTTTCCTCCACCGGGATGGTGACAGTTTCTTCCTCAGCTGGTAGCTCAGGTGGGGAATCTGGCCTTGGCGGTGCTTCATATACTGCAATCCTTGATTCAAGGTTTGATACCTGGGCCCGTAATGCGTTGAGTTCCTCTAAGATGTCAGGAGAGGGGTCCACAGGTGCTGGTATGTCTTGGTGTGCCGATTCTCGTAACTGGAGTAATTTGTGATCTTCTTTGAGTTTCTGTAACTCCTCGTTCATGTGGTCGTATTCATCTAGCAATCTTACATGATCTTCAAGCAGCATCCTCATGGAGTCTGAGGGAATGGCTTTGAACCGACTAGGACTCAAAGGTTGGTCTGGGTGGTCAAGAGCTGCTTCTAAGTTTTCTCCGTTCTCATCTTGTAGGCGCTGGTTTTCCTCCTTTGCTGCTGCTAGATGTCTTCTGAGTAAGCCCATGTTTCGTGTTAGCGTTGCATTGCGAACTGTCTGGGCTCTTAATAAGTTATCCAGGTCAGTAGTGGCTTCCTTGGTTTTTTCTTCGCTTTCTAGTTCTAATTTATGATAGGCCTCTCGTAATTCCTGGTATGGGTTGTTCAGTGAGGCATTCTCAATAGACAATAAATTAAACTGCGACTGTAAGTCATTGGTTGTCCTCTGGAGCTGCTGGTAATTATCGCCAAGAGATGTGAACTCATCTCTGACTTGCGTCATACACATGAATATCTGTCAAAATGCATTATCTACAGTGGGTGATAGTATTAATGGGGTGCTAAATGAAGATGCAGTGGGTGTAGATGCAAAGGGAACGGGGAATGGGGGTGGGAAGGTGGATGCTGTAGTGATTGTTGAAAATTGTGATGTGCCTAAAAATGTTTGTGCCGTGAGTGAAGTGAGTGATGGTGCAGTGGGTGGTGAGATGTCCATGTCATTGGACGTGTCCAGTGCAGTGACCGTGAATATAGGTGTGACCGTGGGTGCTTGTGCTGGTGTAAATACGGGATTTACAAAGGTTGAGGAGTAATTTACAGGGGGGCTGGCTGGTGCAGCTTGGTGGAAAGGGGAAATAGGGGTTACAGTGGGTCGGGGAGGTGAGACGGGGGAGAAGGTTAATGGCGGTGGGAATGGAAAAAGGGGTCTTGGAGTTGTGGGGAAAGATGGAAAAGATGGATGGAGGAATGGGCTGGATAGAAAGGTGGGTGTGTGGGGGGGTAGACTAGTTCTAATGGGTGCAGGAATTGTGGGCTGAGTGGTCGTAAAGACGATTTTTGCTACGCCACCGGCGAATGAAGATGTTAGTCTGGGGGAAGGAGGGTGAATAGGGGAGGCTGGAGGGATGGGCGGTGATGGGGGAGCGGTTGGGGTGGTCGGTACTTCAGTGACTACTGAGGTATGTACAGTTGTAGCGCGGGGTGGGGAATCTACAAGGATGGTTTCTGCTTCCAACGAACTTTCAGGGACGAGGCGTGCCTCCCTGGCTTGTTTTGAAGACTGTGCTCCTGTTGGTACACGAATGTATTTGCCGGGCTTTGAAAGTAGTCGTACTCTGCGGGGGTCAAACTGTGGTAGTGGCTTTCTTTGCAGGTACCTGAGTGCTTTGTTGGAGCCTACTGATTTGACTAACTCTCTGAATCCTTTGATGTATGCGTCTTCGAATCCGCCTGTGACAAGTTCTTGTTCTATTATCGCTTGACTCTCTTCCTCAGTCAGCTTTTTGCGTGCCCAAACCTTTTCCATAGTTCTATACAGCTTCTTAATAGCCAGTGTGTAAGCGGCTGCTTCGTAAGTTTCATCTTCATGGGTACTTGTATCACCATGTGTGTCTGTTTGTTGGCCTTGGCCATCTGTCTGTTCATGCTCTTGGGATTCGATAGTGCCCTGGCTTGCTTCGTCATCGCCTTCGTCGTCATCGGTTGCTGTTCTTTCGTCATCAGAGCTAGACACAATCTGTCCTTGTGGCTGATCCCTGGGTGTGGTAGGGTAGCTAGGCCTTTCAAATTCTTGAGAAAACAATTGTCCTTCTGAAAACTGGAACTCATTGGAGAATGCATCGGGCATCTCAAAATCGAACGTTGTGTTTAGTGGCTCTGCTTGTTCTGCTTCTAAATGGGGTATTGGAAAAGAGAACGCTTCCGCACCAATAGTGGTGGGAAGTTCAGCTGCTGTGGTGATAGGTTCTGTGGTTGTGGCTGCTTGGGGTGCAACAGTACTGGTGGTGCCCTCCGTTACCACTGGTCTTGATAATCTGATACGAATAGGTTGTACGGTGGGAGTGGCTGCTGTCGGTGACTGCTCTGGAGATGGTTGTGGCGAGGGTGATTCTGGAACTTGTAGGCATGGGATAGTGCCTCTCATCTGCTTTCCGGTTCTAGCTTTCTTTGTGGTTCCTTTAAATGCCTTCAGCTCCTCACTAGTCATGGCGCGCTCTATGGGTAAATCATATGCCAAACACATATATATAATCCTTGTAAGTGCACAACATCCATTGATGACCTTCTTTCGTTCCCATCTATGTTGTGCCAAATAGAGCTGATCAATTATCCAGCTAGCTAGATCAACCGTTTGGGGTCCAGTACATGCTAAGTATAAACCAAACCAGATTCTCTTGTGGGGCATGGTAAAACGATCCTGAGCTGGGAAAGCAAAATGCTGCATGCATATCCGCAATGGCTTGGAGAGCTCAGGGGTTATAGCTGAAATATCCTCCCACTTAGTAACATCACCACGTTTCATCTGCTCTGGGACTAGCCGTTCTCTCTCCGTCGGAGTATGCGTTCCATGTATTTTGAGAGCTGCACGAATTAAATCTTTGGACAAATGAAACCTTCTGAATGGAGGGTCATTTACCAAGGATGGTAACATGAATGTTCCGGGTAGATCCTTGTTCTCTGAAGTTGTCAAGGTGGTTACTATGTAAAAGCATCTGTAAAAATCGGGTTTAGGCAGAGGGTCAATAAAATATTCTGTAAATCCCGCTCGTGCCCAAACGTGCGTTAAATCTTGTGTATTCTGCAGTCCTTCAAATTCTCTTGAAAAGAACTGGTACTTGGTCCATGTGCAAAGATCAAATGCCAAATTGGCCTCAAATATGAAATCAGCGTCTGCTAATGGTCCTACTAGGCCTTGAAACCAGTGAGAATTACGATGAATCTTCTCAGTATATCCTCTAGGAGGATCGTCGATTGGCATGGGTCCTGGAAAACCTTGAAACTCTGGTGGTTGCATCATAGGATAAGATTCCGCGAGTAATTCTCCAATATTGGCCATTGGTGTGCTTGGGCCAGCTTCTGATGGTCCTTCTTTGGTTTGCATGATGACTGACGAGCTAATGGAAAAGATCTGCTACAAAAGATTAGCACATTAGTATGGAAATTAATTATGATCCCATTAAGGTGAGACCGCAATCCCTTTCCATAACCGATGTGTAACCCGTGTAGCCAAGTGTCATGAAGTGATTGATGCAATGATTATTTGCAAAACTAATCCAGGTCTCTAGACGCCTACATTGTCAGATTATGCATACATTTCTTGATGAGCTTTTATTATGCATGATGTGGGGTTTTGGTGTATGAATTTATACAAGGTTTGGTTGAGGGTGAATTATTACAAGGGTGGAGTTTAAACAGGGTGGGAGAATTGTTAGATAAGGGGGTACAAGAAGACGTCTGGATACGTTTCGATATCCATTTCCTAAGTCTTTGAGTGGGTGGTGTGTTTCTGCTGAGGGACGAAAAGTGGTATCGGGTTTGGTGGTATTGAAGGATGGAAAGATTTCTGAGGGGTATATATTACATGGCTTGAGGGTTGGGCTATAATACATTGTTTGGGTACCCAAATCTGCATGGGTGTGGGTCGATTGATAAGATACTTCTTGGCGATCCAAATCTGTCGAGTATTTGTACTTGGGGAAGAAGATCGAGGGGACTTTGGATACTGACTCTGCTTCTTTTGAAACTTTGTCCTGTTCTTGTCTGCAGTGTTGCCAATAGCCTGTGGTTGCTGTCCTTTTGGCACCCATATTTGTCTCGTGCCACTTATTCTATGATGTTGATACTGCTGCCTTCTTTGCCTTGTCTGGTGGTGTCGTCGGTCTCGGTCCCTCTGTTGTGGTTGACTCCTTCGTGGTTGGGTTTGAGAGGTCCAATGGACGCTCTGCTTTGGAAAAGAAGGGAGATCCAACACTTGCGTGACCTGCCCATTAGGAAGTGATTCGTTATTTATCTTTAATCTAGGTCAGTCCGCAGCAAGTTTGGAAGGATGAGCACCGCAGGGTGTTGTGCTCATTTGGCCGCTGATGCAACCCACCTGACCGCTGATTGTGTCCATCTGCCCTAGCGGTTGGGTAGCTTCCCCTTCTAGTTTGCAGGAAGCCCCAGGGAAGATCTCCTATCGTCCTTCTGATTGACAACTGTCCATAGCCAAGCCCGAGTGGGTTGGTGTAGACGTAACGTGACTGATCTGACCCAAGATCTCCCGGTCTTCCGTCGCATGCATTTCATAGGGTCTAGGGTTACAAACCTCAGTTGGAATGTCGTTAGGGAAGTCAAGTGGTATCACTCGCTTCTGTTCTAAGGTTCCAATCTGTAAGGAGCCTTGTCTAAGATTTAGGTCCACTGAGTGATCGTATAGCCAATCTTGGCAAGGATTAGGGGTTCTATCAGGTCGTCATCATGGCACACTAGTAGCTTCGCTGTCATGGTCACTTCCTTAATGAGGATAGGAAGGTCCACCTCACCCATGCAAGGGGTTTCCATGCCTCCTAGCCCTATGAGGTATGCCTCAATTGGCCGCATTTCTATTCCTGAATCCTTATAGTGGGACCATCTAATCGCACTAGTCGCAGTACCTGAGTCAATTAAAGCCCTGAGCTCTTGGCAAGGGTTGTCGTGCTCTAGCCTGACTGTAATGAATGGTCTCCTGTCCACTATACTAGGATGAGTGGTTGACTTTACTTGACACATGGCCATGGGATATCTGGGTGTAGTTTCCAGATGGTTATAATGTTCTCTCCCTAGTCCTTGTCTTCTTAACTTCATGCATTTAATGCGTTCTATTGCTTCTGCCTGAGCTTCCGCTCGTATTCTATTTTCTTCCTCCTTACGCTTCTTTGCCAACGTGAGTCGTCTAAGCATATCCTCAGTAAGAGGTTCCTGATATAGCCTGACTCTACAGCCACTAATATAATTAGGCATTACGTCTCCTTCTAAGGTGGCTAGCTGTACTGCTCCACTTGTCGAGAGTCTGTTAATGATCATAGGTCCATAACCTCGCTTTTCTAACTTCCGTGCGTGTTGTTTTAGCGTATATACTAGAACTAAATCTCCTTCTTTTAAGCCCTTATCTTTCACATGCGCATCAAAATAGGCTTTCTGTCGCTTCTTTGCTGCGTATATGCCTGCTGCTGCCTTTAGCCTGGTTTCTCCTAATCGTTCCAAGTCCATTATTCTTGTTGATAATTCATGGCCGGTCCACTGATGTTCTTGTGCAACCTTAAGGGTCGGTATCAAGAAGTCCAAAGGAAGCACTGCATTCTGACCAAAAACCATCTGAAAGGGAGTTGCATTGAGTACGGTCTTGTAGGCCACTCGATATGCCCAAACAGCGTGGTGTAACTGTTTGTCCCAATCTGAATGTTTGTTGTTCACGAGTTTCGTCAGTACGTTACGAAGGATCTTATTAGTGCTTTCAGCCTGACCATTGGCCTGAGGATGATATGGTGCGGATTTCTTGTGAATCACCATAAAATCCTGTAACAAATATTCAATGACTTGGTTTAGAAAGTGAGTTCCGCGATCGCTCACTAACTCTATAGGCAATCCATATCTTGTAAAGACATTCTCAAATAAGAATTTTGCAGTTGTGTGTGCATCATTCTTTTTCGTGGCTTTTGCCTCTACCCATTTCGTAAGATAATCTGTGGCAACAATAATGTATTCCACATGTGTACCTTTTGCAGGGGGGTTAATGGGTCCTACAAAGTCTATACCCCACTTTGAAAATGCACGTCCGCCCATCATGGGTTTCAATGGCATTTCATCTCTGCGAGTAGGAAACTGAGTTCTTTGGCACACATCACATCTCTTTACATAGGTATGAGCATCCATGTGAAGAGTGGGCCACCATAATCCTGCAAAGAGGATGGCTTTGATTATCCTATCGGGTCCAAAATGACCTCCTGCAACACTTTGGTGTGCAGTCTCTAATATGCTCAGATAATCGCTTTCATGAACACATTGTCTTAGATATCCATCTCGTCCTCTTTTGTATAGGTTATCGCCAATAAGTGAATAATCTTGAGCTTCCTGCTCTAGACTGCGTTGTCGAGCTAAGGTCATTCCTTTAGGGAATTTCTTCGTCCTCAAGTATGTCACTAATTGTTCACTCCAGTCTGGTGTGAGAGACACGTGATATAATGTAGCATGCTCTACTGGTGGTCTTTCATAACAAACATTGCATTCCTTACACAACCTGTAGACATCTGCTTCCATCGTAGGCCAATATACTCCTAATCTATGCAGAGTCTGTAATGTTCGATGTTTTGAATGATGTTGCTTTAATGCACCTATGTGTGCTAATTGCAACCAATTCGCATGTTCTGATTCATCTACACAACAAGCAAGAATCTTTTGATTATCCTGTTTATATATGCTTCCTGCCATTATTTGGTATCTCTGAGACTTGGTAATCTCTCCCTCTTTGATCTTTATCTTAGGATTCTTGGGTCCGTATATCAGAATAGGGACTATAGGTTTAGCCCATTCTGGTGCTATCTCAAGATTAAACAAATAAGCATCTGGTAATTCATCTGCTATTCCTTGAGGAGCTTCTCCTGAGGTTAATCTCGAAAGGTGGTCAGCTCTAAGATGTGTCTTTCCTTTCCTAACTACTACTTCAAAATCGTACTCCATGAGTAATAGAAACCAACGTATTAGTCGTCTTGTGTTACAGGGTTTGTTGACTAGGTACAATAGGGCTTGATGATCTGTAAAGAACTTGAATTTGTTGGCCAACAAGTAGTGCCTAAACTTCTTTACCGCGTAGATTATCCCTAATCCTTCTCGTTCCGTCGTGGTGTAATTTCTTTCTGCTGCGTTCAATTGTCTGCTCGCGTAAGCTATGGGGAGATCTATATTACCTTCATTCGTGGGTTGTGCTAACACACATCTGTAGCTCAGTGATGAGTAGCACCTCCTTTAATGTCAATCCGGGAAGACGTGAGGATGGTATGAAGACCTCGAGCAAGTGGAGGCACAAGTGCGTGAGTGAGAAGCACACAAGCATGCACACACATACACACACACGCGCACACACGGCAAGACAAAGAGTGAGAAGCAATGGAGTTCTTAGATTTCTTTCAAAAAGCTCTTACAGGTTCATTTCAATTACAATCCAACCCCCAAAAATGAGCTCTCTAGCTCTTTTTATAGTTTTTGACTAGGTCTTGGCCCTGTCCAAACCTAGTGTCCGGCCTAGTTAAAAATTAGGTTCCAAGGCCATTTTGAGGGCTTAAACGGAGTCTAAAAAATACGAAAATTGATATGTAGGTACTTCTAAGGCTCCTCAAGCTCAAGGACTCCTTGGCTTGCACAAAATGGAGCTACAAAAATATGAAATGGTATTTACAATGATTGTTAGTGATCAGAATCACTGTTATAAAGATGTTGATTTAGAAAAATTTGAAGGGCCTATCTGCCAGATTTGCGTCGTCTACCAGATTTGCATCGACTGCTTTGTCTACTTACTCCTTCACCTCGCTCTGACTCTCTCCGCTGGTGTTAGCAGCAGACAAGGGAGTCAACGACGATTTGGCAAGTAGGCCAATAATTTTCTTCATGGAGAAGCAATTATGAGCATTCACGCAGATCTAGCACTAAGGCAATCTTTAATTTTTCAAACCCTTACACCAATTAAAAGTGATTCTCATCACTAACAACCCTTGTAAATACCATGTTCACCTTTTTGTGGCTCCATTTTGTGCAAGCCGAGGAGTCCTTGAGCTTGAGGAGCCTTAGAAGTACCTACATATCAATTTTCGTATTTTTTAGACTCCGTTTAAGCCCTCAAATAAGCCCTGGAACCTAATTTTTAACTAGGCCGGACACTAGGTCTGGACAGGGCCAAAGCTAGTCAAAAACTATAAAAGGAGCTAGAGAGCTCATTTTTGAGGTTAGATTGTAATTGAAACGAACTTGTAAGAGCTCTTGAAAGTAATCTAAGAACTCCTTTGCTCCTCACTCTTTGTCTTGCCGTGTGTGCGCGTGTGCGTGTATGTGTGTGCATGTTGGGGTGCTTCTCACTCACGCATTTGTGCTTCCACTTGCTCGAGGTCTTCATACCATCCTCACGTCTTCCCGGATTGACATTAAAGGAGGTGCTACTCATCACTGAGCTACACCAAATTTTGGCGCCGTTGCCGGGGATCGAGCTTTGAGGACGAGCGTGTGATGGTAAGACGTAGAGTTGACGCGTTGGAGTTGTAGGTATTTTCTTCACTCTCATCGATTTTCTTTTACTTTCTTCACCACCTTCATCACCATCATCATCATCACCATCTCCCACCTCCATCTCCATCATCGCGAAAATTTCTGTTTTTTTTATCATATCACCATCTCCACCTCATTTCCCTCATTCCACTTGTGAGAGAGAGCGAGAGAGCGATATTGCGTGTGTGTTTTCTTGCATGTTTCTTGAGCTTTGTGCAGGACCTTGTTGAATCACCATCCCTAGCTTCCTGCGCAGGTACGGAACTCGTCGAAACTGTCTCGCGGTCGCAGGCTTCTGTCGATCGCGACTGACAGAAATTTTTGGTTTTTCACAAAATTGAGTGCACCACTAGAACAAGCACAAGGAGCACATCCTAAAACACTAAAAACAGTAGAAAAATTCCGAGTTTTTCTGTCAATCGCGACCGACAGCCTCTGTCAATCACGATTGATACTGTCAATCGCGATTGATACTGTCAATCGCGACCGACAGACCCTGTCAATCGCGATTGACACCGTCGATCGCGATCGACAGACTTCACGACCGACAGACTGCCACGTAGGATCCTGTCAATCGCGATTGACACCGTCGATCGCGATCGACAGCCACGACCGACACCTTTGTCAGTCGCGATTGACACCGTCAATCGCGATTGACTGAAATTCAACGATTGATTGACTTTTGCGCGTAGCCACGTGTCCATCGCGACTGATAGGCCCTCGATTGACTGAAATTTCGGCGAAAAATCCGAAAAACGTGTCAATCGCGATTGATACCGTCGATCGCGATTGACAGCCACGATCGACTCTGTCGATCGCGATTGACACTGTCGATCGCGATTGACACTGTCCATCGCGACTGACAGGCCCGACGGACACCTCTGTCAATCGCGATTGACAGACCTGTCGATCGCGATTGACAGGCTTTTCGGCCAAAAATTAGGGTTTGGTTTTTGTTCAAAATTGGGATAATTTTGGGGCAAAATAGTCAATCCATTAGCACTTTGGAGGTTCCTACACTTGTGATTGGGAGAAAATCCTAGGATTTGTCAGCCAGATCGAATCCTGTTTTAACCCCCTAAACCCTGAACAGTCATAACTTTTTCATACGAAATCCATTTTTTGAGCTCTAGGGCTTGTTGGAAAGCTCGTGGCATATACTACACGCCCTCAACTGTTTTTATAAAGATAATGCGTTGATTTTCAGATAGGGTATTTTGAAGTTGACCATACCCAGGGGGATCAAAGTCAGGGGTCTTTAGAATTGTTTTCTTAAAAATCACTATGCAAATTAGAGTTTATGCTTCAGAAATGAAAATCATTGGTTCTATCCTTGGGATTTAAATCTTAAAGCTAACTTTGGAACTCTTACAGATCTATTGAGAGCATCGAAAGGCGCTCTAAGCAAGTGTAAGTGCAAGCTTGGGAACACACTTCCTGGGCATTCAAGGGCAACCAAGCAGGAAACAAAAGGTTGGAATATTCTCAACTCCCTCTGTCATTTTTTTAGCTCAGGCTAAGTACGAATAGTGCTAGAGGTAAGTTAGGGCAACGATAGGCCTCAACCAAGTTGAAGACTACCTATGCACTCAAGTCCAAGATTAAATATAATCTCTTTGTGATGCGATGACCATTAAGAAAAGAATTTAACGTGGAACGATCAACCTCAAAGTACGAAAAACATTCAAGTATTCCTGACGACGTCATATCAGACAAGACCTTAAACACGATAAATAACTAGAAAGAATCAAGTGACTGATACCAATTGATCTGCAACAAGGTTGTACTCTGGGCAAAAATCGGGCTACTTAACTAGGCATATGAACCTTAGATCAGGACGGCATCTAGTAAGGGAGAGACAAAGCCTTAGGTCTTCAAAGGCTAGTGTCAACCACACAGCTAGGTCGTGGGCCCAGCAGTTGAGCCACCACTCATACTACCCAAGTTCTGAGACTAGTGAATCCGAGATGTCTCAAGGTATGGAGAGACCTACAGGCAGTACAGGAGTGCCATACTTGCAGAGGGTAGAAGGCCCTTACAAAACACAGTTGGAATACCTTAGGACCAACCGATTAGGTGCTAGCATCTATGAGGACGGCCTAGGAAGATCTGTGGTACAGATTAGGAATCCTGATCAATCCATTGGATTAGAGCACCAAGCTGTCAAGTTTGAAAATGGAGCATACTCAGACAAAGAAGGAACCATATACGTAGTCACCAGTCACCCAGATAGGACGGACGAATTTGGAAATGTGATCCCCGAAGCGGACTTAGGTGACTTGGAACAAGGAAACATGGGTGCGGAACCTAGAACCCCTCGAGGCAAATCTGTTCTCACTAGGATTATCACGCCTGAGTGGGTTCCCCAAGACAACAAGAGCATAGAGTTGCTCCTCAATCGAGAAACTGACGAAGCCTTTTGGACATATAAATCTAATCAGCCAACTGATATAGGAACTATCATGATCTATAAGTTTAAGGATCCGGATAGCCCAGGTAGAGTGACCTACTTAGATCACGTTTCGGAGAGGATCTTTGTGGTGACAGATCATGATAGGCATGCTTACACTTGGAAGGGTGAATTCGTTTTCCCCCAACCAAGATCGAATGTATCCTATGGTCACCCTGGAGCTGGAACATCCCAAGCTCATGGAATGCAAAGAGACAGAAGCAGAGATAGACCAGAAGTAAGCTTTGCCAACCCAATGGGCAGAGAAAGAACGAGGGCGGAAACGAATAGAGTAGAACCTGAGATACTTAGAGCTCACAGGAATCACAGAAATGCGGATGAGTTCCCTCTACCACGACCTAGAGAGCACACAAGGACTTTGAGACCAACTCAGCTAGTTAAGTCCATGAAGAACTACTTCGATGGCACTGGAGATCCGTACGATCATGTGGCTGAGTTTAGACAAGTATTGAGAGCTGAACAAGTTGAGGATCTATTCACTCAGTACAATGCTTTTGGTCTGACCCTTAGAAACACTGCCCTGACATGGTTTCAGCCGCTAAACGAGAGGCAGTTCAGGAGCATAGACCAACTCCTAGAGGCTTTCATCGTAGAGTTCTCTAAGAGTGGCATAAGACACAATACCTCCTCACTGATTCACAGCTTCAAGCAAACCCCTCAAGAGACCGTGAGACTTGCAGGAAGAAGATTTAGACAATATCTTGAAAGATGTCCTGTTTCGGAGCTACCTACACCAGCTAAACAAGTAGCCTTATTCTTGGATGGATTGCTGAGTACGAAATTGAGATCCTATGTGTATCTGAAGGACCCTAGGACTATAGAAGAGTGTGTACGCATGTGCATTGACATTGAGGATAACCTAGGGGAGGAGTTAGAGCTTTCCAAGATATACAAAGAGTCGGATAGTGCCTCTAACCTCTCGTCCACGCAATCCACATCAATCGAGGAACTTGCAGAGAAAGTAGCTCAGAAATTAGGGGTAACTAGCAAACAGAGCCCAAGGTTTGCCCCTGTGAAAAGGTGCTATACTTGTGGTGGCGACCACATGGCAAACGTATGTCCCATTATGGCTCAACCCCAAGTTAATCCTAGTAGCCAGTACTGCACTATCGAACGAAGATACACAAATCACACAGCACAAGACTGCCCATACAACAAGCAAGCAGTTAGGCAAACCTACCCACAGCCATACCCTCAACAAGGAAGATACCAGAACCAGTACCCACCTCAGCAGTATGCTAGGCCTCAACAAACCTACCAACCCTACCAAAACCAACAAAGGCCTCAGCCTGTGCTAGCACAACAACCCCCAGCTCCAGCTAACTTGATCCCTGTAAAGTATGCAGCAGCAGAAGAGAACCTGAATAGAGCTATAGTCCCTGTCACACCTTTGCTTTCAGAAAGTGATCCTAGTGACCATAGCTTCGATTCTACGCATGTTGAGAGTCCCCAGGCTTACTTCATGCAGTCTCCTGAACATGGTGAGTCCTACTATAGTGAAGAGCCAAATGAACCTAGTTGGGAATCAGATTACACAAATGTCATGTATGCAAACCCCAACCCTAGACCTCAGCCTAGGCAAGTAAGACCCCCGTTCCCTAGAGGACCATGCTACAGATGTCAGGGAGATCACCTCATCCGTGATTGTCCCTTACCTCCACCTACACAACCCCAGTCAGTGACGATCCAAGGATATTGCCAAGAGTGTGGGAAGGAGCATCTCTTACGAGATTGCCCTAAAAATCCCAATAACATGCCAAAAATCACTCCTATCAACGTCGTTGGATTAGTGGTAGACTCCACAAGGAGCGTGACTTCCACCGCACCAGTACAGGTAGTCACTAGAGCTCAAGCATTGCAGCAAAACCAAGCTGTAGGTCAGGAAAAGAACCCAGAAGCTAGTGAAACTGAGAGCATAACCAAGAAAAGGACTAGAGCCTGGAGAGATAGCCGTGAAAGAATGAAAAGACAATGGGCAAAGAAAATGAACGAATTAGAAGAAAGCATAAGAGAAACAAAAGCCAAAGTTGTGGAGCTCACCTCTCAACCGAACTCTCACATATCACCTCCTCCGCCACCCTCCATACCATCTCCATCCAACCCACCTCACCTAAACCCACCACCCCCAAGAGTAGGATCAGTCCTAGCAGATCCCACTCCCGAGGACCTTAATATGATGCTTAAAGCATATCAGGCCAGAATCCAAGAAGGGCCAACCATAACCGATCATGAAAAATGCTACCCTAGAGCCGAGCTAGAGCTTGAACGAACTAAAATTTGTGCCAAAATGGTGGAATTGGCTCAGACCATGTTTGAAGCTAGTCGCCTCTTTAACATCTCTAGCTCAGCTAAGACGCAGTTACATTTTGACGGACTGCTAGAAAGAATAGAGAGGCTAATTGCACAATCAGAAAAGGAACCTGCCCCTCAAAGAAAGGAAAGGGCAAGAGAACAGATAAGCCAGCCTCTTCAGGAAGCCCATGTGCCTCCTCAAGAAGCTTATCTTTCCCCCCAAAAGGCAGATGAGCCTCCCTCGAAAGCTCACGTACCTCCACAGGTTGCCTACATTCCTTCTCAGGGAGCATATGAGCCTGTTCGGAAAAGTAATAGAAAAAGTAATCCTCCCCAGGAAGCTTGTGCTCCAAACATCTATGAGAGCGAGGAAAGAGCCAATGATAGAATAAGCCCTCCTTCCCAGGTTGCTTATGTGCCTAATTCTACGGAGCAAGACACTTCTTCTTCTATGAATCGGTTTGCACCAGACTTCCTACGAGAAATTCAAGAAGATAAATGGGATAACGAAAGTGAAGTCGCCCCTCCCTTTGAACTTGTGGATGATGCACACGACCAATTCCCACAAGACATCCCATCTATTTACGGGGAACATGAGAGTACTCAGTCTCACGAGAGATTGGACTTTGAATCCAATTCCATACAAGAGCTACCCCATTTCACAGGTCCATGGGAAGCAAAGTCCACGTGTATGAGAGCACCCACAGTCATGGTAAGAAACGAAGGTGCAGTCATACCTAGGAACAGAGAGGTAGTGAAAAACACTAAAGTACAGTGCAATCTCAAGTTGGAAGAGCTACCCAAGGTTAAACCTGAATTATGGAAACATGTGGCCAAACAAGTACCAGAGATAGCAAAACCTTGTTCCCAGGTAGGATCACATAGGACAGTGCCAGAAATACCCTTGGATAAGATAGGAGATATGTGTGAAGGTGAAGAAGGGAACACCTATCTTCCCATTACCTACCAAGAGTACACCACCAAGGCAATTTTGGACTCAGGTGCGGAGTTGCAATTGCCACCACTTCCCTATGGAAGCGTTGGGGCAAGCCAGCACTCAGGCCAACGAGAATGAAATTACAGATGGCCGATGGTCGCATAGAGAGACCCCTAGGATTGTTAGAAGGAATAACTCTCACCACTTGTGGTGTCGAGTTTGAACATACCTTTGCTATATGTGACTTTAGCAAAAATCATGCCTATGAGATGATTTTGGGACGACCATTCATGCGACAGTTGCAAGTGGTACAGGATTGGGGAACTAATTCCTTGTACCTGCAACACTTAGGTGTTACGACCAAAGTCAATCTCAAGGATTACTCTCATAGAGATGTCCCTCCTATCCAATGGAACCCTATCCATAGAGCCAAAGATGACACGGAATCTGTGCATTCCATAGGGTCTGGATCCTCATGGATGCATGAAGACACTCATTTATGGATGTGCAAGGTTGCAGTAGAAGAAGAGAAGAGAGAGAAAGCCAGAGAGGTAGGTGCAAAAGAAACCCATAGATCAATCCAAGACCCAGCCTATGCACCTGTAGTTTTTCCAGACGAGGAATTTGAACCCCATGGCTGGGCAGAAATCCTAGCAACAATGGATGTAGCCATCAATGAAGAACAATGGACACCTCACTGTGATGAGGATGGCTATGACATTTCAGTCTTCTCCATAGAGCCTATCATGGGAGAGGTAGTTCTAGAAGAATGCGAACCTAGCCCTGATGCATTTGAGGATGCAAGTGACTCCGATCTAGAGTCTATCATTATGGACCCACCATTTGCATCAGACGAAGAATACTTCCATGAAATAGAATTTCAACCCCAGAGGCATGAAGAGCTTACAAATGATGTAAGATTAGCCACACATGTGACCCCGAAGGAAGAAGGGAAGAAACGAAAGAAGAGAGGAGCCTCATCAGAAGAAGAAGAATCTTTGTTTGAGGTCCCAGAAAATTTTAAGAAATATGAGATAGATGACAGAAGAGTCATGATAAGAATGCTTAAACGAGAGGCACAATCAGGAGAGGCCTATGATAACAAAGAAACCATGAAGAAAGTGGTTGTAGCCATCGAAGAAGGAGAAGAAAGATGCACTTACATCGGACATGACCTAACGGACGAAGAAGAGCAAGAATTGATAGCCTTGCTAAGAGAATACAGAGATGTGTTCGCTTGGAGTTACAAGGATTTGAAGGGTGTTGATCCAGACATATGCTCACACACTATTCCCATGACCTCAGATGCTAAACCCTCCAAGCAAAAGCCATACACATACAATGACAACTACACTGCTAAGATCAAAGAGGAGATAGATAGACTGGTTGAAGCTGGATTTATCTATGAAATTGAGCACACTGAATGGGTATCCCCCATCGTAGTGGTGCCCAAGAAGAATGGCAAGCTGCGTGTGTGCATTAACTTGAAAAAGGTTAATGCAGCCACGATTCGAGATAACTATCCGCTTCCCATCACAGAACATCTCTTAGAAAGAGTGGCAGGCAAGGAAGTGTACAACTTCCTTGATGGATTTTCGGGTTACAATCAAGTAGCCATAGCTCCAGAGGATCAGCATAAGACAGCCTTTGCCACAGAATGGGGCATTTTCGCCTTCAGAGTAATGCCATTTGGGCTTACCAATGCACCAGCTACCTTCCAAAGGCTGATGTGCCATGTATTTAAAGAATTCCTGAGGAAAAACTTAGAAGTCTACGTTGATGATCTTTGTGCTCATTCGAACATTAGGCAAACCCATATCCCTGAACTCAGGCAAATCTTCGACAAATGTAGAGAATATCAAGTCTGCCTGAACTCAGAAAAATGTGTTTTCATGGTCAGGCAAGGCAAGATTCTAGGACACATAGTGTCAAAGAATGGCATATCCACTAATGAAGAGAAAGTGAGAGCTATAGCAGAGCTACCTAGGCCAAAAAATGTCAAGGAAGTACAAGCTTTCATGGGGCATTGTGGTTATTACCGACGATTTATACACATGTATGCCGTCATTGCAAAGCCCATGTACGGACTTCTGACTAACTTTGAGTGGACGGATGAATGTGAGAATTCCTTCCAGGAGCTTAAACGACGATTATGTTCAGCACCAATCTTGACCACACCAGATTGGAATAAGCCATTCCATGTTCATGTGGATGCATCCAATTATGCCATTGGATGTGTACTTGCACAACCTACTGGTGAAGGTAATATGGATCTTCCAATTGCCTATGCCAGTAGACAGTTGAATGCAGCTGAACGAAATTATACCACTACAGAGAGAGAAGGCTTAGGCATGGTATATGCAGTCAAGAAATTTAGACACTATTTGCTTGCAAATAAGTTTAAATTTTTTACTGATCACCAAGCATTGTTATATCTCGTGAACAAGCCATGCAATACAGGAAGATTAGTAAGATGGTTTCTCTTACTAATGGAATATGACTTTGAGGTTGTGGTAAGGAAAGGTAGGACTCATTTAAGAGCAAATCATCTCTCTAGGCTCACGTCGGGAGAAGCCCCAGAGGGAGTATCAGACGATCTTCCTGATGCTTACTTGTTCAATTTAGAAGTGGTGCCGCAGTGGGCTAAGTCATTGGTACCAGTATTGACGTACGGGCCTAATCATCCAGTGGTGAACACACGGAATAGGGAGGTTGTGAGAGCCCAAAAGTACCACATCATGGCAGGAAGCATGTACAAACACACAGATCAAGGGATCTTGGCTTGTTGCGTAGAAGAGGATGAGTACGCTAAATGGTTGCAATTAGCACATGTAGGTGCGTTAGAGCAACACTACTCAAAGCAACGAACTTTACAGACTTTAAAGAGACTCGGAGTGCATTGGCCAACTATGGAAGCTGATGTCCAAAAGTTGTGCAAGGAATGCCTAATCTGTTGCACTAAACCACATGTGGAACACGCTACTCTTTATCAAGTATCCATTGTGCCAGATTGGAGCGAACCGCTAGTATCCTTCCTGAGGACAAACACATTCCCTCCAGACATGACTCTGGCTAGGAAAAGGAGTTTAGAACAAGAAGCCCTGGATTACTCACTCATTGGTGATAATCTATACAAACGCGGTAAAGATGGTTACCTGAGACTGTGTGTCCATGAGAGTGAATATCTTAAGATCTTGGAAACTGCTCACCAAGGTGTAGCAGGAGGACACTTTGGACCAGATCGGGTGATCAAGGCAGTACTATTTGCGGGCTTCTGGTGGCCTACCCTTCACATGGATGCACATACCTATGTGAAATGGTGTGATGTCTGTCAGAGAACTCAGTATCCTATACGAAAAGATGAGATGCCATTGAAACCTATGATGGGTGGACGTGCGTTCTCTAAGTGGGGAATAGACTTCGTAGGTCCTATTAATCCCCCAGCTAAGGGTTCTCATGCAGAATACATCATTGTTGCGACAGACTATCTAACTAAGTGGGTAGAGGTAAAGGCTACGACAAAGAACGATGCTCAAACAACTGCTAAATTCTTGTTTGAGAAGGTGTTCACAAGATATGGGCTACCTATAGAGCTTGTAAGTGATAGAGGCACTCATTTCTTGAACGAGGTGATTGAGAATCTACTCCAAGAATTCCTGGTAATACACAAGAAGTCTGCCCCCTATCACCCTCAAGCTAATGGACAAGCTGAGAGCACTAATAAGATCTTATGCAATGTACTGACAAAATTAGTAAACAATAAACGCTCTGATTGGGACAAACAGCTACACCATGCTATTTGGGCATACCGAGTTGCCTACAAAACGGTACTCAAAGCCACCCCCTTTCAGATGGTATTCGGCCAAAACGCTGTGCTACCTTTGGACTTCTTAATACCTACGTTGAAAATAGCACAAGAGCACGAATGGACAGGTCATGAGCTCTCCTCTAGGATTTTTGACCTTGAACGATTAGGAGAAACAAGACTGAGAGCAGCTGCAGGGATATATGCAGCAAAGAAACGACAGAAGGCATACTTTGATGCCCATGTGAAGAATAAAGGCTTGAAAGCAGGAGATCTAGTTTTAGTCTACACATTGAAACAACACGCAAGGAAACTAGAAAAGAGAGGCTATGGACCTATGATCATCAATAGGATCTCGACAAGTGGTGTTGTGCAACTAGCCACATTAGAAGGCGATGTTCTCCCAAACTATATTAGCGGATGCAGAGTTAAGTTGTATCAGGAACCTCTCACAGAGGAAATGCTAAGTCGACTCAATATTGCTAAGAAACGCAAAGAGGAAGAAAAGCGAATTCGAGAAGAAGCTCAAGCAGAAGCCCTAGAGCGCATACGGAAAATGAAATTACGGAGGCAAGGTAGAGATCAGCCTAGAACAAATGACTATGCAGATCAAGGATATCACATGGCAAGGTGTGCAATCGCAGGAACAAGCTCACATAGGATAACTGATCGACGTCCTTTCGTAACCTTAGATATAGGATAAGGAAAGAGTGCAAGGACCGTAAGAGCCTTGATTGACTCAGGTGCAGCCACTAGTGCTGTTAGAATGTCTTATTGTCAAGAGTTGCAGTTAACTGTCAATCCTGTGGAAGCATATCTCATAGGATTGGGAGGCGTGGAAACCCCTTGCATGGGCGAGGTGGAACTTCCACTCTATATTCATGATGAGGCAATGACAGTTAAAGCGCTAGTATGCCAAGACGAGGACCTCACGGAACCCCTTGTCCTGGGTCAAGACTGGATTTATGACCAAGCAGTCAACTTAAACCTAAGAAGCGGACTTCTTCAGGTATGGGTGAATCAGACTAGAATTACAATGGAGTTAAATAATGGAGCACTCAAGGAACTAGGAAAGGCACAGACTCCTGGTCCCTCCAGGGGTGCACATGAAGCTGACCATGCTGTTCTTGTCCAAGGCTATGTGATGCAGAAGAATGAAGATCTCAAAAAAGGAGTCAGAACCACAACGGAACTCCCTTCTTTTCCAAAGGCCAGAGGGAGGCAGCAACCAAAGGTGGATCAAAGGCAGAAGAAGCAAAGTACTACCTATGTCGGAGATCAAAAGTACCTGCGCAGCAAAGTATCTCAGCTAGTGAAACAAGTATGGGTGCGAAAAGACGAGCACCCGGTTGCACTCAAGCCAACCACACAGTCAAAGCCTCTTATTAGTAACCAACAACATGATACTAATAAGAAGTCTTTCAGAAGCTCATCTGTTAACATGAAGTCTATTTGGGTGCCCAAGAGGTCGATGAAGGCTAGCCCACAATCAAGACAAATTTGGGTGCCTAAGGCTTGTTTGCGGGCTCAAATAGCTACACCAAGGCCACACCCCTTACAGCGTGGTCCATTCACTCACACCGCCGACATCCACTCGTTTTCAACACTCAGGAACACACCAAGGCCCATGAGCACGAATAGAATCACTTGTAAATGGGTCCCTAAAAAGCCTCATTTTCAAGCCGACATGCCTATAAAGCTCTCGAGAGTCTCTACGAAACCTAGAGCAGAACCCATCCACTGCATTTGGCAGCCCAAGACTTGTAACAAACCCCCGGACCCCATTTGTGAATCCATGACAACCTACTAACCACCTCACTATCACACTACATCATTCCTCATAGCTCTTAGGTCTTCCGAACTCCTAACCACACACACACTCGCACCAAGCACTTACTAACCCATTATTCGCTCCCGACCCTCATGTTAATGTTGTAATGGGAACAACAACGGTTCTCTCTTGTCATGTACAATGTTAACACATGTTTGTATATTCTCACAGAGACAGGCAGCAAGAAGTAACATGGCCGATACGGTAGGAACCAGCTCCCAGGCAGGCACCAGCCCCCAAGTTGTGGATATTGAAAGCCTTCCGGTCGAGGAGGAATTAAAGGAACGACCAGCGGCATTAAGAGCATTACATGCCATCCCGATTCAAAATCCTCCACAAGGTCACACAATGCCAGTGGGCAAAACCTCACATTGGTTCAGTGATGTTGCGGGACCTCTGGGCGAAGGCACATACATGTGGGAGTCCGAGGTAGAATTCAATGGACGGTGGGGCAGATACCACTTCTTTACCAGAGAGTTTGAAAAGCTACAGAACAACGAAGGACTGAAGCCAATATGGAAGAAGGCTGGGCTCTATGATTATTTCAAGTTCCAACTACCAAAGCCCGATTTTCTAAGGTGCTCATACCTGATTAGCACTCTCACTCCAAGCAAAGACAAAAAAGGATACAGCTCCTTTGTGCTTCCCTCACTCACAAGGGGCAATGAGCTGAAGCGTTTCCGCTTGACTATCAACTTGGTAAGAGAAGCTCTTGATATGCACGGAATGCATATTCCTACGGAGAAGGAGACTATGGTCCCCGATAATATGAAGAACAGGAATCTGACAAAACTAAAGGACATGGTGGCGATGACTCCCACGATAGCCATTCATTTACGTATGGTCATGCAACACTTCGCATTCCCCGCGCAAGACATGTTCACAATGCCTCCCAAGAAGATCTGGTTTAGCCTCTACTTAGCGGATGCCTTTGATTTGACCATCAATATGCCCCACTGGGTTATAGATCAGATCCATATGGCTCATCAACGATGGTACAAGAAACAGAAATATGTACTCTATGGATGTTGCGCGCTCACCAGAATCGTCTACAGATGTCTCGACTATGATGTACCGGTGCAACGAGCCCTCATTTGGTCCAGAGCACAGGAGTTTCAATGCAGATTTTCAGCTGTCAGACCTCCCTCTAAGAAGATGAGAGGCGCCGTACAGATGCCCTGTGCACAACCCCGCGGTGCAACCCTAACACCAGAAACAACTCCAAGGCTTCCTCGAAGAGTGCAACCTTTCACTATCAGGTTACCCAGGCACAGCACAGAGGGCCCTAACCTTGTGTTTCCACCAGTGCCTACTGATCTGGAATTTCCTCATGGATTTACTTTGGAAGATCTAACGGATGAGGAAGTGGCTAGAATTATTGAAGCCGTTAATGCGGAAGTTGAGGCAGAGCAGGGTAGCGGGCAACAAACGGCCACACAACAACCCCAGACAAGACAACCAGAAGTGGTAGAAGTGGGAGATGAAGAAGAAGGAGACCAAGAGGATGAACAAGAAGGATTTTCTGATGAAGGGGCGCATGACTATGAGCAAGAAGTTATACAGGAGCTAGAGGGTGCCCCAGCATATACAAAGGAGCTGAAAAAGCTCTATGATACCATCAACAGGGTCCAACAACAACATAAGTTATCCCTTGCAGCAGGAAAGGCTATCATGCACCAAATCCTTGAGGAGGAAGGAGTTGATGAACAGTAACGTGCCACACTAGATATGATCTCTGATGCCCTAGGAGTACCTGAGGCAGTGCAGACGGCCCTGGCACAATCACGCAGAATGGAAAGAAGATACGGAAGATGTCCCCCACGAGCAGGGAAACAAATGAATGTATTAGGATCAGGACCACAAGGCACCCCCACAACCACGGGCACTGCACACACCGCTCACGACACCGAGGAAGCCCATATATCAAGTGCACCTCCATCACCTCCCTTACCACCTTCGCCTCCCTCTCCACCACATTCACCTCCCATTACCAATGTAACAACCACCGTTACCGCCTCCGCGCCCATCGCCATGACTGAAGCACAAACCGCCAATCAACCCACACACCCTCTCAACACCTCCCGTGTATACACCTCCACTAACACTGTAACCCTAACGACAGCTACTGACATCCTCATTCCCCCCCTCACACTTTCGGGTAGTTCACATTCACAATTGCACACACCACTGTACACATTCACCATAATCACTGCACCCACAATTCCACTATTCACAATCACTCCCACTACTGCTTACACCACGGATTTTATGGACATATCACCCTCCACTGCACCTCTCCCTCCCCCCATACCACCACAATCTCCCATTCCCCCACCACCCACCTCACCATTTTCCAGCACTGCATTCACACTTCCCTTCCCCTTTCCCTTCCCCTCTGCACATACCACCCTCCCTGCATCCATCCCCATTAATAATGTATTCAATAATATGTATCAGTGCATGTCTCAGTTACAACAACACTATCAGCACCTCGATGCTCAGCATACAAGCTTGTTCAGGAGACATGAGGAGTTACAAGGAAGATTCACTGATTTAGAGAAAGAAAAGCATCAGTTACAACAGCAGTTTAGTGCATTGCAAGAACAACATGAGAAACTTGTGGCAAATCCACCGCAGCCTGATGCAGAAGAAAGACAACATATGGATGATTTGCTACACTCACAAATCACAGAGAACCTCAAGCTCCGCCGCAACATGGCTCTATTACGGAAGCATATGTCTGCAGCCCTAGAAGAAAATAGACGGCTTCAGACACAAAACGAAGAGAACTTGGAGTTAGCCATGGAAGGTTCCCCACAGGAAATTGACCCGGAGAGATTTAAGGCTATTCCCTCGGACAATATGCAGATCATATTGGAAACCCATGCGGATCTCCTCGAAGCCCATGCAGCCTTAGAAAAGGAAAGAGACGAACTACGAAGGCAATTGGCAGCTCAACCAGCACCACCCAAAGAAGTCCCAACCACAGCTGACACAACTGACGAAGTAGCAGCGCTCAAAGCACAACTCGACGAATTACAAAAGAAAGTGCTTGTATATGAACGACAACCCTCCCCCTTGGCAGAACCAGAACCTGAAGACCTAGTGCCAATCGAAGTAGAGGAAACTTTTGAGGACCCGTACGTTCCGATGCCAGCACCTGGAGGCAAGCAGACAGCAGAGAGAATGGACACCCTTGAAATAGAGACTCCGGAATGGATGCAGAAATTGGAAAAAGTGGCCACAACTCATGATGATAGGGTGGCAGTCCAGATAGCATCGATGTCACGCTTAGAAGAGGTGGTCATAAAATAAGACTATTTTAGGAATCTCTCTCATCACAGGTGGATCGGCACCTCCGACGACTTGTATGTTCCATTTTGTGTCTTAATGGCGGACTATAATGCTGAAATCAAGCACCACACCTCACGGGAACCAACCTCTGCCACACAGTTTGCACCAGACGATATCCCAGAAAGTGCCAAGTAGGGAAATATTCGCCAACCAACTTGGAGGATTCGGCTTCTTGAAACCTATCCGGAAATGAATCGCACCTGGAATAACATGCCCCTATATATAAAGTACAATCCCTGCTACTGTCCTGTTTTTAGAAGAAGGTCGTGGCCGGAATACACAAAGATGGTGCTGACAACCAAAGGCTGCGAAAAGTGGCTCAATTATGTCTACTTGGCGCCACCTAAAGGTCAACCTACTGTAGGGTACATGATATCGACAATTCGGCATTGGGGCGTCAGGTTCAAAAACATACCAGATGTCATGACACAGATGTGTCTTAAAATTTTTGAACTCATGATAGTCACCTTCCGGACCTTCAAGAATGTTAAGGAGCCTCATCTCTCTACGCTCGGATTCAATGAAGGCAATCAGGATCTGGTTTACGACATGAGCACAACGCCCTCCATTAATGTTGTCTATGCATGGCATGCCCGCATAAAGTACCTACCGGCCTGCTTCAAACAAACATTTGAAGAGATGTTTGTCACCGGGTTCTGGGAATATCACTCAGAGATCTTCATTCCCAGGCCCTCACATTTATTACAATTATTTGCAGTGGAACAAGCTCTCCACTCAGAAAAGTTACGAATGCCACATCCAGAGGTTCCCGGGTCGGTAGATTGGGATGCGCTACTCACAGATTTGGCCAAAGGATTGAGGATTGCCGAACATCACTTAGCGCAAGATGTTGTCGAATACTACATTCAACGACCCTCCCAACAAGGGTCTGTCAGGGACGACAGACGCGAGAGAGGGGGGAGTGTTAGCAGCAGACAAGGGAGTCAACGATGATTTGGCAAGTAGGCCAATAATTTTCTTCATGGAGAAGCAATTATGAGCATTCACGCAGATCTAGCACTAAGGCAATCTTTAATTTTTCAAACCCTTACACCAATTAAAAGTGATTCTCATCACTAACAACCCTTGTAAATACCATGTTCACCTTTTTGTGGCTCCATTTTGTGCAAGCTGAGGAGTCCTCGAGCTTGAGGAGCCTTAGAAGTACCTACATATCAATTTTCGTATTTTTTAGACTCCGTTTAAGCCCTCAAATAAGCCCTGGAACCTAATTTTTAACTAGGCCGGACACTAGGTCTGGACAGGGCCAAAGCTAGTCAAAAACTATAAAAGGAGCTAGAGAGCTCATTTTTGAGGTTAGATTGTAATTGAAACGAACTTGTAAGAGCTCTTGAAAGTAATCTAAGAACTCCTTTGCTCCTCACTCTTTGTCTTGCCGTGTGTGCGCGTGTGCGTGTATGTGTGTGCATGTTGGGGTGCTTCTCACTCACGCATTTGTGCTTCCACTTGCTCGAGGTCTTCATACCATCCTCACGTCTTCCCGGATTGACATTAAAGGAGGTGCTACTCATCACTGAGCTACAGCTGGCTTCCTTGTCTAGTCAGTCCTTGGGTGCCCATACTGCTCTCAACACCCCCCCCTCTCTCGCGTCTGTCGTCCCTGATAGACCCTTGTTGCTGGGAGTGCTGGATGTAATATTCCACAACCTGAGTGGCAAGCTGATGTTCTTGTAGGCGTAGTCCTCTGGCCAAATCTGTCATCATACGATCCCAATCAATTGGTCCTGGAATGTCCGGATGTGGCAGACGTAACTGATCTGCATGGATCGCTTGTTCTACTGCGAATAGGTGTAGCAAATGTGTGGGTCTGGGAATGAAAATTTCCGAATGATATTCCCAGAATCCCGTAGAGAACATTTCCTCAAATGTCTGCTTGAAGCATGCGGGTAAGTACTTTATTCGTGCGTGCCAAGCAAAGATTATAGTGACCGAGGGGGTCTGGCTCATGTCGTAGACTAAATCCTTGTTACCTTGAGAGAATCCAGGGGCAGAGATGTATGGAGATTGTACATTCAGAAAGGTTTTGAAAACAATGGTCATGAGCTCGAATATCTTCATACACATTTTTGCTGCTATGTCGGGTACATTATTTAGACGTGTAGACCAGTGCCGAATTGTTGATATCATGTAGGCTACGGTTGGGGTCCCTCGAGGTGGAGCAAAATATGGATAGTTAACCCAAGCTGAGCATTCTTTATTGTTGCGTACCTTGATTGCAAATGCTTGCCAGGATCTGCGACGTACCACTGGGCAATAGCAATGATTATACTTGATATATAGTGGCATGGTTGCCCAGGTGCTCATCATCTCTGGGTAATCGGTTAGTAGACGTGCACGCCAATTAGGTTGGAAGATCAAGCCAGCACGTGCATCTGTCGGTAAATCCCCTATTTAAAATTGAGTAGCGAATGTGGGCTCCTTCCCTGTATGTCTTTTGACTTCTGCATTATAATCATGTAGTAAGACAAAATAAGGCATGTATTGCGACTCTGATGTTGTGATTAACCGTTGATGGGATAAGTTTTGAAAGTAGGAAGACCGAAGGACAGTTTCTTCTAGATTTGTGAGAGATTGCATTTGCACAGCCACACGATCATCATGTGTCTTACCCACTTTCTCGACCCTTTTGACCCAATCTGGAACTTGAATTTCTAAAGTGTCTTGTCCTTCCTCTGTAGTTCGACCACCGGGTGTCGGCATAGGCTCGTATGGCTCTTCATAGCTGTCATCGACGGGGATTTCCACTACTGTTTCAGGTTCTGGTTCTTCAATGGGCGAGGGTGGCCTTTCATGTGGTAAGAGGCGTGCTTGGAGTTCTGCCACCTGTTTCCGAAGGGTCTTGTTGGAAGCAGCCAGAGGCACAAACGCCACGGAAGCATGTAAAGACGGAGCAGGGAGCCAGTCGGATCAATTTTCCAAACAAATATGTTTCTTATTAATTCTTCAAACACTCAACAGTGATTATTATCACTAATTGTAACATATGTATCATAAAAAACCCCCATTTTGTAATCCATAGCTCCATTTTGTGCAAGCCGAGGAGTCCTCGAGCTTGAGGAGCTTAGGTAGAATGCGCATACCAATTTTCGTTATTTTTAGACATCGTTTACCCTTCCAAATAGCCTCTAGGACCTATTTTTTAACTATGCCGGTCATTAGATGTGAAACCGGTCAAAACTAGTCTAGAAACTATAAAAAGAGCTAGAGAGCTCATTTTTGAGGTTAGCTTGTTTGAGATTAGAGTTATTTTGAGCTTGTAAGAGTGTTCTTGAGTAATAGAGCTAATTTCCTACCTTCCATTGTGTCTTGCTTGTCTCTTCATTGTGTGTGTATGTGTGTGTGCATCTTTGTGCTTCTCACCTTCACTCTCACATCGTCTCACATTCACGATCTTCATATCACTCCTACCTCTCCCACGGATTGACATTAAGGAGGTGAAGTTTCTTAACGTGGTTCTCACCATTGTGCTAGAGCAACACCAAATTTGGCGCCGTTGCCGGGGATCGAGTCTAGGACGAATGTGTGATGGTAAGAGTATAGCAAGGAGTGGCGTTGGAAGGTAAAAATTTCAGTTTTTGTTGTTGTTTTTACTTAGTTTTTAGTGTTTTTCACCTCCCCCACACTCCATCTTCATCACCGCATCATCATCTTCATCTCCAAAAAAATCAGAAAATTCACCATATCCACCCATTCTCCTCATTTCCCCTCATTTGTGCATGCGAGAGAGCGAGAGAGAACTTTTGTGCTTGTGTGTGCTTGTGTTTTCTTGAGTTTTCTTGCAGGTACAGAGCTTCAGAGCATCAGGAGAGCTTCCAAAAGGTAAAACATGTACTTTCTGTCAGAAATTTCCGAGTAGGGCGGACCATCGCGATGGTCTGCAACTTTCGGACTTTGAGGTAGGCGACCACACCACGAGAAAGGCGATCCCTGCGCATACACGGAACCATTTTTGCATTTCAAAAATTCGTTGTTTGGTGGACCATCGCGATTGGCTCAGACCATCGCGATTGTGTCACACCATCGCGATAGGCTCACGCCATCGCGACGGCTCGGCCGGACCATCGCGACGGTTCATTTTTTCGGACCATCGCGAAGGTTCACTTGAGCCATCGCGACGGTCCACTTGGACCATCGCGATTGTTCACTGACCTCGGGCCATCGCGATTGGCTCATGCCATCGCCACGACGGTGCCATGTGTCAAGATAGACCATCGCGACGGTTCGATTTTCGCGCCATCGCGATTGTCCACCTGATCACGCCATCGCGATCGTTCACCTCGGGCCATCGCGATTGTCCAAATTCCGCGCCATCGCGACGGTTCGCTCGGACCATCGCGACGGTCCCAGACCATCGCGATTGTGCACCCCCATCGCAAATTTTGGACTTCAATTTTTGACCAATTTTGAGGGTATTTTTGAAAAATTTTTGGACCATTAGACTCATAGTAGACCCCTTAACCTATATTTAAAGGAAAAGATGATTGTCAGTTTTTACCCCCCAGGGCCTGAACGCTCATAACTTTTTCATCCGAAGTCCGTTTTTTGAGCTTAATAGCTCATTAGAAAGCTATTGACGAGTACTACGTGACCTCAACTGTTTTTTTCTTAAAGGATACGCCTATTTTTAGATAAGCTAATTTGAGGTTCACTCAGTTAGGGACTAGAAAGCCAAGGGGCACACATTGAAAATTTGGGCAAAAACGAGAAGGGACTAAAAGGGTATATATACTCAAGTGTTTGATCATCCTGTGAATTGGTCTAACATTGGAATTTTCCAGGTCTAGCAAAGGACAATCAAAGGCAACCGAAGCAAGGCAGAGAAGACATCAGAGCTTGGGAAGCGCAGCTTCTTGGGCAACAGGGCATCAGGGCAACAGAAAAGCCAACTCGAGGTTGGAAGATTACTCAACCCCCTCAGTCAATTCTTAGCTTAGGATAAACGTTAGCATCGTGGATTAAGATGATAGGAACGCCTCAAGTTCAAGATACTTAACTCTATCAAGTCCAAGACTAAAGGTGTGTGTGACGCGAAAACCTAAGGAAAGAACCTAAGTCTGACGGAACGAGAACTCAAAATTATCACGGAAAGTCGAATTCCTGACGCATACAGTAAGACAAGAATCCAAAGAAATCTAAAAAGAATCAAGAAAATAATAACAAAGAATCATTGACGATCTGAGTATGTACTGAGTGTGCAAGGAAGAAAATTAATGAACCTTAGATCAGGGAGACACATAGGTAAGTCGGACCGACGAAGCCTTAGATCTTCAGAGGCAAGTGTAAGAACTACTGCTCGATCGTGGGCTCAGCAATTGAATAGTAATTACCCCAACGAGAGCTCAGATACTAGCGAATCAGAAATGGCATTTAGCACAGAAAGACCAGAAGGAGGGTCTAATGTAGCATACTTAGAAAGACCAGAAGGACCCTATAGGACGCAATTAGAGTTTCTCCGAACCAACCGACTAGGTGCTCGCATCTATGAAGATGGTTTGCGAAGGCAAGTGGTGCAACTGCACAACCCCGATCAACCCATTGGATTGGAGAGACCAGTGGTGAAATTTGAGAGAGACGCTTACATAGACAAGGAAGGAACCATGTACGTCCTAAGTACGCAGCCAAATGATACTAATGAGTTTGGCACAATTCAATTAGAGGCGGAAGCGAAATTTCAAGGAAAAGAACCGTTAGAAGAACCTAGAACACCCAGAGGGAAATCCGTATTAACAAGAGTACTCATCCCAGAGTGGATCCCTCAAGATAACAGGAGTATCGAGTTGTTGGTAAATAAAGAGACCGATGAAGCCTTTTGGAGGTATAGAAAGGAACAGCCTAGTGAGGTAGGTATCATCACAATATACGAGTTCAAGGACCCGGATACACCTGGAAAGGTTGTATATCTGGACGAGACTTCAGAAAGAGTCTTTGTGGTGCCTGACCACGCTAAAAACACATATACATGGAGAGGTGAATTGATATTCCCTCCATCTAGAATGAACTTGAATACAAGACAACCAGGGGCAGGAACATCATCAGCCCATGGAAATCAAAGAGAGGGAAATAAAGAGAGACCAGAAGTAAGCTTCACTCATCCCATCGGGAGAGACAGAACAACCACGGATAGACAAGGAGATCATGGAATACCAGGTGGTAGAGATGATTTTCCTCTACCTAGACCACGTGAACACGCAAGAATATTGAGACCCACACAGTTAGTAAAATCAATGAAAAATTATTTTGATGGGACAGGAGATCCCTATGACCACGTCGCAGAATTCAAGCAAGTACTAAGAGCAGAACAAGTCGAAGACATGTTCACGCAATATAACGCATTTGGACTAACGTTAAAGAATACCGCTTTAACTTGGTTCCAACCACTGCAACAAAGGCAATTTAGGGACATCCATCACTTTTTAGAGTCATTCATTACTGAATTCTCTAAAAGTGGGATAAGACATGATACGTCTTTGTTGATTCATAGCTTTAAACAGACCCCACAGGAAACAGTTAGACTCGCAGGACGTAGATTTAGACAGTATGTTGAACGATGTCCAATGCAAGAGCTACCCTCACAAGCTAAACTAGTGTCATTGTTTTTAGATGGCTTGTTGAGCTCTAAACTACGCTCCTATGTGTACCTAAAAGAACCCAGAACGCTAGAGCAGTGTGTAAGAATTTGTATAGACATTGAGGACAACTTAGGAGACGAGTTGGAACTCTCAAAGGTCTATAAGGACTCAGACTGTTCATCTCTAGCATCCACGAAATTGTCTAGCTCGATAGAGGACCTAGCAGAGAAAGTGGCCCAGAAACTAGGAGTTTCTAGTAAACCTAGGGAGTTTACAAACAAGCGTTGTTACACCTGTGGTGGTGATCATATGGAAAATGTGTGTCCCAATGCACCACAACCACAAGCCAATCCTAGTGGAAAATACTGTACAATTGAAAGAAGATACACAAATCATACGGCTCAGGACTGCCCATACAACAAACAAATCGTGAGACAGAACTACCCGCAAACGTACCAGCAGCCAGGTAGGTATCAAGGCCAATACAACGCTCAGCCTTATTACTATAGGCCTCCTCAGAACTACCCATACCAGGCTCAACAGAGACCTCAACCCGTCTTAGCTCAGCAGCCACCCCCACCAGCGAATGTCATCTCAGTCAAATACGCTGCTGCAGAAGAGAACCTAAGTAGGGCCTTAGTGCCTTCTTCACCTTTGATCACAGAAAGTGACCCGAACTCAAACAGTTTCGACTCTACTCATGTAACTAGTCCACCCGCTTATTACACCGAGTCACCAGAACACGGGGAGACATATCATTATGATAGTCCTCCAATGGAACCAAGTTGGGAGCCAGACTATGCTAATGTGATGTACACAAACCCAAACCCACGGCCCCAATTGAGACAACAGAGACCACAGGGCCCTAGAGGACCATGCTTTAGGTGCCAAGGAGATCACTTCATAAAGGATTGTCCACATCCCCCAATAGCCAGGCAATCACAGTACTATAACATACAAGGCTTTTGTGCCGATTGTGGCAAAGAGCACATAATCAAAGATTGTCCTAAGAACCCAGTTAATGCTTCGAGTGTGACACCGATCAACGTGATAGGCATTGTAAATAACGCAGATGGATCCAACCCTACCTACGTGCCTATCCAAGCTATAACAAGAGCCCAGGCGCTCTTACAGAACCAAAAGCTTAATCAAGAGAAAGTAGCCGAAACCACGGAAGTTGCAGAATCTAGCAGTAAAAAGACAAAATCTTGGAAAGATTCTAGAGAAAGAATTAAGAGAAAATGGAGTAAAAAGATAACTGAGTTGGAAGGAAGTTTAAAGGAATCTAGAGCCAAAATCCAAGAATTGACCTCACAAGAACTGAATCAAGAGAACCCAGCTCAGAAATCAGGATCAGTTTTAGCGGAACCCATACCAGAGAATCTAGACATGATGTTTCGTGCATATGAGGCTAGATTAAAAGAGGGACCTCAAGTAGCTGAAATGAGTAAGAACTACCCTCGAGCTGATCTAGAAATTGAGAGAACTAAACTTTGCATGAAGATGGTAGAACTAGCACAAGCATTGTTCGAAGCCTCTAGATATCTTAATTGGAATAACATGGCAAAACCGGAGTTACACTTTCAAGGACTAATGGAGAGGCTAGAATACTTGATAGAGAGCAAAGAGAAAAAGGATCAGCAAAGGAACCCCATTGTCCCAGAGACACAGGAAAATAATGCACCATCCCTGTCTCAAGTACCCAATACAGAAAGTCAAGACAATTTGTCCTCCATACATAGGTACTCACATGAATTTTTGAGAGAAATACAAGAAGAGAAATGGAGAAAAGAACAAGGAACCCATCCTCCTATTCAAGAAATAGATGACTTGCAGGAACAATTTCCCCAAGACATCCCCTCTATTTATGATGAGGTAGGGGAAGAACAACTGAGTGAACACACAAGATTTGAATCTAATTCTTTACAAGAATTACCTCAGTTCACAGGACCTTGGGAAGCAAAGTCTATTAGTATGAGAGCACCCACGATAATAGTGAGGAATGAAGAATCAGTAATCCCTAGAAACACAGAAGTGATCAAGAACACTAAGGTACAATGTAATCTCACTCTAGAGGAGTTATTAAAGGTAAAACCTGAATTGTGGAAGCATGTAGCAAATCAATTTCCCGAGCTTGCTACTGCTCCCTCACAAATAGGATCACATAATAAGGTACCAGAGATTCCAGTGGAAAAGATTGGAGACGTAAGCGAAGGAGAGGAAGGTAACACTTATCTTCCGATAACCCATCAGGGCTACACCACGAAAGCCATCTTAGATTCAGGAGCCGGAGTAGCCATAGCTACCACCGCTTTATGGAAACGTTGGGGTAAGCCAGCATTAAGACCCACCAGGATGAAGCTACAAATGGCTGATGGACACATAGAAAAACCATTAGGCTTACTAGAAGGAATATCTCTCACCACGTGTGGTGTAGAATTTGAGCATACCTTTGCCATTTGTGACTTTGCAAAAAACCATGCTTATGAGATGATATTGGGACGACCATTCATGCGTCAGTTGCAAATTGTACAAGATTGGGGAACAAATTCTTTGTACTTGCAACATTTAGGAGTGACCACAAAAGTCAACCTTAAAGACTATTCACATAGAGATGTACCCCCAATACAATGGAATACCATCCATAAGACACCAGTAGAAACAGAATCCGTGCACTCATTAGAATCCGATCCTTCTTGGTTGCACGAGGATACTCATTTATGGATGTGTAAAGTAGCCAAACAAGAGGAAGAAAGGTTAGAAGCCAGGACCTTAGGTGCAGAACAACATCCACGAACCCTACAAGATCCAGCCTACGCACCTGTAGTATTCCCAGACGAAGAGTTTGAACCCCATGGTTGGGCAGAAATCCTAGCAACCATGGATGTAGCCATCAATGAAGAACAATGGACACCCCACTGTGACGAGGATGGCTATGACATTTCAGTTTTCACTATAGAGCCAATCATGTGCGATGCGATTTTAGAAGAGTGTGAACCTAACACTGATGCATTTGAGGATGCAAGCGATTTTGATTTAGAATCAATTATCATGGACCCACCCTTTGCATCAGAGGAAGAATATTTTTACGAAGTAGAGACTCACCCTCAGAGACATGAGGAAGTTATGAATGACGTGAGAATAGCCACTCAAGTGACTAATAAAAGCGAAGGCAAGAAAAGAAAGAAGAAAGAAACCATGTCTGAAGAAGAAGCATCTTTATTTGAAGTACCGGAGAATTTCAAGAAATATGAAATTGAAGATAGAAGAATCATGGTACGAATGCCTAATAGAAAGGCGAATGACGGACAAGTATATGATAACCGAGAGAAAACCAAGAAAATATTAGTGGCCATAGAAGGGGAAGAAGAAAAATGTACATACATAGGGCATGATTTGACAGTTGACGAAGAAGAAGAGCTAGTTGCCCTATTGCGCGAATATAGAGATGTTTTTGCTTGGAGTTACAAAGATTTAAAAGGAGTAGATCCAGACATATGTTCTCATAGAATCCCTATGACTCCAGATGCAAAACCGACTAAACAAAAACCATACACGTACAATGATAACTACGCTGCGAAGATTAAAGAGGAGATAGATCGGCTGATAGAAGCAGGATTCATTTACGAAATTGAGCATACCGAATGGGTATCCCCCATTGTGGTAGTGCCCAAGAAAAATAGAAAATTGCGTGTATGTATTAACCTTAAAAAAGTTAATGCCGCCACGATTAGGGACAGTTATCCTCTTCCTATCACGGAACATCTATTGGAAAGAGTTGCGGGCAAGGAAGTTTACAGCTTTCTTGACGGATTTTCGGGCTATAATCAAGTAGCTATTGCTCCAGAAGACCAACACAAGACGGCTTTTGCCACTGAATGGGGCATATTTGCATTTCGTGTAATGCCTTTTGGCTTAACAAATGCACCCGCCACTTTCCAGCGACTCATGTGTCATGTTTTTAAGGAATTCTTACGCAAGAGCTTAGAAGTTTATGTCGATGACATATGTGCTCATTCAAGTGTAAGACAGACGCATATCCCAGAGTTAAAGCAAATATTTGACAAATGTCGAGAATATCAGGTTTGCTTGAACCCAGAAAAATGCGTTTTCATGGTTAGACAAGGCAAAATTCTAGGACACATTGTGTCAAAAAATGGAATCTCTACGGATGAAGAAAAGGTGAAGGTAATTGCAGACTTACCTAGACCAACTAATGTGAAAGAGGTACAGGCATTTATGGGCCATTGCGGATATTATAGGAGATTCATACACATGTATGCAATCATAGCCAAGCCTTTGTACTCTCTTTTAACCAATTTTGAATGGACAGATGAATGTGAAAATTCATTCAATGAACTTAAACGACGCTTGTGCTCAGCACCTATATTGACTACCCCAGATTGGAGTAAGCCATTCCATGTACATGTGGATGCATCCAATTATGCCATAGGATGTGTGTTAGCACAACCCACGAGTGAAGGTAACATAGATCTCCCCATAGCCTACGCGAGCAGACAATTAAACGCAGCAGAAAAGAATTACACCACGACGGAACGAGAAGGATTAGGGATGATCTACGCAGTAAAGAAGTTCAGGCACTACTTGTTGGCCAACAAATTCAAGTTCTTTACAGATCATCAAGCCCTATTGTACCTAGTCAACAAACCATGTAACACGGGACGATTGATACGTTGGTTTCTATTACTCATGGAGTACGATTTTGAAGTAGTAGTCAGGAAAGGAAAGACACATCTTAGAGCTGACCACCTTTCAAGATTAACATCAGGAGAAGCTCCTCAAGGAGTAATGGATGATCTACCAGATGCGTATTTATTTAACCTTGAGATAGCACCAGCATGGGCTAAGCCTATGGTCCCTATCCTGACATACGGACCCAAGAATCCTAGGTTAAAGATCAAAGAGGGAGAGATTACCAAGTCCCAAAGATACCAAATCTTGGCAGGAAGCATATATAAACAGGATAATCAAAAGATTCTTGCTTGTTGTGTAGATGAATCAGAACATGCAAATTGGTTGCAATTAGCACACATAGGTGCACTAAAGCAACATCATTCGAAACATCGAACATTACAGACTCTGCATAGACTAGGAGTATATTGGCCTTCAATGGAAGCAGACGTCTACAAGCTGTGTAAAGAATGCCACATTTGTCGTGAAAGACCACCAGTAGAGCATGCTACTTTATATCATGTGTCTCTCACACCAGACTGGAGTGAACCTTTAGTGACATACTTGAGGACGAACACATTCCCTCAAGGCATGACCTTAGCTCGACAACGTAGTCTGGAGCAGGAAGCTCAAGACTATTCTCTTATTGGCGATAATTTATACAAAAGAGGACGAGATGGATATCTAAGACAATGTGTTCATGAAAGCGATTATCTGAGCATACTAGAGACTGCACACCAAGGTGTTGCAGGAGGTCATTTTGGACCCGATAGGATAACCAAAGCCATCCTCTTTGCAGGACTATGGTGGCCCACTCTTCACATGGATGCTCATACCTATGTTAAGAGATGTGATGTGTGCCAAAGAACTCAGTTTCCTACTCGCAGAGATGAAATGCCATTGAAACCCATGATGGGCGGACGTGCATTTTCAAAGTGGGGTATAGACTTTGTAGGACCCATTAACCCACCTGCTAAAGGTACACATGCGGAATACATTATTGTTGCGACAGATTATCTTACGAAATGGGTAGAGGCAAAAGCCACGAAAAAGAATGATGCACACACAACTGCAAAATTCTTATTTGAAAATGTCTTTACAAGATATGGATTGCCTATAGAGTTAGTGAGCGATCGAGGCACTCACTTTCTAAACCAAGTCATTGAATATTTGTTACAGGATTTTATGGTGATTCACAAGAAATCCGCACCATATCATCCTCAGGCCAATGGTCAGGCTGAAAGCACTAATAAGATCCTTTGTAACGTACTGACAAAACTTGTGAACAACAAACGTTCAGATTGGGACAAACAGTTACACCACGCTGTTTGGGCATATCGAGTGGCCTACAAGACCGTACTCAATGCAACTCCCTTTCAGATGGTTTTTGGTCAGAATGTTGTGCTTCCCTTGGACTTCTTGATACCGACCCTTAAGGTGGCACAAGAACATCAGTGGACCGGCCATGAATTATCAGCGAGAATAATGGACTTGGAACGATTAGGAGAAACGAGGCTAAAGGCAGCAGCAGGAATATACGCAGCGAAGAAGCGACAGAAAGCATATTTTGATGCATATGTGAAAGATAAAGGCCTAAAAGAAGGAGATTTAGTTCTAGTGTATACACTGAAACAGCACGCACGGAAGTTAGAAAAGCGAGGTTATGGACCTATGATCATTAACAGACTCTCAACAAGTGGAGCAGTACAGTTAGCCACCTTAGAAGGAGACGTAATGCCTAATTATATTAGTGGCTGTAGAGTCAGGTTGTATCAGGAACCTCTTACTGAGGATATGCTTAGACGACTCACGTTGGCAAAGAAGCGTAAGGAGGAAGAAAATAGAATACGAGCGGAAGCTCAGGCAGAAGCAATAGAACGCATTAAGCGCATGAAGCTAAGAAGACAAGGACTAGGGAGAGAACATTATAACCATCTGGAAACTACACCCAGATATCCCATGGCCATGTGTCAAGTAAAGTCAACCACTCATCCTAGTATAGTGGACAGGAGACCATTCATTACAGTTAGGCTAGAGCACGGCAACCCTTGCCAAGAGCTCAGGGCTTTAATTGACTCAGGTGCTGCGACTAGTGCGATTAGATGGTCCCACTATAAGGATTCAGGAATAGAAATGCGGCCAATTGAGGCATACCTCATAGGGCTAGGAGGCATGGAAACCCCTTGCATGGGTGAGGTGGACCTTCCTATCCTCATTAAGGATGTGACCATGACAGCAAAGCTACTAGTGTGCCATGATGACGACCTGATAGAACCCCTAATCCTTGGCCAAGATTGGCTATACGATCACTCAGTGGACCTAAATCTTAGACAAGGCTCCTTACAGATTGGAACCTTAGAACAGAAGCGAGTGATACCGCTTGACTTCCCTAATGGCATTCCGATTGAGGTTTGTAACCCTAGACCCTATGAAATACATGCGACGGAAGACCGGAAGATCTTTAATCAGCTCAGTCACGTTACGTCTACACCGACCCACTCGGTTGTGGCTATAGACAGTTGTCAATCAGAAGGACGACAGAAGATCTTCCCTGGGACTTCCTGCAAACTAGAAGAGACTGTTACCCACCCACAAGGGCAGATGGGCACAATTGGCGGTCAGGTGGGTTGCATCAGCAGCCGAATGAGCACACCACCCTGCGGTGCTCATCCTTCTAAACTTGTTGCGGACTGGCCTAGATTAAAGTTAAATAAGGCATCACTTCCTAATGGGCAGGTCACGCAAGTCTTGGATCTCCCTTCTTTTCCAAAGCAGAGTGTCCATCCGACCTCTCAACTCGAGCAACAACTGAGTCAATCACGACGAAGGAACCCAGACCGACTGCAGTATCGGAGGAAACAACAAGAAAGGCAGTTCAGGCCACCCAAAGGAAGCGGCACCAGACAAATGTGGGTGCCAAAAGGACAAAGAGCACCAAAGAACTCCAGCCAAGCAGAAATCGATAAAAAAAAGGCAGTACAGAAACAGAATCGATATCCACCATCCCCTCGACCTTCTTCTACAGGTCCGAGCATCCGACAAATGTGGATCGCCAAGAAGTACCTTACCCATAAACCCACGCCCACGCAGATTTGGGTACCCAAACCATGTATCATAGCTCAAACCATAAGCCATGTAATATATAACCCCCACAACTCATTTCATCCCTCGATACCACCACACACGACACCACCCTTTGCCCCTCAGCAGAAACCCACCTCCCACTCCAAGATCCTTAGGAAATGGATACCGAAACGTGTCCAACCTTCTCCCCCTAACCCCATGTCTGATAAAACTACCCCCCCGACTAACATACAACCTCGTACTAAATCACTAACCTTTAAACCTTGTATAAATTCACCCACCATCATCACACATCACTCGTAATCTCATATCATCAAGAAATGTATGCATGATCTGAAACGTATAGGTGTCTAGAGACCTGCACTAGTGCTGCAAGAAACATTGCATCCATCACATCACAGCACTTGGCTACACGGGTTACGCATCAGTTATGGAAAGGGATTGCGGTCTCACTTTAATGGGATCATAATTAATTTCCATGCTAATGTGTTAATCTTTTGTAGCAGATCTTTCTAATTAGAGCATCAGTCACCATGCAAACCGACGAAGGAACATCCGGAGCAGGCCCCAGTGTAGCGGCTGTGCCCCTCAACGTGCTACGAGCAGAGTCCCACCCGACTGCTCCACCGCCGGAATTTCAGGGATTTCCAGGGCCCATGCCTATCGACAACCCACCCATGGGTTACACCGAAAAGATACACAGGAACTCTCATTGGTTTCAGGGCCTTGCAGGACCCCTTGCGGACGCGGACTTTATATTTGAATCCTCTTTGACATTTGATGACCGCACGTGGGGAAAATACCAGTTTTTCTCCAGAGAGTTCGAAGCCCTACAGAGCACACAGGATTTAACTCATGTTTGGGCCAGAGCAGGCTTCACAGAGTATTTCAGTGATCCTCTACCCAAACCGGATTTTTACAGGTGCTATTACTTAATCACTACCCTACTGGCCTCAGAGAATAAGGACATCCCAGGGACCTTCATATTGCCTACTCTAGTGGATGATCCACCTTACAAAAGGTTTTACCTATCTAAGGATTTAATCAGAGCGGCCATCAAAATTCATGGCACCCACACACCCACAGATCGAGAGAGATTAATTCCAGAACCGATGAAACGTGGGGATGTCACGAAGTGGGAGGAGATTTCGGCAATTACACCTGAGCTGTCGAAGCCACTAAGGATATGCATGCAACATTTTGCGTTTCCCGCTCAGGACAGATTTACCATGCCCCATAAACGAATCTGGTTCGGATTGTATTTGGCTTGCACCGGACCTCAAACTGTTGATCTGGCAAGCTGGATCATAGATCAAATGTATCTGGCACAGCACAGATGGGAGCGCAAGAAAGTACTTAATGGATGTTGTGCACTCACTAGAATTGTGTATATGTGCTTAGCATATGACTTGCCCATCGAGCGTGCATTAACAGGAGAAGAGCTGAAGGCATTCAAAGGAACGGCGAAGAAAGCCAGGAAGCCCAGTAGAACACGGGCAGGTAAGCGCATGAGAGGCACCATCCCTTGCCTTCAAGTGCCAGAGTCGCCATCACCACAACCCTCTCCAGCACAATCACCGACAGAAGCCGCTCCCACAGTGCAACCTATTCGCATAAGGTTGTCTAGACCAGTGGCCACGGAGGGCACTACTAGTACAGTTGCACCTCAGGCAGCTACAACCACAGAACCCACCACCACGATAGCAGAAGCTCCCACCACTATTGGTGCGGAAGCCTTTTCTTTCCCAATACCACACATGGAGGCAGAACCAATAAACACAACATTCGATTTTGAGATGCCGGATGCATTCTCAAATGAGTTCCAGTTTTCAGAGGCACAGATGTTCTCTCGAGAATATGAACGCCCCAGTTACCCTACCACACCGCGGGACCTGCCACAGGGACAAGTTGTGTCGAGCTCTGATGACGAAAGAACAGCCACCGACGATGACGAAGGTGATGACGAAGCCAGCCAGGGCACGCATGATTCCCAAGAACAAGGACAGACAGACGGTCAAGACCAACAAACCGATGCACACGGTGACACCAGCACGCACGAAGAGGAGACTTTCGAAGCAGCAGCGTACACGCTGGCAATTAAGAAATTATATCGTACGATGGAGAAAGTCTGGGCACGGAAGAAATTGACGGAAGAAGAGAGCCAGGCCCTAATCGAACAAGAACTAGTCTCCGGAGGATTTGAAGAAGTCTACATCAGAGGGTTCAGAGAACTGGTCCAATCCATCGGCCCGGTCGAAGCACTGAGGTATTTACAAAGGAAGCCACTCCCCCAATATGACCCTCGCAGAGTTCGCCTGCTATCGAAGCCCGGTGAATATATTCGAGTTCCGGTAGGTGCTCAATCATCCCACCAAACACAAGATGCACGTCTACGGCCGGAAAGATCCTTCACCGAAGAAACCATCCTAGTCGACTCCCCACCACATACTACCGTTGTACATACTACCACTATCCTTGAAATAACATCCACACCATCTACTCCTCTCTCACCTCATGTTTCACCAACCCATCCTGTATCCCCCGCACACCCTACTGCTCCTCCCACATCCACACCAGTTCACGGCAACATAGCCACCACCTTTGCCCCACCCATTCAGGCCACCACGCCCGTACCCACCCCACCTCATCCACATGATAACCCCTTCATCCCTTCATCCTTCCCATCCTTTCCCCCACCCTTAAGACACCCTTTCACCTTTCTAACCCCACTAACCTTCTCACCAGTTTCACCTCCTCAACCCACCATAACCCCTATTTCCCCTTTTTACCAAGCTGCTCCAACCATTCCCCCTGTAACTTACTCTACATTTGTAAATCCCGTCTTCACACCGACACAACCACCCACTTCCACACCGCTTTTCACAGTCACAGCACTTGACACGTCCAATGACATGGACATCTCACCACCCACCGCACCAGCACCCACTACACTCACAGCACCATCATATTTAGGTACGTCACAATTTTCCACGATCACCACTGCATCCACATTCCCAACCCCATTCCCCATTCCCGTTGCATCTACTTCTACTGCATCCTCACTTAACACTTCATTACTATTATCGCCCACCATAGACACCGCACTTCATCAAATGTTCACATGCATGACACAAGTACGAGATGAGTTTACATCTCTTGGCAACAACTATCAACAGCTGCAGAGGACGACAAATGAATTACAGTCGCAGCTTAATTCATTATCGATCGAGAATGCCTCTTTAAATACACAATACCAAGAACTAAGAGAGGCATATCATAAGCTAGAGTTAGAAAGTGAAGAGAAGACAAAAGAAGCCACTGCTGATCTGGACAACCTGCTTCGAGCCCAAACAATTAGGAACGCGACGCTGACCAGAAATATGGGCCTACTCAGGAGACACCTAGCCGCAGCCCAGGAGGAGAACGTGAGACTCCAAGCGCAGAATAGAGAAAATTTGGAAGCGGCATTGGACCATCCGGAACAACCATTAAGTCCGAGCAGATTCAAGGCAATCCCATCCGAATCGATGCGGATGTTGCTAGATGACCACGTTCGACTGCTAGAGGACTACGATCGAATGAACGAAGAGCATCAGAAGCTAAAAGAAGATCACAAATTACTACAACTCAGAGAACCGGCACCACAACAACTACCAGTGGCAACAGAAGTACCAGAACCTGTGGACCCCTCTCCTGAACTCATAGAGGAACTCAACGCACTACGGGCCCAGGTAGCCACACTCCAATCACGCATAGATGTGTATGAAGCACCACCACGGCCTGATTCCCCACCGGAGATCCCAGCTGACGACGAGAACATAACCATCCCGGTGGAGGAAACGTTTGAAGAAGCATACGAGCCCATACCCATCCCAAGCGGACAAGTCACGGCCGAAGGCCAGATGACCTATGAACTTCCTACCCCCGCGTGGATGAAAACGATTGAGGAACTTGGAACGACACATTCAGCCAGAGTAGAGGCCCAGCTACATGCTATGGCCATGATCGAAGAAAGAATATTGCAATCTCCCTACTTTGCTCAATTGGCCCCACGAAGGTATATATCCGGGCATGAGATACAATACAAACCGTACTTTATGCTAATGGCCGAATACCAGCTGGCCATAGAGAAGCGAACTGGCAAGAAGCCATCACATGCAACTCAATTTGAGCCTGAAGACTTGCCACTGGATGCGCAACAAGGTACTATTTATCAACCAGATTGGCGTACACATCTTTTACAGGAGTACCCTGAAATGATGAGCACATGGGTTAAGGCACCTTTACATTTAAAATACAATCCGTGTTGGGGACCAGTGCCACGACGCCGCTCTTGGACTGCCTTCGCTATCAAAGTACAAAACAATAAGCAGTGCCAAGATTGGCTGAATTACCCCTATTTTAAGCCACCCATCGAGTTACCAACTATTGGCTATATGATGGCTACAATCCGTCACTGGCTCCCTCGCTTGAGATATATGGATGATATAGCAGCGCATATGACTGTCAAGATTTTTGACATGATGCAAATGATATTTAAAGTCTTCCGGCGAGTCAAAGCACCACATGTTAACACCCCGGGCTTTGAGCATGGCAACTTGGATCTCGCATACGACATGAGTACAACGCCATCGCTCCGGGTTTGTTACGCCTGGCATTGCAGAGTCAAGTACTTACCGGCGTGCTACAAGCAGACATTTGAAGAGATGTTCACCACCGGATTTTGGGAGTACCACTCTGAAGTGTTCATCAGCAGGCCGACCCACTTATTGCACTTATTTGCCTGTGAAGAGTTGGTGTATTCCACGCATTACAGACTCCCACCATCCAATGAACCGCAACCTATCGACTGGGAGAAACTCGAGGCTGATCTAGCCCGAGGCATTCGTATATCAGAGCACACCCTCGCTCAAGACCTCCTACAGAACTACATCCGGCAGACCTCACAACAAGGTTCTGTCAGGGACGACAGAAGCGAGAGGGAGGGGGGTGTTGGAAGCAGCCAGAGGCACAGACGCCACGGAAGCATGTAAAGATGGAGCAGGGAGCCAGTCGGATCAATTTTCCAAACAAATATGTTTCTTATTAATTCTTCAAACACTCAACAGTGATTATTATCACTAATTGTAACATATGTATCATAAAAAACCCCCATTTTGTAATCCATAGCTCCATTTTGTGCAAGCCGAGGAGTCCTCGAGCTTGAGGAGCTTAGGTAGAATGCGCATACCAATTTTCGTTATTTTTAGACATCGTTTACCCTTCCAAATAGCCTCTAGGACCTATTTTTTAACTATGCCGGTCATTAGATGTGAAACCGGTCAAAACTAGTCTAGAAACTATAAAAAGAGCTAGAGAGCTCATTTTTGAGGTTAGCTTGTTTGAGATTAGAGTTATTTTGAGCTTGTAAGAGTGTTCTTGAGTAATAGAGCTAATTTCCTACCTTCCATTGTGTCTTGCTTGTCTCTTCATTGTGTGTGTATGTGTGTGTGCATCTTTGTGCTTCTCACCTTCACTCTCACATCGTCTCACATTCACGATCTTCATATCACTCCTACCTCTCCCACGGATTGACATTAAGGAGGTGAAGTTTCTTAACGTGGTTCTCACCATTGTGCTAGAGCAACAGGTCTCTACTTCTTTTGTAGAGTGTTGCAAGATTGCCGGCTCTTGTTGAGCTGTGGGGACACTAGCTATCTGTTTCTTTAGATCTGCACATTCAGTCTCTAACTTTTCATATGACTCCAAGAAATTTGCATGCTCCTCAAGTAAGATGCGAATGTCTTCCGATGGTACTGCTCTATATCTGGTAGGGCTAATGGTTGCTCCTACAGTTCCTTCCATAGCCGCTTCAAGGTTGTCTTGGTTTTGTTGTTGAAGTCTCTTGTTCTCTTCTAGTGATGCTGCCATATGCTTCCTTAATAGCCCAATGTTGCGTCTGAGTGTAGCGTTAGATATCATTTGCACTTGGAGCACTGTTTCTAATTCCTTGACTGCTTGGTCATCCACTGTTGATGTCTTTGATTCCAGTTCGGAGTGAGCCTGCTGTAAGGTGGTATGCTCAGTTAAGAGCGTTTGGTAGTCAGCTTCAAGAGTGGTGACCCTAGCTTGCAGACGTTGAGATTCTACCTGGAGGGCCGTAGTGCGTTCTTCCAATTGATGGTATTCTTGTTGTAGTTGATGTGCACACTGAAGTAAGGTGTTGAACGTGCTATTTACATTATGAGATGCAAGGGGAAAAGTTTGAAGTGCAGGGGAGGTGGGATTGGGTAGGGGGGTAGTGAATGCTGTGTGTGCCAATGATGTGAGTGGTGAGGTGGGGGGTAAGGGAGGGGGAGATGGTGGAATCGTGGGGAGAGGTGCTGTGGTTGGTGAAATGTCCATTGGGTCAGACAAAGTGGTGTGTACAGGGGCTACCATATAGGTGGGTATGGTAGGTGAAGAGAGTGTGGTGTTCGTGTAAATTGATGTCGTTGCGAACATTGGAGAAATGTGCCTCTGAAACATTGGAGAGCGGATGAACTGCTCCACAAAGGACGGGTATGGGGTTGGTGCGATCAGGTTGAAAGAGGTGTAGGGGCCAGATGGGAAGTGAGGATCATGGAATGGAGGTACCCGTATTGGGGGATAGGAAGGGAAACACAGGATGCCTTCGGTGGGTGCCTGGTTTCCAACCACACTTGGAATTATGGGATGGCCAGTTATGGGTTCGGAGGATGGAAGGGTTGAAGTGTACAAGGGATTGGTGACGAATGAGAAGAGGGTTTCTTGTGAGGTGGGTTCTCGAAATGAGAATGATGTGAATGAGGATGGGTTGTAAGTGGAGGTAGAGGTGATGGCTGTCGTTTCTTCCATGGTGGGAGGTGGTGGTGGGGGTGGAGAAGGTGGTGATGGAGGATGCTGGGGTGAGATGGGTGATGTCTGAACGAAGGTTTCGGCAGAGAGGTCAGTGGTGGTTGTGGGGGTAGCTGTTGTTTCAATGGGTACTTCTTGTTCTGTGACGGGTATCCTGATAGTCTTACCTGCTCGTGGTAACGTGTCAACTCTGCGTTTGTCATACCTTACGGACTGGCGGACTGCAGTGTGGACAGCCTCCGGAACTCCTAAAGATTCTGACACTAATTTGAGGGTGTCAATGAAATGTTGGTCCACCCCTTCATCTGATAGCATTTCTTGCATCAAAGCTTGACCGGATACAAGAGAGAGTTGATGCCTTTCTTGTACTGCTTTGATTGTGTCGTATAACCTTCGTAGTTGAGCTGTATATGCTGGTGCACCTACAAGTTCTGGCACTTCTTGTTGCTCCTCTTGATGCTCTTGATCATAATCCTCCTCATCTTCCTCCTGTTCTTCATCTCCGTCATCCTCTTCATCCACTTCAACTGGTGTGACAGGTGCTTGGGAGGTTGTGGCCTGCGTTTGCACGTTTTCCGCTTGTTGTGCCTCTTCTGCCTCCAGCTCTACATCTTGTAATAATTGTTCGAAATCTTCATTAGTGAGTTCTTCCAAAGGTGCACCACTGGGAAATTCAAGATCGGTTGGGATAGGAGGGAATATCAAGGTGGAACCATCAGTGCTGCGTCTTGGAAGTCGGAGTGTGAATGGTCGGACTCTTCGGGGTGGAGGGGTGACGTCTGGTGTTAGGGTGGCTCCACGTGGTTGAGCACATGGGACTTGGACAGTGCCTCTCATTTTCTTAGAAGGAGGTCCAGTGGATGTCCAGCCTCTAAACTGCTCTACACGATTCCACATTAGGGCCCATTGAATAGGAATGTCATAAGCCAAACACCTATAAATGATTCTCGTCAGAGCACAACAACCATATAAAACCTGTTTCCACGGCCATCGTTTGTGAGCTAGGTGTATCTGATCTATTATCCAGTGCGGTAAGTTGATGGTGAGGCTCTGTGTCTCTGCCAGATACAAACTAAACCAAATCTTTTTGGGAGGCATGGTGAATCTATCTTGTGCAGGAAAAGCAAAGTGTTGCATGCACATGCGAAGGTGTATTGCAATATTAGGCATCATGGATACCATGTCCTTAAGTTTGGTGAGACTTCAATTCTTCATGTAATCCGGTACTAGGGTTTCCTTCTCTGTAGGAATATGCATTCCGCGCATATCTAGAGCCTCTCTCACCAAGTTGTTTGATAGCCTGAACCTCTTGAGCTCATTCCCCTTTGTCAGAGATGGAATCACAAATGAGCTTGCACCTTTTGGGTTCTGGTTTGGAGTCAAGGTGTTGATGAGGTAGTAGCATCGCATGAAGTCAGGTTTTGGGAGTCGTGCACTGAAATAGGCACTCAATCCTGCCTTTTCCCATATCGGACGTAGACCTTCTGCATTTTGTAATTTCTCAAATTCTCTTGTAAAGAAATGGTATCTGCCTTGCTTCCCATTGAAGTCCAACTCTGATTCCCATAGGTACGTTCCTTCACCCAAGGGTCCTGCCACCTCGGTAAACTAGTGGGAAGTCTTTCCTACGGGCATGGTGTGGCCACGTGGAGGGTCCACAATAGGTATGATTTTGACGGCCTGCAATTCTTCTGGTCTTTCATTTGTCTCAGGCAAAACGGGTAAACTGTCTAAGTCCACCACTTGCGGGCTTGTTTCTGTGTGAGAGCTAGTTCCTGCTACCTCAGCCATGTTGAAAACTTCGCAGCTGGTTCTGTGAGAATATATGAATAAATGTTAACATTGCAATGGACACAAAAATGACACGGTGTCCCCTGTTACAACATTAACTTAAAGTTCGGGAGTGGTTAGGGGTTAATAAGTGCTCGGTGCTAGTGTGTGTAGTTAGGAATTGGGTAGACCTACGAGCTAAGCGGAATGAGGTGAAGTGAGAGTGAAGCGGTTAGTAGGTGGTCGTGGATTTACAATTGGGGTCCGGGGGTTTGTTACAAGTCTTGGGCTGCCAAATGCAGTGGATGGGTTTTGCTCTTGGTTCCGTAGAGACTCTCGAGGTCTTTATAGGTGTGTCAGCTTGAAAATGAGGCCTTTTAGGGACCCATTTACAAGTGGCTCTGTTCGTGCTCATGGGTCTTGGTGTGTTCTTGAGTGTTGAAAACGAGTGGATGCCGGCTGTGCGAGTGAATGGATCATGCTGTGTAGGGTGTGTTCTTGGTATAGCTATTTGAGCCCGCAAACAAGCCTTAGGCACCCAAATTTTTCTTGATTGTGGGCTGGCCTTCATCGACTTCCTGGGCACCCAAATAGACTTCACATTAGCAGAAGAACTTCTGAAAGACTTCTTATTAGTGTCGTGTTGTTGGTTACTAATAAGAGGCTTTGCCCGTGTGGTTGGCTTGAGTGCAACCGGGTGTTCGCCTTTCCGCACCCACACTTGTTTCACTAGTTGAGACATTTTGCTGCGCAAGTACTTTTGATCTCCGACATAGGTAGTACTCTGCTTCTTCTTCCTTTGATCCACCTTTGGTTGCTGCCTCCCTCTGGCCTTTTGAAAAGAAGGGAGTTCCGTTGCCTCCCTGACTCCTTTTTTGCAACCATCATTCCTCTGCAACACATAGTTTTGGACAAGAACAGCATGGTCATCTTCATGTGTACTCCTGGAAGGACCAGGAGTGTGTGCCTTTCCTAGTCCCTTGAGTGCTCCATTATCTAACTCTACTGTAATTCGACTATGATTGACCCATACCTGAAGAAGTCCACTTCTTAGGTTTAAGTTGACTGCTTGGTCATAGATCTAGTCTTGACCCAAGACAAGAGGTTCAGTGAGGTCCTCATCTTTGATGGAGAATATTAATCTCCAAAAGAACAACTTATTCTTGTGATTAGAGCACCTCTATACCAAGAATAAGTCAACCACTCCACTAATTTAGAGGATCAATTGCTAACTGTCAAAAGATTAACAAATCTGTGAAGAAGATGAAACACAGAAAAATCTGCTGCACTATTTCCTCACATTGACTTATGAAACATGTAAAGTTTTTTATGAAACTTTGTACAAAGCATATGCTAGAGCTTGCGCATCTACTCCAAGTTGAATCTCTTCAAAAGATTAAGTATAGCTTGAGAAATCAACTTCCCAAGTTACCTATGTCAGAAACTGTCATTCAAAACAGTCGACTTTACACCTGTAACTTTTAAGACTTGGTTCTCCTTGAATAGAACCCGTTTTACAAAATGCTTCTGGACATAAGTAGCTTATCTTCCAACTTAAAGATTAAGCTATCACTCATGCAAAACTTTAAACTGTGCTAGGAGAAATGATCAAAACATTAACTTCGAAATCTGCGCCTGTTTTAGGAACCAGTGAACACACTTCACATATGAATGTTCCTACACTTAATTCACTAAGCCTGATTACAATTGGAAGCTAAAACTTTGCACAGAGGTCAAGCAACTCTCAACTTAGACTTGTACAAAAGCATTTCACAATTGATCTACTGTAGAAGGAGAACACGCAGAAATATCGGGCACAAAATTTTCATTTACTCAGAGAATTTTCAACTGAGTGATGAGAGCTAACACACAAATCTTTTTCTCTATCTCATGACTTCTATCTCCCTCATTCTTGATTTCTAACTCATGTCACATATGCTCTCATACATTCCCCGACTTTTCTCAAGATATTTATAGGTAATTTGTACATGATTCTTACTAAACAAAAGATCTAAGTCATCTATGACTATACTAATATACATATGTGTACACTTCTCTTGTCCTCTGAATGTAATCTTCTTCCACACTCTAGGAATTGATTCTTCTTTCATCATTTGATCTTCCAAGCCTTCAATTGGTGATTGGTCTGCACCAACAGCTCCCCCTCAATCATCAATTGAGGTTTTCTCTGTCTTCTTTATACTTGCCATGTCTTTGAACCTTTGTAATTTAGGTCCATCCAGACTCTTTGTCATCATATCTGCCACTTGTTCTTTTGTTGGAGTATACATCACTTCAATCTCTTTATCTAGTACCTTTTCCCTCAAGAAATGATACTGAATCTCTATATGCTTAGTCCTGGCATGAAAAACAGGGTTAGCTGCCAAATACAAAGAACTCATATTGTCTCCAAAAATTATTGGAGTACTATGATCAATCTCAAAACTTTTCATCAAGGTCTTCAACCATATCACTTCCTTTGCAGCTTCTACCATTCCCTTATACTCAGCTTCTGTGGATGATAAAGCAACTGTATGTTGCTTCTTTGAGCACCAAGACACTAACTTGTCTCCAACATAACATAGATATCCATGAGTAGACCTTCTATTATCTGAGTCACCTGCCCAATCTGCATCACTAAATACTTTGATTCTTGTGTCAGAAGTGAAACCATAATACAACCCTTCACTTAAGGTTCCTTTGATATATCTGAGTACCCTTTGGGCTGCAATCCAATGAGTCTTCTTTGGACAATGCATGAATTGTGACAACACACCTACTGCATATGATAGATCTGGCCTTGTCAAGGTAGCATAGATTAGACTACCTACCAAACTCTGATATTTCTTCATGTCATTGAATTCTTCACCTCCATACCTGCTTAATTTATGATTTACCTCCAATGGTGTGGTTGAGATCTTGCAATCTTCCATGTTAAACTTAACTAGAAGATTCTTCAAATATCTCTCTTGTGAAACATATACTCCATGTTGAGTATACACAATCTGCATTCCTAGAAAATAAGATAAGTTTCCCAAGTCACTTATCTTAAACTCCTTCTCTATTTGCTTCTTGAGTTCATTGATTCCTTGAGCATCTGTTCCTGTAACAATAATATCATCAACATAAATGCACATGTAAATGTATCCATTTTCACTTGCCCTCACTAGCAAGCTACTATCTGCCTTTGATGCTTGAAATCCACATTCATTCAAGAACTTGACCAATCTGTAATTCCAAGCTCTTGGGGCTTGCTTCAATCCATATAAAGCTCTCTTGAGCTTACACACATAATCTGATCCAATTGATTCCATGAAGCCTTCTGGTTGCTCCATATATACTTCATCTGCAATGTAACCATTTAGAAATGCATTTTTCACATCCAATTGTGATAATTTCCATCCCTTACAAGCAGCAATAGCAATCAATGTCCTAATTGTAGACATCTTAGCAACAGGACTAAAGGTTTCATCATAATCTACCCCATAAGTTTGGGCATAACCTTTGACCACAAGTCTAGCCTTGTATCTAGACACCTTACCATCTGCAAACCTCTTTGTTTTATATACCCACTTACATCCAATGACCTTCTGATTCTTTGGTCTTGATACTAGTTCCCAAGTTTCATTTTCAAGTAGAGCATCATACTCTTCCTGCATTGCCTTTCTCCAATTCTGTTTACCTTTGGCTTCTTCATAAGTGGTTGGATCTTCTTCTGTCTTTACAATGTATGCATAATCTTTTGTTGTTAGGAAAGATGTATCATAACTATACCTTATAGGTTCTTTCCTTTCCCTTGTAGATCTTCTAATTTCTGCATTTCTTGAAGTTTCAGCCTCATTTGATTCTGGATCAAATCTTGGCCCTTCTTCTACATGATCCTGCACTCTACATCTAGAGTCAATTTCATCAACAATTTCTTCACATACTTTTACCTTTGCCTTTCCTTTTCTTTGAATTTCTTCAACACCTGTATACTCATTTGGTGATCCTGTATACCAAATATTTTGCTCATCAAATGTCACATCTTTAGTAACAAGAAATTGCTTTGTGGATGGACTCCACAACCTGTAACCCATCTGTCTATCATCATATCCAATAAACACATACTTCTCTGCTTTTGGTTCTAGCTTATGTCTTAATTGTGAAGGAACATAAGCATATGCAATACATCCAAATACTTTACAATGATCAAGACTAGGCTTCTTACCCCACCATGCTTCATAAGGAGTTCCTCCATCCAAAGCTTTACAAGGCAACCTATTCACAATGTATGTTGCAGTGTTAATGGCTTCTGCCCATAAGTAATTTGGACAATTCTTTTCCTTCATCATGGCTCTTGCAAACTCTACAAGAGTTCTATTCCTCCTTTCTGCTACTCCATTTTGTTGAGGGGAGTACCTGCAAGTCACTTCTCTTTTGATACCTGCATTCCACAAATAATCATCAAACTCTTTTGAGAAATACTCTCCCCCTCCATCTGATCTTAACCTCCTTAGCTTTTGTCCTGTGATCCTTTCTGCATAGACATGAAAATGTTTGAATGTCTTGAAAACTTCTGATTTATCCTTGATTACATACAAAGTAATCCACCTGGTTGCATCATCAACAAACAACACATAATATCTGGATCCATTTATGCTATAGTCCCTTGAGGGACCCCATACATCTGTATGAACCAATTCAAGCATATTTGAATACTTGTACCCTGATTTGTTATAAGAACCTTTATGTGCTTTACCTAATTGACAAGCTTCACACTTGTACACCATATGTTGCCCTTCAATATTTGGCAATCCAAGCACCACCTGATTCTTTGACATCTCCTTTATAGCTCTCTCATTGAAATGACCTAGCCTTTTATGCCATAGGTCTAATTCAGATACCTTTTGACCTCCATAGGTAAATAATGCATGTCCCACATTACCTTGGACTTTGAGAGTAAACAATCTTCCTTCCTTTTTACCTGCAATTATGGTTCTATATCCCTGATTTGGATCTTGTACATAGACACCATCATTTGTGAATCTTACTTCATATCCTTTCTCCACAATTTGCCCTACACTTATCAAATTTTTAGGAATAGTAGGAACATAAAGTACCTTGCTCAAAAGTGTACTTCCACTCTTTGTCTTCACTGATCCAATGCTCTCCACTTTATGTTTGGTATTGTCACCTGTTTGAACTGTATGTCCATTCACCCTAGCTTCCATATCAGTCATCAAAGATAGATTCCCACTCAGATGGTTGCTACACCCTGAGTCAATATAAAACAGTCTTTGATCTTCTCCCATTGATTCATGAGTTGCATTCAAGATAAGAGTCATGTCATCCTTCTGATCTGATGCATAATTGTAATAATTATTGTTGTAGGACTGAGATTGAAAGTTTCTTCCACCTCCTCTACCATATGATGTCCTACCACCTCTTCCTCTGAAGTTGCCTCTTTGGTTTCTGCCTCCTCTACCTCTTTGATTATAATTCTGATTGTTGTATCCTCCATTTTGATTGTTATACCAACAATCATTTGCCAAATGATTTGTTCTGCCACAAATCCAACAAGCTTTAGCATTATCTTTGTTCTTACCTCCTCTTCCTTTACCTCTGAAATTTGTCTTCCCTTTTGTGAAGTTAGCTTGATTTGAATTCCCTTCATCATCATTTGATTGCTTTCCCTTGCCATTCTTTTTCTTGTCCTTGGAGTACATAGCTTGACTTGTACTTCTATCATTGTCTCCTTTAAGGTCCTGCTCAAAAGTTAGCATATGTCCTAGCAATTGATTAAGGTCAGGAGTAAAGTGATCAAGTGACAACTCTATGGACAATATAAAAGGCTTCCACTTCTCATCTCCTCTCAAACCTGTAAGTATTTGTCTTACCAACTTTTCCTCTTCAATGTCTTCATCTACTGCTCCCAAGCTATCTGCAATATCTTTCATCCTTGCCACATAATCTGAAATTGATTGTGAGCTCTTCTTCTTGAAGGTTGTGAACTCAGCCCATAGTGAAGACTTCCTTGACTTAGTTGTATTTTGGAAATGCTCTTCCAAGGCATTCCAAACATCTGTGGCACTTTCCAAACCTCTAATGTGAGGTAGCAAATAATCATTTACAGCCATGTAAATGATACTCCTTGCTTGAGCATCCTTTCTCATCCAAGTCTTCAAAGTTGCAAGTTCCTCCCTAGTTGGAATACTAGGATCTAAAAATTCAGGCTTTTCTTCATCTCCTGTAATGAATGCCATAAGATCTTTGCTCATGAGGTGTGCTTCCATCCTCATGGACCATGCTGGATAGTTCTCCCTATCTAGCTTATCAATCTGCAAGCTTTCTCCCATCTTATGTCCACCTGTGTATTGAAACCTTCAAGCTTTACAAACAATGTATGTACCTTTACTTCGAATTGAACTCCTTTTGCTTTTCTTGATGTTAAATAGTCTTCTCCTTGAACTTTGACTCCAAGCTTTCACTTCTTAGTTCTTCAAGTGTTGAATTTTCTGAATCTGCAGCAGTCGGGATCCTTCTTTCTTCAAATTGATGTCTCCTGCTCTGATACCACTGATGGAGAATATTAATCTCCAAAAGAACAACTTATTCTTGTGATTAGAGCACCTCTATACCAAGAATAAGTCAACCACTCCACTAATTTAGAGGATCAATTGCTAACTGTCAAAAGATTAACAAATCTGTGAAGAAGATGAAACACAGAAAAATCTGCTGCACTATTTCCTCACATTGACTTATGAAACATGTAAAGTTTTTTATGAAACTTTGTACAAAGCATATGCTAGAGCTTGCGCATCTACTCCAAGTTGAATCTCTTCAAAAGATTAAGTATAGCTTGAGAAATCAACTTCCCAAGTTACCTATGTCAGAAACTGTCATTCAAAACAGTCGACTTTACACCTGTAACTTTTAAGACTTGGTTCTCCTTGAATAGAACCCGTTTTACAAAATGCTTCTGGACATAAGTAGCTTATCTTCCAACTTAAAGATTAAGCTATCACTCATGCAAAACTTTAAACTGTGCTAGGAGAAATGATCAAAACATTAACTTCGAAATCTGCGCCTGTTTTAGGAACCAGTGAACACACTTCACATATGAATGTTCCTACACTTAATTCACTAAGCCTGATTACAATTGGAAGCTAAAACTTTGCACAGAGGTCAAGCAACTCTCAACTTAGACTTGTACAAAAGCATTTCACAATTGATCTACTGTAGAAGGAGAACACGCAGAAATATCGGGCACAAAATTTTCATTTACTCAGAGAATTTTCAACTGAGTGATGAGAGCTAACACACAAATCTTTTTCTCTATCTCATGACTTCTATCTCCCTCATTCTTGATTTCTAACTCATGTCACATATGCTCTCATACATTCCCCGACTTTTCTCAAGATATTTATAGGTAATTTGTACATGATTCTTACTAAACAAAAGATCTAAGTCATCTATGACTATACTAATATACATATGTGTACACTTCTCTTGTCCTCTGAATGTAATCTTCTTCCACACTCTAGGAATTGATTCTTCTTTCATCATTTGATCTTCCAAGCCTTCAATTGGTGATTGGTCTGCACCAACAATCTTGACACACTAGTACCTTAACTGTCATTGCCTCATCATGAATGTAGAGGGGAAGTTCCACCTCGCCCATGCAAGGGGTTTCCACGCCTCCCAATCCTATGAGATATGCTTCCACAGGATTGACAGTTAATTGCAACTCTTGACAGTAAGACAATTTAACAGCACTAGTGGCTGCGCCTGAGTCAATCAAGGCTCTTACAGTCCTTGCACTCTTTCCTTGCCCTATATCTAAGGTTATGAAAGGACGTCGATCAGTTATCCTATGTGAGCTAACACCTGAAACTTCACACATAGCCACGGGATATCCTGGATCTGCATATGCATCTGACACAGGTTGCTCTCTACCTTGTCTTCTTAATTTCATTCTCTGTATGCGCTCTAGGGCTTCTGCTTGAGCTTCTTCTCGAATTCGTTTTTCCTCCTCTTTACATTGCTTAGCAGTATTGAGTCGACTTAGCATTTCCTCTGTGAGGGGTTCCTGATACAACTTGACTCTGCATCCGCTAATATAGTTTGGGAGAACATCACCCTCTAAAGTGGCTAGTTGTACTGCTCCACTCGTGGAGATCCTGTTGATGATCATAGGTCCGTAGCCTCTCTTCTCTAGCTTCCTTGCATGTTGTTTCAATGGTGTAGACTAAAACTAGATCTCCTGCTTTCAAGCCCTTATCCTTCACATGGGCGTCAAAGTATGCCTTCTGTCTCTTCTTAGCTGCATATATCCCTGCAGCTGCTCTCAGTCTTGTTTCTCCTAATCGTTCAAGGTCAAAAAGTCTAGAGGAGAGTTCATGGCCCGTCCATTCGTGCTCTTGTGCTACTTTCAATGTAGGTATTAAGAAGTCCAATGGTAGCACTGCATTTTGACCAAACACCATTTGAAAGGGAGTGGCTTGGAGTACCGTTTTGTAGGCGACTCGGTATGCCCAAACAACATGGTGTAGCTGTTTGTCCCAATCAGAGCGTTTATTATTCACGAGCTTGGTCAACACATTGCACAGAATCTTGTTTGTGCTTTCGGCTTGCCCATTAGCTTGTGGGTGGTAGGGGGCAGACTTCTTATGAACTACCAAGAATTCTTGGAGCAGATTTTCAATTACTTCATTCAAGAAGTGAGTGCCTCTATTGTTGGCGAAAACTTCAGCTCTAATATTACTGGTGCGGAACTACTTTCGCCCTGAAGGTGGATTTCGCGACAAAGCTTGAACTCTGTCAGGCCTGCGGAAAATGTCGCGCCACCGCAATAGGATGCTAAACTAGAGTGATTCAGAACACCTCTGTAACCAACAGTAGCTTAGCCTAATTAAGGTTGCCTTAACTGTGTTATTCTGCGACACAGGTTCCACCGGAACCTCACCAGACTATCACTGGGACGTAACCGAAATCTTACCGGAACGTTACCGAAATGAACTTAGTTCTGCTCGTAATTGCTTCAGATGAACTTGTGTGAAGTAAAGAAGTAGTGTGTGAGCTTCCTTCACCGAATGAACTTCTTTCTGGAAACTTCACAGTTCTAAAGTGCTACTTTCCGGTTAACTTTTGTACTGTGTGTACATCTCCATTTCACCGGAAACTGTGATCAGCTTAAAGTAGAGACGTCTAGCTACAAGATGAGCTATCTCTCATACAAAGCTTCAAACTCTGCTGCGAGTTATACTTCGTTGTTCTACCGAAAAACTTGTTTTCTGAAAACTGTAACTGACCGGAAATTACTGAACTATGTTTACTGAGTAAACTGTTATTTACTGAGACATGCATTTACAGAGAAGGTACTGAAGCATGTTTAATAACGATTCGTGATAGTTAACGATAAACAAAAACTTTCTACCGTAATACGAAATAGCTTGAGACTCTTCACTGGTAAAGATTGCGCGCAGACGTCCACATGAACATGTGTTTTCAATTAGAGAAGATGTGTACAAGTAAGCTTGGCCTCTTCTTGCTCAAGTTACAGAAACTCTCCTACTGTGAGTAGTTTCTTATTACCATCTCTCTCAGATGAAAAAACCCCGACACTTCAGGCTTGTGTTATTCATCTATGCATACGCGATCTCTGGCGTCTTCTTCTACATACGCGGTCTATGGCGTCTTCTATCTATGACTCTGCGTCTCTCTATCTCTCTCTCTCAAATCTTGCTGTATATATACACTTTCCTTTGGCGCTCCTCTCCGCTGTCACTCTTCAATTCACGTTATGCGCGCCTCGCGCGCCCGCCGTGGTTAATTGCTCTATTAAGCGCACACCGTGCACTAACTTCGCATACTGTACACCTGTGCATTGATCTTCCGGAAGATTTTGTTTCTTTCTTTGTCTGTTGCGTCAAATTCGTGAGTGTATCTTTAACAGCTCCCCCTCAATCACTAATTTGACTTCTTCCGGTCTTTCATATATCTTTCTTTCTTTTATTCCTACCATTTCTTTGAATCTGTTTGTCTTTGTTCCATCCAAGCTCTTTGTCAGAATATCTGCAATCTGATCTTTCGTAGGAGTGTAGACTATTTCTATCTCTTTCTCCATTACTTTTTCCCTTAGGAAATGATACTGAATCTCTATGTGTTTTGTTCTTGCGTGAAACACAGGATTCGCTGCAAGATACAGCGAGCTCATATTATCTCCATGTATGATCAGTATACTTTGATCTATACTCATGCTTTTAAGTAAAGTCTGCATCCATATTACTTCTTTTGCTGCTTCTACCAGTCCTTTGTATTCTGCTTCTGTTGACGATAAAGCTACTGTGTGTTGCTTCTTCGAACACCAGCTTACCAGCTTATCTCCTAGGTATATCGTATACCCGTGCGTTGATCTTCGGTCATCTTGACTTCCTGCCCAATCTGAGTCACTATATGCTCTAAGCTTTATATCTGACGTAAAAGGATAATATAATCCTTCCTTTATAGTTCTTTTGATATATCTGAGAACTCTTTGTCCTGCAACCCAGTGTTGCTCTGTCGGACAATGCATAAACTGTGAGAGGACTCCCACCGGAAAACTGAGATCCGGTCTCGTTAGCGTAGCATATATTAAGCTTCCTACTAACGATTGATACTTTTTCATATCTTTAAACTCTGTTCCATCATATTTGCTGAGTTTATGGTTTACTTCAAGCGGTGTTGAAGCTTCTCTGCAATTCTCCATGTTGAACTTCTTCAGTAAGTTCAGGAGATACCTTTCTTGTGTGACATATACACCATGATCTGTATATGTGATTTCCATTCCTAGAAAGTAGGATAACTTTCCCAGGTCACTGATCTTGAATTCCTTTTCTAGCAGTTTCTTTACCTCTGTGATTCCTGCATTTGAGGTACCTGTAATTATTATGTCATCTACATAGATACAAACGTAGATCATTCCTTCTTCTGTCCTTTTAATGAGTAGACTTGCATCTGCCTTCGAACTTTGGTATCCAAGTTCATTGAGATATTTCACAAGTTTGTAGTTCCAGGCTCTTGGGGCTTGCTTTAGTCCATAAAGTGCTTTTCTTAACCTGCAAACAAAATTTGGATATCTGGAACTTATAAACCCTTCCGGTTGTTCCATATAGACTTCATCTGATATATATCCATTCAGGAATGCATTCTTTATATCTAGCTGACTTAGCTTCCATCCTTTTGATGCTGCTATAGCAATCACTGTTCTTATGGTTGACATTTTTGCCACCGGACTGAACGTTTCGTCATAGTCTATGCCATGCGTCTGAGCATAGCCTTTGATAACTAGTCTCGCTTTATGTCTGGCTATCCTTCCATCTGCAAGTTTCTTTATTTTAAACACCCATTTATTTCCGATTACTTTCTTACCGTTTGGTTTGGGAACAAGCTCCCATGTCTTGTTCTCTTGCAGTGCGGTGAGCTCTTCTTCCATTGCTTCTTGCCATTTCTTCTTGCCTTTGGCTTCGTCATAGTTCTGAGGTTCATCATCGTCCTTGACCATGTATGCATAATCGTTCTGAGTTATATACGATGTATCATATGAGTACCTTTCCGGTTGTCTTCTTACTCTGTTCGACCTTCTTGGCTCATATTCTTCATGTGTGTCTGAGTACACGTCTTCATCTTCGTTTCTCATACCTGATCCGGTCCTGGACGTACTTGCCTCGCCTTCTTTGTTTACCTGTACAATTGATTTTCCTTTCTCTCTTCCTTTTATCTCTTCTTCAAATTCTTCAGCTGTATGACTCTGATCTGCATACCAGCTTTTCTGTTCATCAAATGTTACATCTCTGGAAACAGTAAAATGTTTGGTTAGAGGACTCCATAACCTGTAACCCATCTGCTTTTCATCATATCCGACGAACACATATTTTTCTGCTTTCGGTTCAAGCTTATGTCTGAGTTGAGACGGTACATAAGCATACGCTACTGATCCAAACACTTTGCAGTGATCAAGTGTTGGCTTCTTTCCCCACCAGGCTTCATAAGAGGTCATTCCTTCTAAGGCTGTACATGGTAATCTGTTTACCAGGTATGTCGCTGTGTTCACGGCTTCAGCCCAAAGATAATCCGGGCAATTCTTTTCTTTTAGCATAGCTCGTGCAAACTCGACTAGAGTTCGGTTTCTCCTTTCTGCTACACCATTCTGTTGTGGTGTATACCTGCAGGTTACTTCTCTCTTAATACCTGCATTCCAAAGATAGTCATTGAATTCTCGGGAGAAGTATTCTCCCCCTCCATCAGACCTCAGTCTTTTGAGTTTTTGTCCTGTGAGTCTTTCAGCATATGCATGAAAGTGTCTGAAAGCTCCGAACACTTCTGATTTCTCTTTCAAAACATAAAGAGTTATCCACCTTGTTGCATCATCAATGAATAAAACATAGTACCTTGATCCGCTGATTGATCCTTCTTTCGTTGGTCCCCATACATCTGTATGTATGAGTTCTAGCACACCGTCATGTTTGAATCCTTTCTTCTGGAAAGGTAGCCTGTGGGCTTTTCCCATTTGACAGGCTTCGCATTTGTGAATCATATGTTGGTTCTGTACGTTCGGTAATCCCAGTACAGATTGATTCGCTATCATAGCTTTGATTCCTTTCTCGTGAAAATGACCTAATCTCTTGTGCCAGAGATCAAGTTCAGTAATCACCTTTTCATCATGCGTGAGCAGCGCTTGGCCAATGTTCCCTTGTACTCTTAAGGTAAAGAGTCTCCCTTCTTTTTTACCAGAGACGATCTGATAGTATCCGTTCTTGGGATCTTCTACAAATACTCCTTTATTTGTAAATCTGACCTGAAAACCTTTTTCGACTATCTGTCCCACACTGATCAGATTTTTCGGTATTGTTGGAACATACAGAACATTGGTTAGCAAATCTACTCCACTTTTGCATTTCACTTTTCCGATTGATTTTACTTTGTGTCTTGTATTGTCACCTGTTTGAACAGTGTGACTCGCACTTCCTTTTTCCAATTCTGACATCAGTTCTATATTTCCTGACAAGTGATTAGAGCATCCAGAATCAATGTAAAATACCTTTAGGTCTTCATTATCAGATGTGCTGATTGAGTTCATCATCAATGATGTATGATTTTCATTCTGTGTGTCATTTGCGTAGTTGTTGTAGGTGGTGTTGTAGGATTGGCACTGTCCCCAACTTCTTGTTCCACCTCTACCATAGCCTCCTCTTTGGTTTTGTCTTCCTCTTTGAGCATTATTCTGATTTCTTCCACTTCTGCCTCTGCTATTACTGTTCTGACTTTGATTTGATCCCTGTTGGTTGTGCCAACAGTCATGCGCCAGATGGTTACTTAGTCCACAAATCCAGCAAGCTTTCTTGGTGGTATTCTGACTACTTCTTCCTCTTGCTCTTCCTTTGCCAGTTCCTTTTCCTCTTGCGTAATAGGCCTGAGAGCTCGACTCTTCTTCATCTTTTGACTTGCCTTTGTCTTTCTTCTTGTTTTTCATGTACATTGCAGAGCTATGTCCTTTGTCTGCGTCTCCTTTCAGGTCTTGCTCATACGTGAGCATCAATCCAAGCAACTGATTTAAGTCTGGTACAAAATGATTTAAAGAAAGTTCAGTTGAGAGTACGAAAGGTTTCCACCTTTCATCTCCTCTCAATCCTGTGAGCAGTTGTGCTATCAATCTATGATTTTCGACATCTTCATTTATGGATCCCAGACTATCTGCTAGATCCTTCATTTTAGTGACGTAGTCACTAATGCTTTGACTCGGCTTCTTTTTGAACGTTGTGAACTCGGACCATAGGTTGGCCTTCCTAGCTTTCGTAGTATTTTGGAAGTGATCTTCCAATGCGCTCCATATATCCTCTGCTTTCTCCAGACCTCTAATGTGCGGTAGTAGATGATCTGAAACAGTGTTGTAGATGTAGGCTCTTGCCATTGCATCTTTCTTCTGCCACAGCTTTAGGGCGTCCAATTCTTCTTTATCCGATTGACTATCATCTTCGAAAATCGGCTTCTTTTCTTCTCCGGTCACGTACATCATTAATTCCTTACTCATAAGTAAGGCTTCCATGCGCATTACCCATGCGGGATAATTATCTCTGTCCAGTTTATCAATTTGGACGTGATCTACCATGATAGGCAATACTCTGCTCTTATATCAAATGTTGGTGATATATGATGTACTACCTTTTGCTCTGATACCAATTGTTGGCGAAAACTTCAGCTCTAATATTACTGGTGCGGAACTACTTTCGCCCTGAAGGTGGATTTCGCGACAAAGCTTGAACTCTGTCAGGCCTGCGGAAAATGTTGCGCCACCGCAATAGGATGCTAAACTAGAGTGATTCAGAACACCTCTGTAACCAACAGTAGCTTAGCCTAATTAACGTTGCCTTAACTGTGTTATTCTGCGACACAGGTTCCACCGGAACCTCACCAGACTGTCACTGGGACGTAACCAAAATCTTATCGGAACGTTACCGGAATGAACTTAGTTCTGCTCGTAATTGCTTCACATGAACTTGTGTGAAGTAAAGAAGTAGTGTGTGAGCTTCCTTCACCGAATGAACTTCTTTCTGGAAACTTCACAGTTCTAAAGTGCTACTTTCCGGTTAACTTTTGTACTGTGTGTACATCTCCATTTCACCGGAAACTGTGATCAGCTTAAAGTAGAGACGTCTAGCTACAAGATGAGCTATCTCTCATACAAAGCTTCAAACTCTGCTGCGAGTTATACTTCGTTGTTCTACCGAAAAACTTGTTTTCTGAAAACTGTAACTGACCGGAAATTACTGAACTATGTTTACTAAGTAAACTGTTATTTACTGAGACATGCATTTACAGAGAAGGTACTGAAGCATGTTTAATAACGAGTCGTGATAGTTAACGATAAACGAAAACTTTCTACCGTAATACGAAATAGCTTGAGACTCTTCACTGGTAAAGATTGCGCGCAGACGTCCACATGAACATGTGTTTTCAATTAGAGAAGATGTGTACAAGTAAGCTTGGCCTCTTCTTGCTCAAGTTACAGAAACTCTCCTACTGTGAGTAGTTTCTTATTACCATCTCTCTCAGATGAAAAAACCCCGACACTTCAGGCTTGTGTTATTCATCTGTGCATACGCGATCTCTGGCGTCTTCTTCTACATACGCGGTCTATGGCGTCTTCTATCTATGACTCTGCGTCTCTCTATCTCTCTCTCTCAAATCTTGCTGTATATATACACTTTCCTTTGGCACTCCTCTGCGCTGTCACTCTTCAATTCACGTTATGCGCGCCTCGCGCGCCCGCCGTGGTTAATTGCTCTGTTAAGCGCACACCGTGCACTAACTTCGCATACTGTACACCTGTGCACTGATCTTCCGGAAGATTCTGTTTCTTTCTTTGTCTGTTGCGTCAAATTCATGAGTGTATCTTTAACATCTATCACTTACTAACTCTATAGGTAGCCCGTATCTTGTGAATACATTCTCAAACAAAAACTTAGCTGTTGTTTTAGCATCGTTCTTCGTTGTGGCTTTTACCTCTACCCACTTTGTTAGATAGCACGTCCACCCATCATAGGTTTCAGTGGCATCTCATCTTTACGTATAGGATACTGAGTTCTCTGGCAAACGTCACACCGTTTCACATAGGTATGTGCGTCCATGTGAAGGGTCGGCCACCAGAAGCCCGCAAATAGTATTGCCTTGATCACCCGATTTGGTTCAAAGTGTCCTCCTGCTATACCTTGGTGAGCAGTTTCCAAGATCTTGAGATATTCACTTTCATGGACACATAGCCTTAGGTACCCATCTTTACCACGCTTATATAGATTATCACCAATGAGTGAGTAATCCTGGGCTTCTTGTTCTAAACTCCTTTTCCTAGCCAGAGTCATGTCTGGAGGGAATGTTTTCGTCCTCAGGAAGGATACTAGTGGTTCACTCCAATCTGGCACTATGGACACTTGATAAAGAGTGGCATGTTCCACAGGTGGTTTGGTGCAGCAGATTGGGCATTCCTTGCACAACCTTTGGACATCAGCTTCCATAGTTGGCCAATGTACTCCGAGTCTCCTTAGTGTCTGTAAGGTTCGTTGCTTTGAGTAGTGTTGCTCTAACGCACCTACATGTGCTAAATGCAACCATTTATTGTACTCGTCCTCTTCCACACAACAAGCCAAGATTCCTTGATCCGTGTGCTTGTACATGCTTCCTGCCATGATGTGGTACTTTTGGGCTTTCACAACCTCTCTATTCCGTGTGTTTACTACTGGATGGTTAGGCCCGTATGTCAATACTGGTACCAATGGCTTAGCCCATTGCGGTACCACTTCCAAATTAAACAAGTAAGCGTCAGGAAGGTCATCTGATACTCCTTGTGGGGCTTCTCCAGATGTGAGCCTAGAGAGATGATCTGCTCTCAAATGAGTCCTCCCTTTTCTCACCACTACCTCAAAATCATATTCCATTAGTAAGAGAAATCATCTTACTAATCTTCCTGTATTGCAAGGCTTGTTCACGAGATATAACAGTGCTTGGTGATCAGTAAAAAATTTAAACTTATTTGCAAGCAAATAGTGTCTAAATTTCTTGACTGCATATACCATGCCTAAGCCTTCTCTCTCAGTGGTGGTGTAATTTCGTTCAGCTTCATTCAGTTGTCGACTAGCATAGGCAATTGGAAGATCCATATTACCTTCACCAGTAGGTTGAGCAAGCACACATCCAATGGCATAATTGGATGCATCCACATGAACATGGAAAGGCTTATTCCAATCTGGCGTGGTCAAGATTGGTGCTGAACATAACCTTCGTTTAAGCTCCTGGAAGGAATTCTCACATTCATCAGTCCACTCAAAGTTAGTCAAGAGTCCATACATGGGCTTTGCAATGACAGCATACATGTGAATGAACCGGCGGTAGTAACCACAATGTCCCATGAACGCTTGTACTTCCTTGACATTCCTTGGCCTAGGTAGCTCTGCTATGGCTCTCACTTTCTCTTCGTCAGTAGATATGCCATTCTTCGACACTATGTGCCCTAGAATCTTGCCTTGCCTGACCATGAAAACACATTTTTCTGGGTTTAGGCAGACTTGATATTCTCTACATTTGTCAAAGATTTGTTTGAGTTCAGGAATATGGGTTTGTCTAATGTTGGAATGAGCACAAAGATCATCAACATAGACTTCTAAGTTCTTCCTCAGGAACTCCTTAAATACATGGCACATTAGTCTCTGGAAGGTAGCTGGTGCATTGGTAAGCCCAAATGGCATTACACGAAAGGCAAATATACCCCACTCTGTGGCAAAATCCGTCTTATGCTGATCTTCTGGAGCTATGGCTACTTGATTGTAGCCCGAAAATCCATCAAGGAAGCTATACACTTCCTTGCCTGCCACTCTTTCTAAGAGATGTTCTGTGATGGGAAGTGGATAGTTATCTCGGATTGTGGCTGCATTGACGTTCTTTAAGTTAATGCATACACGCAGCTTGCCATTCTTCTTGGGCACCACTACGATGGGGGATACCCACTCAGTGTGCTCAATTTCATAGATAAATCCAGCTTCGACCAGTCTATCTATCTCCTCTTTGATCTTAGCAGCGTAATTATCGTTATATGTATAGGGCTTTTGCTTAGAGGGTTTAGCATCTGAGGTCATGGGGATGGTGTGTGAGCATATGTCTGGGTCAACACCCTTCAAATCCTTGTAACTCCAAGCGAATACATCTCTGTATTCTCTTAGCAAGGCTATTAACGCATGCTCTTCTTCCTCTGTTAGGTCATGGCCTATGTACGTGCATCTCTCCTCTCCTTCTTCTAGGGCCACTACTATTTTCTTGGTGGTTTCTTTGTTATCATAGGCCTCTCCTGATTGTGCTTCTCGTTTAGGCATTCTTATCATGACTCTCCTGTCGTCTATCTCATACTTCTTAAAATTTTCCGGGACCTCAAACAAAGATTCTTCCTCTTCTGGGGAGACTTGTCTCTTCTTTCGTTTCTTTCCTTCTTCATTCGGGGTCACATGTGTGGCTAATCTTACATCATTTGTAAGCTCTCCATGCCTCTGGGGTTGAAATTCTACTTCCTGGAAGTATTCTTCATCTGATGCAAAAGGTGTGTCCATAATGATTGACTCTAGATCGGAGTCACTTGCATCCTCAAATGCATCAGGGCTAGGTTCGCATTCTTCTAGAACTGCCTCTCCCATCATTGGCTCTATGGAGAAGACTGAAATGTCATAGCCATCCTCATCACAGTGAGGTGTCCATTGTTCCTCATTGATGGCTACATCCATGGTTGCTAAAATTTTTGCCCAGCCGTGAGGTTCAAATTCTTCGTCTGGAAAAACTACAGGTGCATAGGCTGGGTCTTGGATTGATCTATGGTTTTCTTTTGCACCTACCTCTCTGGCTTTCTCTCTCTTCTCTTCGTCTACTACTACTTTGCACATCCATAAGTGGGTGTCTTCATGCATCCAAGAGGATCGCGACCCTATGGAATGCACCGATTCTGTATCATCTTTGGCTCTATGGATGGGATTCCATTGGATAGGAGGTACATCTCTATGAGAGTAATCCTTAAGATTGACTTTGGTCGTAACACCTAAGTGCTGCAGGTACAAAGAATTGCAACTGTCGCATAAAAGGTCGTCCCAAGATCATTTCATAGGCATGGTTCTTGCTAAAATCACATATGGCAAAGGTATGCTCGAACTCGACACCACAGGTGGTGAGAGTTATTCCTTCTAGCAATCCTAAGGGCCTCTCAATATGACCATCGGCCATCTGCAATTTCATTCTCGTTGGCTTGAGTGTTGGCTTGCCCCACCGCTTCCATAGGGAAGTGGTGGCAATTGCAACTCCTGCACCTGAGTCCAAAATTGCCTTGGTGGTGTACTCCTGGTAGGTAATGGGAAGATAGGTGTTCCCTTCCTCACCTTCACACATATCTCCTATCTTATCCAAGGGTATCTCTGGCACTGTCCTATGAGATCCTACCTGGGAACGAGGTTTTGCTATCTCTGGTACTTGTTTGGCGACATGTTTCCATAATTCAGGTCTAACCTTAAGCAGCTCTTCCAAAGTGAGATTGCACTGCACTTTGGTGTTCTTCACTACCTCTGTGTTCCTAGGTAAGACTGAGTCCTCATTTTGTACCATGACCGTGGGTGCTCTCATACAAGTAGACTTAGCTTCCCATGGGCCTGTGAAGTGGGGTAATTCTTGTAGAGAGTTAGACTCAAAGTCTAGTCTGTCCTGGGAGTGGGTACTCTCCTGCTCCTCATAAATGGATGGGATGTCTTGTGGGAATTGGTCGTGTGCATCATCCACAAGTTCAATAGGAGGAGGGACTTCACTCTCTTTAGCCCATTTGTCTTCTTGAATCTCGCGTAGGAATTCTGGTGTGAACCGATTCATAGAAGATGATGTGTCTGGCTCCGTAGAGTTAGGCACATAGGCTTCAGGCACATAGGCTTCCTGGGCAGGAATGCTTGCTCTTTCACTTGCCTTGCCCTTGTGTTGAGAGACGGGTTCCTTTTCTGATTGTGCAATCAGCTTCTCTATTCTTTCTAACAGTCCATCAAAGTGCAACTGCGTCTTTGTTGAGCTAGAGATGTTAAATAGGTGACTGGCCTCAAACATGGTTTGAGCCAACTCCACCATCTTAGCACAAATTTTGGTTCGTTCTAGCTCTAATTCTGCTCTTGGGTAACACTTTTCATGATCAGTTACATTTGGCCCTTCTTGGATTCTGGCTTGATATGCTTTAAGCATCATATTAAGGTCTTCGGGAGTGGGATCAGCTAATACTGATCCTGCTTGGGGTGGTGGGTGGGTTACGTGGGGTGTATTGGAGGGTGGAGGGATGGAGGGTGATGGGGATGGGGATGGTAGCGGTGGGAATGTGTGAGAGTGCGGTTGAGATGTGATCTCTATGATTTTGGCCTTGGTTTCTCGTAGACTTTCCTCAAGTTCACTCATCTTCTTTGCCCATTGTCTTTTCATTCTTTCCCGACTATCTCTCCACGCTCTAGTCCTTTTCTTTGTCACGCTCTCGGTTTCACTAGCCTCTGGGTTCTTATTCTGGTTTACCCCTTGGTTCTGCTGCAATGCCTGAGCTCTAGTCACTACCTGTACTGGTGCGGTGGGGGTCACACTTCCTGTGGAGTCTACCACTAATCCAATAACGTTAATAGGAGTGATTTTTGGCATATTACTAGGATTCCTGGGGCAGTCTCGTAAGAGATGTTCTTTTCCATAGTCTTGGCAAAAACCCTGGATCGTTACTGACTGGGGTTGTGTCGGTGGAGGCAAGGGACAATCACGAATGAGGTGATCTCCTTGACATCTGTAGCATGGTCCTCTAGGGAATGGAGGTCTTACCTGCCTAGATTGAGGCCTAGGATTGGGGTTTGTATACATGAGGTTTGTGTGATCTGACTCCCAACTAGGTTCACTCGGTTCTTCACTATAGTAGGACTCACCATGTTCAGGAGATTGCATGTAGTAAGCTTGGGGACTATCAACGTGTGTAGAATCAAAGCTATGGTCACTGGGATCACTTTCTGAGAGCACTGGTGTTACAGGGACTATAGCTCTATTCAGGTTTTCTTCTGCAATTGCATATTTTACTGGGATCACATTAGCTGGGGCAGGGGGTTGTTGTGCTAACACAGGCTGAGGTCTTTGTTGGTTTTGGTATGGTTGCTGATAAGGTTGCTGTGGCCTGCCATATGGCTGTGGAGGGTACTGGTTCTGGTATCTTCCCTGCGGTGGATAGGGTTGAGGGTAAGTTTGCCTAACTGTTTGCTTATTGTGGGGGCAATCTTGTGCGGTGTGATTGGTGTACCTCCGTTCTATGGTGCAGTACTAGCTACTAGGATTTACTTGGGGCTGAGCCATAATGGGACATACGTTCGCCATGTGGTCGCCACCACAAGTATAGCACCTTTTCACAGGGGCAAACCTTGGGATTTGTTTGCTAGTTACACCTAATTTCTGAGCTACTTTCTCTGCAAGTTCCTCAATTGATGTGGATTGCGTGGAAGAGAGGTTAGAGGCACTATCCGAATCTTTGTATATCTTGGAAAGCTCTAACTCCTCCCCTAGGTTATCCTCGATATCAATGCACGTGCGTACACAATCTTCTATGGTCCTAGGGTCCTTCAAGTACACATAAGATCTCAATTTGGTACTTAGCAATCCATCCAGGAATAAGGCCACTTGCTTAGCTGGTGTGGGTAGCTCCGAAACAGGGCATCTTTCTAAATATTACCTAAATCTTCTTCCTGCCAGCCTCACGGTTTCTTGAGGGGTTTGCTTGAAGCTGTGAATCAGCGAGGAGGTATTATGCCTTATGCCACTCTTAGAGAATTCAATAATGAAAGCCTCTAGGAGTTGATCTATGCTCCTGAACTGCCTCTCATTTAGTGGCTGAAACCATGTTAGGGCAGTGTTCCTAAGGGTCAGACCAAAGGCATTGTACTGCGTGAAAAGATCCTCCACTTGTTCAGCTCTCAGGACTTGCCTAAACTCAGCCACATGGTCGTATGGATCTCCAGTGCCATCGAAGTAGTTCTTCATGGACTTAACTAGCTGAGTCGGTCTCAAAGTCCTTGTGTGCTCTCTAGGTCGTGGTAGAGGGAACTCATCCATATTTCTTTGATTCCGGTGAGCTCTAAGTATCTCAGGTTCTAATCTATTTGTTTCCATCCTCGTTCTTTCTCTGCCCACTGGGTTGGCAAAGCTTACTTCTGGTCTATCTCTACTTTTGTCTCTTTGCATTCCATGAGCTTGGGATGTTCCAGCTCCAGGGTGACCATAGGATGCATTCGATCTTGGTTGGGGGAAAACGAATTCACCCTTCCAAGTGTAAGCATGCCTATCATTTTCTATCACCACAAAGATCCTCTCCGAAGCGTGATCTAAGTAGGTCACTCTACCTGGGCTATCAGGATCCTTAAACTCATAGATCATGATTGTTCCTATATCAACAGGCCGATCAGGTTTGTACCTCCAAAAGGCTTCGTCAGTCTCTCGATTGAGGAGCAAATCTATGCTCTTATTATCCTGGGGAATCCACTCCGGTGTGATAATCCTAGTGAGAACCGATTTACCTCGAGGGGTTCTAGGTTCTGCACCCATGTTTCCTTGTTCTAGGTCACCTAGGTCTGCTTCGGGGATCACATTTCCAAATTCGTCCGTCCTATCTGGGTGACTGGTGACTACGTATATGGTTCCTTCTTTGTCCAAGTATGCTCCGTTTTCAAACTTGACAGCTGGGTGCTCTAATCCAATGGATTGATCAAGATTCTTAATCTGTACCACAGATCTTCCTAGGCCGTCCTCATAGATGTTGGCACCTAATCGGTTGGTCCTAAGGTATTCCAACTGCGTTTTGTAAGGGCCTTCTACCCTATGCAAGTATGGCACTCCTGAACTTCCTGTAGGTCTCTCCATACCTTGAGACATCTCGGATTCACTAGTCTCAGAACTTGGGTAGTATGAGTGGTGGCTCAACTGCTGGGCCCACGACATGGCGGTGTGGTTGACACTAGCCTCTGAAGACCTAAGGCTTTGTCTATCCCTTACTAGATGTTGTCCTGATCTAAGGTTCATATGCCTATTTAAGTAGCCCAATTTTTGCACAGAGTACAACCTCGTTGCCGATCAATTGGTATCAGTCACTTGATTCTTTTTTAGTGTGTTATCATGTTTATGATCTTGTCTGATATTGCGTCGTCAGGAATACTTGAGTAGTTTTCGTACTTGGAGTTTGGTCGTTTCACGTTAGGTTCTTTTCCTTTAAGGTTGTCGTCCACACACACAGGTTATCTCTTGACTTGAACTTGGTTTCTTAGATAGTCTTTGATTTATCTCGTGCCTATCGTTGCCTGGAATTACTTCTAATACTACCCGCACTTAGCCTAAACTAAGAATTGACAGAGGGTGTTGCGGGTTTTCCAACCTTGAAGTCCGTTCCTTGTGTGGTTGCCCTGGTGTGCCCAGGACGCGTGTTCCCAAGCCTGCACTTACTCTTGCTTTGAGTACCCTTCGATGCTCTCAAAGGACCTGTAAAAGGCTCACCGTTAGCTTTAATATTTAAATTCCAAAGACAGAACCAATGATTCTCATTCCTGTAGCACAAATACTAATTTGCATAGTGAATTTTAGGAAAAACAATTCTTAAGACCCCTAACTTTGATCCCCCTGGGTATGGTCAACTTCAAAATACCCCAGCTGAAAATCAATGCATTTTCTTTATAAAAAACAGTTGAGGGCGTGTAGTATATGCCACAGGCTTTCCAACAAGCCCTAGAGCTCAAAAAATGGATTTCGTATGAAAAAGTTATGACCGTTCAGGGTTCTAGGGTTAAGACAGGGTTCAAACAGGATCACTGTGCAACAGGTTTTCCCCAAGTTGTTTTCCTAAGGCCTCCTTATGTGCTCTAAAGTAAAATGTTTATGCCCAAAATTAGCCAACTCTTCAATTAAAAAAACCCTAAAAAATTTGGCTAAAATTGGCTGTCAATCGCGATCGACTGGGCTGTCAATCGCGATGGACAGGGCTGTCAATCGCGATGGACAGGTGATCAATCGCGATGGACAGGGGTTCAGTCAATCACGATGGACAGGCAATCAATCGCGATGGACAGGGGTCCAGTCAATCGCGATGGACAGGCAATCAATCGCGATGGACAGGGGTTCAGTCAATCGCGATGGACAGGCAATCAATCGCGATGGACAGGGGTTCAGTCAATCGCGATGGACAGGCAGTCAGTCGCGATGGACAGGGGTCCAGTCAATCGCGATGGACAGGCAGTCAGTCGCGATGGACAGGCAGTCAGTCGCGATGGACAGGCAGTCAGTCGCGATGGACAGGCAGTCAGTCGCGATGGACAGAGCTGTCAATCGCGATGGACTGAAATATTGCAAAATTTTCAAAAATTTTGGTGGAAATGTGGTGAGCAGGGTCTCTAGTCCACTGTGGTGCACTCAGATTTACCAAAAGGTGAAAATTTCTGTCAATCGCGATCGACAGGAGTCGGCGACTGCGAGACAGTTCTGCACATTTCCGTACCTGCGCGACGTGCTGGAGGGGATGATGCTGCTGAAACCTGCAAGAAACTCCAAAAGCATGCAGAAAATAGCATACAACAGTTCGCTCTCTCGCTCTCTCTCACAAGTGACATGAGGGAAATGAGGTGGAGAAGGTGATATAATCAAAAAACTGAAATTTTCGCGATGATGGAAGTGGAGGTGGAAGATGGTGATGATGATGGTAAAGTAAGAAAGAGAAAAATAGGAAAAGTAAAGAAATTACCTACAACGCCAACGTCTCCAATCTACATCTTACCATCACACGCTCGTCCTCAAAGCTCGATCCCCGGCAACGGCGCCAAAATTTGGTGTAGCTCAGTGATGAGTAGCACCTCCTTTAATGTCAATCGAAGAAGACGTGAGGATGGTATGAAGACCTCGAGCAAGTGGAGGCACAAGTGCGTGAGTGAGAAGCACACAAGCATGCACACACATACACACACACACGCACACACGGCAAGACAAAGAGTGAGAAGCAATGGAGTTCTTAGATTTCTTTCAAAAAGCTCTTACAGGTTCATTTCAATTACAATCCAACCCCCAAAAATGAGCTCTCTAGCTCTTTTTATAGTTTTTGACTAGGTCTTGGCCCTGTCCAGACCTAGTGTCCGGCCTAGTTAAAAATTAGGTTCCAGGGCCAATTTGAGGGCTTAAACGGAGTCTAAAAAATACGAAAATTGATATGTAGGTACTTCTAAGGCTCCTCAAGCTCAAGGTTTCCTTGGCTTGCACAAAATGGAGCTACAAAAATATGAAATGGTATTTACAATGATTGTTAGTGATCAGAATCACTGTTATAAAGATGTTGATTTAGAAAAATTTGAAGGGCCTATCTGCCAGATTTGCGTCGACTGCTTTGTCTACTTACTCCTTCACCTCGCTCTGACTCTCTCCGCTGGCTTCCTTGTGTAGTCAGTCCTTGGGTGCCCATACTGCTCTCAACAACATCCTATGGCATAATTGGATGCATCCACATGTACATGGAATGGCTTACTCCAATCCGGGGTTGTCAATATAGGTGCTGAGCACAAGCGTCGTTTAAGTTCATTGAATGAATTTTCACATTCATCTGTCCATTCAAAGTTGGTTAAAAGAGAGTACAAAGGCTTGGCTATGATTGCATACATGTGTATGAATCTCCTATAATAACCGCAATGGCCCATAAATGCTTGTACCTCTTTCACATTAGTTGGTCTAGGTAATTTTGCAATTACCTTCACCTTTTCTTCATCCGTAGAGATTCCATTTTTTGACACAATGTGTCCTAGAATTTTGCCTTGTCTGACCATGAAAACGCATTTTCTGGGTTCAAACAAACCTGATATTCTCGACATTTGTCAAATATTTGCCTTAACTCTGGGATATGCGTCTACCTGATATTAGAATGAGCACATATGTCATCGACATATACTTCCAAACTCTTACGTAAGAATTCCTTAAAAACATGACACATGAGTCCCTGGAAAGTGGCGGGTGCATTTGTTAAGCCAAATGGCATTACACGAAATGCAAATATGCCCCATTCAGTGGCAAATGCCGTCTTGTGTTGGTCCTCTGGAGCAATGGCTACTTGATTATAGCCTGAAAAACCATCAAGGAAGCTGTAAACTTCCTTGCCCGCAACTCTTTCCAATAAGTGTTCCGTGATTGGAAGAGGATAACTGTCTCTAATTGTGGTGGCATTAACTTTTTTAAGGTTAATACACACATGCAATTTTCCATTCTTCTTGGGCACAACCACAATGGGGGATACCCATTCGGTATGCTCAATTTCGTAAATGAATCCTGCTTCTATCAACCGATCTATCTCCTCTTTAATCTTCGCAGCGTAGTTATCATTGTACGTGTAAGGTTTTTGTTTCGTAGGTTTTGCATCTGGAGTCATAGGGATTCTATGAGAACATATATCTGGGTCTACTCCTTTCAAATCTTTGTAACTCCAAGCGAACACATCTCTATATTCGCGCAATAGGGCAACTAATTCTTCTTCTTCTTCCTTCGTCAAATCATGCCCTATGTAGGTACATTTTTCTTCTTCTCCTTCTATAGCAACTATTATTTTCTTGGTTTTCTCTCGGTTATCATATACTTGTCCGTCATTCGCCTTTCTATTAGGCATTTGTACCATGATTCTTCTATCTTCGATTTCATATTTCTTGAAGTTCTCGGGTACCTCAAACAAAGATTCTTCTTTTTCTGACATGGTTTCTTTCCTCTTTCTTTTCTTGCCTTCACTTTTGCTAGTCACTTGAGTGGCTATTCTCACGTCATTCATAACTTCCTCGTGTCTCTGAGGGTGAGTCTCTACTTCGTAGAAATATTCTTCCTCTGATGCAAAGGGTGGGTCCATGATAATTGATTCTAAATCGAAATCGCTTGCATCCTCAAATGCATCAGTGTTAGGTTCACATTCTTCTAAAATTGCATCGCACATGATTGGCTCTATCGTAAAAATTGAAATGTCATAGCCATCCTCGTCACAGTGGGGTGTCCATTGTTCTTCATTGATGGCTACATCCATGGTTGCTAGGATTTCTGCCCAACCATGGGGTTCAAACTCTTCGTCAAGGAATACTACAGGTGCATAGGCTGGATCTTGAAGGGTTCGTGGGTGTTGTTTTGCACCTAAGGTCCTGGCTTCTAATCTTTCTTCCTCTTGTTTGGCTACTTTACACATCCATAGATGAGTGTCCTCATGCAACCAAGAAGGATCTGATTCTAATGAGTGCACGGATTCCGTCTCTACCTGAGTCTTATGGATGGTATTCCATTGTATTGGGGGTACATCTTGATGTGAATAGTCTTTAAGATTGACTTTGGTAGTCACTCCTAAATGTTGCAAGTACAAAGAATTAGTTCCCCAATCTTGTACAATATGCAACTGACGCATGAATGGTCGTCCCAATATCATCTCATAAGCATGATTTTCTGCAAAGTCACAAATGGCAAAGGTATGCTCAAATTCTACACCACAAGTGGTGAGAGATATGCCTTCTAGTAAGCCTAATGGTTTTTCTATGTGTCCGTCAACCATTTGTAGCTTCATCCTGGTAGGTCTGAGTGCTTGCTTACCCCAACGTTTCCATAAAGCAGTGGTAGCTATGGCTACTCCGGCTCCTGAATCTAAGATGGCTTTCGTGGTGTAGCCCTGATGGGTTATCGGAAGATAAGTGTTACCTTCCTCTCCTTCGCTTACATCTCCTATCTTTTCTACTGGTATCTCTGGTACCTTCTTTTGTGATCCTATATGTGAGGGAGTAGTAGCAAGCTCAGGGAATTGATTTGCTACATGTTTCCACAATTCTGGTTTTACCTTCAACAACTCCTCTAGAGTGAGATTACACTGTACTTTGGTATTCTTGATCACTTCTGTGTTTCTAAGGATTACTGATTCTTCATTCCTCACTATTATCGTGGGTGCTCTCATATTAATAGACTTTGCTTCCCAAGGTCCTGTGAACTGAGGTAATTCTTGTAAAGAATTAGATTCAAATCCTGTGTGTTCACTCAGTTGCTCTTCCTCTACATCATCGTAAATAGAGGGAATGTCTTGGGGAAATTGCTCCTGCAAGTCGTCTATTTCTTGAATAGGAGGATGGGTTCCTTGTTCTTTTCTCCACTTCTCTTCTTGTATTTCTCTCAAAAATTCATGTGAGTACCTATGTATGGAAGACAAATTGTCTTGACTTTCTTTATTGGGTACTTGAGACAGGGATGGTGCATTCCTTTCCTGTGTCTCTGGGACGCTAGGGTTCCTATGCTGATCCTTTTTCTCTTTGCTTTCTATCAAGTATTCTAGCCTCTCCATTAGTCCTTGAAAGTGTAGTTCCGGTTTTGCCATGTTGTTCCAATTAAGATATCTAGAGGCTTCGAACAAAGCTTGTGCTAATTCTACCATCTTCATGCAAAGTTTAGTTCTCTCAACTTCTAGATCAGCTCGAGGGTAGTTTTTACTCATTTCAGCTACCTGAGGTCCCTCTTTTAATCTAGCCTGATATGCACGAAACATCATGTCTAGATTTTCTGGTATGGGTTCCGCTAAAACTGATCCTGATTTCTGAGCTGGATTCTCTTGATTTAATTCCTGAGAAGTCAATTCTAGGATTTTGGCTCTAGATTCCTTTAAACTTCCTTCCAACTCAGTTATCTTTTTACTCCACTTTCTCTTTATTCTTTCTCTAGAATCTTTCCAAGATTTTGTTTTTTTACTGCTAGATTTTGCAACTTCACTACTTCCGGCTACTTTCTCTTGATTAAGCTATTGGTTCTGTAAGAGCACCTGGGCTCTTGTTATAGCTTGGATAGGCACGTACGTAGGGTTGGATCCATCTGCGTTGTTTACAATACCTATCACGTTGATCGGTGTCACATTCGAAGCATTAATAGGGTTCTTAGGACAATCTTTGATTATATGCTCTTTGCCACAATCGGCACAAAAGCCTTGGATGTTATAGTACTGTGATTGTCTTGTTATCGGAGGATGTGGACAATCCTTTATGAAGTGATCTCCTTGGCACCTAAAGCATGGTCCTCTAGGGCCCTGTGGTCTCTGTTGTCTTACTTGGGGCCGTGGATTTGGGTTTGTGTACATCACATTAGCATAATCCGGCTCCCAACTAGGTTCCACTAGTGGACTATCATAATGATATGTTTCTACGTGTTATGGTGACTCCGTGTAATAAGCAGGTGGACTATCTACATGCGTAGAGTCAAAACTGTTTGAGTGTGGGTCACTCTCTGTGATCAAAGGTGAAGAAGGCACTAAGGCCCTACTTAGATTCTCTTATGCAGCAGCGTATTTGACTGAGATGACATTCGCTGGTGGGGGTGGCTGCTGAGCTAAGACAGGTTGAGGTCTCTGTTGAGCCTGGTATGGGTAGTTCTGAGGAGGCCTATAGTAATAAGGCTGAGCATTGTATTGGCCTTGATACCTACCTGGCTGCGGGTATGCTTGCGAGTAGTTCTGTCTCACGGTCTGTTTGTTGTATGGGCAGTCCTGAGCCGTATGATTCGTGTATCTTCTCTCAATTGTACAGTATTGGCCACTAGGGTTGGCTTGTGGTTGTGGTGCATTGGGACACACATTTGCCATATGATCACCACCACAGGTGTAACAACGCTTGTTCATTAGTACCCTAGGTTTACTAGAAACTCCTAGTTTCTGGGCCACTTTTTTTGCTAGGTCTTCTATCGAGTTAGACAATTTTGTGGATGCTAGAGATGAACAGTCTGAGTCGTTATAGACCTTTGAGAGTTCCAACTCATCTCCTAAGTTGTCCTCAATGTCTATACAAATTCTTACACATTGCTCTAGCGTTCTAGGTTCTTTTAGGTACACGTAGGAGCGTAGTTTAGCGCTCAACAAGCCATCTAGAAACAATGACACTTGTTTAGCTTGTGAGGGTAGCTCTTGCATTGGACATCGTTCAACATATTGTCTAAACCTACATCCTGCGAGTCTAACTGTTTCTTGAGGGGTCTGTTTAAAGCTATGAATCAGCGAAGACGTGTCATGTCTAATCCCACTTTTAGAGAATTCAGTGATGAATGACTCTAAAAAGTGATGGATGTCTCTAAATTGCCTTTGTTGCAAAGGTTGGAACCACGTTAAAGCTGTATTCTTTAACGTTAGTCCAAATGTGTTGTATTGTGTGAACATGTCTTCAACTTGTTCTGCTCTTAGTACTTGCTTGAATTCTACGACATGGTCATAGGGATCTCCTGTCCCATCAAAATAATTCTTCATTGATTTTACTAATTGAGTGGGTCTTAACATTCTTGCATGTTCACGTGGTCTAGGTAGAGGAAAATCATCTCTACCACCTGGTATTCCATGATCTCTTTGTCTATCCGCTCTATTAGTGTCCGTGGTTGTTCTATCTCTCCCTACGGGATGAGTGAAGCTTACTTCGGGTCTTTCTTTATTTTTCTCTCTTTGATTTCCATGGGCTGATGATGTTCCTGCCCCTTGTTGACTTGTATTCATGTTCGTTCTAGATGGAGGGAATACCAATTCACCTCTCCATGTGTATGTGTTTTTAGCGTGGTCAGGCACCACAAAGACTCTTTCTGAAGTCTCATCCAGGTATACAACCTTTCCAGGTGTATCCGGGTCCTTGAACTCGTATATCGTGATGATACCTACCTCACTAAGTAGTTCTGTCTTGTATCTCCAAAAGGCTTCATCAGTTTCTTTATTTACAAACAACTCTATGCTTCTGTTGTCTTGAGGGATCCATTCCGGGATTAGTACTCGTGTCAGTACAGATTTCCCTCTAGGTGTTCTAGGCTCTTCTAATGGTTCTTTTCCTTGAGATTTAGCTTCCGTCTCTAATTGAATTACGCCAAACTCATTCGTATTGTTTGGCTGCGTATTTAATATGTACATTGTTCCTTCCTTGTCTATGTACGCGTCTCTCTCGAATTTCACCACTGGATGTTCCAATCCAATGGGTTGATCGGGGTTGTGCATTTGCACCACTTGCCTTCGCAAACCATCCTCATAGATGCGAGCACCTAATCGGTTGGTTCGGAGAAACTCTAGTTGAGTCCTATAGGGTCCTTCTGGTTTTTCTAAATAGGCTACATTCGACCCTTCTTCTGGTCTTTCTGCGCTAAATGCCATTTCTGAATCACTCGTGTCTGAGTTCCCGTAGGGGTAACTAGTGTTCAATTGTTGAGCCCACGATCGTGCAGTAGTTCTTACACTTGCCTCTGATGATCTAAGGCTTCGTCGGTCTGACTTACCTATATGTTTGCCCGATCTAAGGTTCATTAATTTTGTTCCTTGCACACTCAGTACACGCTCAGATCGTCAATGATTCTTTGTTATTACTTTCTTGATTCTTTTTAGATTTCTTTAGATTCTTGTCTTAGTGTATGCGTCAGGAATTCGACTTTCTGTGGTACTTTGAGTTCTCGTTCCGTCATACTTATGTTCTTTCCTTTAGGTTTTCGTGTCACACACCTTTATCTTTGGTCTTGGACTTGATAAATTTAATTCTCTTGAACTTGAGGCGTTCCTATCGTCTTTAATCCACAATACTACCGTTTATCCTAAGCTAAGAATTGACTGAGGGGGTTGAGTAATCTTCCAACCTCGAGTCAGCTTTTCTGGTTGCTCTGATGCTCAAGAAGCCGCGCTTCCCAAGCTTTATGCCCTTCACTGCCTTGCTTTGGTTGCCTTTGATTGCCCTTGCTAGACCTGGAAAAATTCAATATTAGACCAATTCACAGTTGGATGATCAAGCACTTGAGTATATACACCTTTTAAGTCCCTTCCCTTTTGCCCAACTTTTTAATGCTTGCCCCCTGGCTTCCTAGTCCAAAACTAGGTCAAGAGCTTTCTAATGAGCTATTAAGCTCAAAAAACGGACTTCGGATGAAAAAGTTATGATCGTTCAGGCCCTGGGGGGTAAAAACTGACAAACAGGTTTTTCTCCAAATATGGGCTAAGGGATCTCCTATGAGTCTAATCACCCAAAAATTTCCCAAAAATAGCCCCAAAATTGGCCAAAAAATAAAACCCTAAAATTTGCGATTGGGGTGCACAATCGCGATGGTGTGAGACAATCGCGATGGTCTGGGACCGTCGCGATGGCGTGAAGGTGAACCGTCGCGATGGTCTAGACGTGAATGATCGCGATGGCGTGAAGGTGAGCAATCGTGATGGTCTGAAGTGCACGGTCGCGATGGTCCAAAAGTGAACAATCGCGATGGCGTGAGTGTGAACCGTCGCGATGGCTCGATCAGGCGGACAATCGCGATGGCGTGAGTCAACGGTCAACGTGAACAATCGTGATGGTCCAAAGTGAACCGTCGCGATGGTCACATATGCGATGGCGTGAGCCAATCGCGATGGTCCGGGCGCGATGGCGTGAGCCAATCGCGATGGTCCAAAATTTGAGTTGTCGCGATGGTCCAACTTGTCACGTGGCACCGTCGGCGCGATGGCGTGAGCCAATCGCGATGGTGTGGGGTCAATCGAACAGTCGCGATGGTCCGCGAACCGTCGCGATGGTCCAAATGAACCATCGCGATGGCTTGAGACCGTCGCAATGGTCCGGCCGAGCCGTCGCGATGGCGTGAGCCTATCGCGATGGTGTGACACAATCGCGATGGTCTGAGACCGTCGCGATGGTCCACCAAAGTATGAGTTTTTGCAATGCAAGTATGGATTCCTAGAGGCGCAAGTGTGCTCTACACACTGGTGTGGTTGCCTTCTTCAAATTCCGAACTTTGCAGACCATCGCGATGGTCTGACACAGTCGGAAATTTCTGACAGAAACTGAGAATTTTACCTTTTCCAAGCTTTTCTGATGCACTGGAGCACTGTACCTGCAAAAAAACTCAAGAAAACAAAAGTACACACAAGCACAAAAGCTCTCTCGCATGCACAAATGAGGGGAAATGAGGAGAATGGGTGGATATGGTGAATTTTCTGATTTTTTTGGAGATGAAGATGATGATGAGGTGATGAAGATGGAGTGCGGGGGAGGTGAAAAACACTAAAAACTAAGTAAAAACAACAACAAAAACTGAAATTTTTACCTTCCAACGCTACTTCTTGCTATACTCTTACCATCACACATTCGTCCTAGACTCGATCCCCGGCAACGGCGCCAAATTTGGTGTTGCTCTAGCACAATGGTGAGAACCACGTTAAGAAGCTCCACCTCCTTAATGTCAATCCGCGGAAGAGATAGGAGTGATATGAAGATCGTGAATGTGAGATGAAGTGAGAGTGAAGGTGAGAAGCATAGAAATGCACACACACATACACACACACTACGAAGAGACAAGCAAGACACAATGGAAGGTGAGAAATCAACTCTATTACTCAAGAACACTATTACAAGCTCAAAAGAACTCTAACCTCAAACAAGCTAACCTCAAAAATGAGCTCTCTAGCTCTTTTTATAGTTTCTAGACTAGTTTTGACCGGTTTCACATTTAGTGACCGGCATAGTTAAAAAATAGGTCCTAGATGTTATTTGAAAGGGTAAACGGTGTCTAAAAATAACAAAAATTGATACGCTTGTTGTACCTAAGCTCCTCAAGCTCGAGGACTCCTCGTGTTGGAACTGAAGGACTCACTAGGCAAGGAAGCTTAAGAAGGGAGTCAGAGAGAAGAGAAAGTACAAGCAGACAGAGCAGTCAACGACGATCTGGCAAGTAGGCCAATATTTTTTCAAGACATTTATGCACATAAGAGAGGTGGACACAAGGAGAAGGAGCAAGTAGGGAGCTCCAGGAAATGTATATCAAAATGTTAGAAGAAATCCCTACAACAATAGTGATTTTCATCACTAAAAACCCTTGTAAATACCATTTCACATTTTTGTAGCTCCATTTTGTCCAAGCCAAGGAGTCCTTGAGCTTGAGGAGCTTTAGAAGTATCTACCTGTCAGTTTTCACATTTTTTAGACTTCGTTTGAACCTCCAAATAGGGTAGAGAACCTAATTTTTAACTAGGCCGGACACTAGGTCTGGACAAGGCCAAAACCTAGTCAAAAACTATAAATAGAGCTAGAGAGCTCATTTTTGAGGTTAGATTGTAATTGAAATGAACTTGTAAGAGCTTTTTGAAAGTAATCTAAGAACTCCATTGCCTCTCACTCTTTGTCTTGCCGTGTGTGCGCTTGTGTGTGTATGTGTGTGCATGCTTGTGTGCTTCTCACTCACGCACTTGTGCCTCCACTTGCTCGTGGTCTTCATACCATCCTCACGTCTTCCCGGATTGACATTAAAGGAGGTGCTACTCATCACTGAGCTACACCAAATTTTGGCGCCGTTGCCAGGATCGAGCTTTGAGGACGAGCGTGTGATGGTAAGACGTAGATGTGAGACGTTGGCGTGTAGGTAAATTCTTCACTTTTCTTATTTTTGTCCTTCTTACCTCATCACCATCATCGTCATCACCATCTCCCACCTCCATCTCCATCATCGCGGAAATTTTTAGTTTTTTATCATATCACCTTCCCCACCTCATTTCCCTCATTCCACTTGTGAGAGAGAGCGAGAGAGCTATATTGCGTGTGTTGTTTTTGCATGTTCTAGAGCATATTTGCAGGTTCTTGCTGTATCATCATCCCCAGCACTCTGCGCAGGTACGGAAACGTGTGGTCCTGTCTCTGTGTCGCCGACCTATCGACAGAAAATTCGATCATTTGGTAAAACAAAGTTCACCACAAGCACAAGCATGATGAGCACATTCTAAATCACTAAAAACAGTTGGAAAATTCCGTGTTTCTCTGTCAATCGCGACCGACACCATCGAACGCGATTGACAGCCACGACCGACAGACCCTGTCAATCGCGACCGACAGACCCCACGACCGACTGACTGCCACGTAGGACCCTGTCAATCGCGACCGACAGACCCTATCAATCGCGACCGACAGACCCTGTCAATCGCGATCGACAGACCCTGTCAATCTCGATCGCGACCGGCAGAATTTCCATGATTGATTGACTTTTACGCGTAGCCACGTGTCCATCACGATGGACACATCCCCGATTGACTGAAATCATGGCGAAAAACCCGGAAAAAGTGTCGATCGTGATTGACACCATCAATCGTGATTGACAGAACTCACGATCGACTCTGTCGATCGCGATTGACACTGTCAATCGCGACCGACAGGCCCCGACGGACACCTCTGTCAATCGCGATTGACAGACCTGTCGATCACGATTGACAGGCTTTTCGGCCAAAAAAATTAGGGTTTTTATTCTAAGCCTTGGGGATAGTTTTTGGGCATATTGGTCTAGCAATTAGTGATTTGTGAGGTCCCTACACATGTATTTTTGAGAAAAATCCTGTGACCTGTTAGCATGTTGAACCCTGTTTTAGCACCAAAACCCTAAACTGACATAACTTTCTCATACGAAATCCGTTTGCTGTGATTCTTGTTTTGTTGGAAAGCTCGTGGGGAGTACAACCAAAACTTCCACTAGTTATGTGAAAATTAATATCAAGATAATTAGATAGGGTATTTTGAAGTTGACCATCCCCCGGGGTAGGAAAGCTGAAGGGTCCTTGGGATTGTTTTCCATAAAGGCAAAGGGGATTTGGCCTGTGAATTACATGCATGAAAGTGACCTGTCTATCATTTGAATTTAAGTCTTGAGCTAATTTTGGGACTTTTACAGGTCCATTGAGAGCAATTGAGAGCATACAAAGCAAGGGTTTCTTTGCAAGCTTGAGACTCGGGTTCTTGAGCATCATAAAGCAAGGGATCAACAAGAAAGGTCCGAATATTCTCAACTCCCTTTGTCAATTCCTAGCTTAGGCTAAGAACAACTAGTGATAGGAGTAGGCCAAGACGGCGATAGGCATCAATCAAGTTGAAGACTACCTATGCACTCAAGTTCAAGATTAAATATAATCTCTTCGTGATGCGATAACCTTAAAGGAAAGAATCTAACGAGGAACGATCAACGTACAGTGCAGAAATACACTCAAGTATACCTGACGACGTGATATCAGACAAGATTATAAACGCGGTAATCCACCAAAAAAAGAATCAAGTGACTGATACAAAAGAACTCAGCAACAAGGTTGTACTTGGGCAAAATTGGGCTATTCAATTAGGCTTATGAACCTTAGATCAGGGCGACATCTAGGGAGAGATAGACAAAGTCTTAGGTCTTCAGAGGCTAGTGTCAACCACACTGCTAGGTCTTGGGCCCAGCAGTTGAGCCATCACTCATACTACCCTAGCTCTGAGACTAGTGAATCAGAGATGTCTCAAGGCATGGACAGACCTACGGGAAGTTCAGGAGTGTCATACTTGCACAGGGTAGAAGGCCCGTACAAGACGCAGCTGGAATACCTTAGGACCAACCGATTAGGTGCTAGCATCTATGAGGACGGTCTAGGAAGATCCGTGGTCCAGATTAAAAACCCTGACCAATCTATTAGACTAGAGCGCCCAGCTGTCAAGTTTGAAAACGGAGCCTACTTAGACAAGGAAGGGACAATATATGTAATCACCAGTCATCCAGATAGGACTGATGAATTTGGGAATGAGATCCCAGGAACGGACTTAGGTGACCTAGAGCAAGGAAACAGGGGTGAAGAACCGAGGACCCCCCAAGGCAAATCTGTTCTCACTAGGATTATCACACCAGAGTGGATTCCCCAAGATAATAAGAGCATAGATCTGCTTCTGAACCGAGAAACTGACGAAGCCTTTTGGAGGTATAAATCTGATCAGCCAACTGATATAGGAACAATCATGATCTATGAGTTTAAGGATCCTGATAGCCCAGGCAGCGTGACCTACTTAGATCACGTTTCAGAGAGGATCTTTGTGGTTACAGAACATGATAGACATGCTTACACTTGGAAGGGTGAATTTGTTTTCCCCCAACCAAGATCGAATGTGTCCTATGGTCACCCTGGAGCTGGAACATCCCAAGCTCATGGAATTCAAAGAGACAGAAGTAGAGATAGGCCAGAAGTAAGCTTTGTCAACCCAGGGGGCAGAGAAAGAACGAGAGTGGAGACAAATAGGGTGGAACCTGAGATACATAGAGCTCACAGGAATCAAAGAAATGCGGATGTGTTCCCTCCACCACGACCTAGAGAGCACACAAGGACTTTGAGACTGACTCAGCTAGTTAAGTCCATGAAGAACTACTTCGATGGCAATGGAGATCCATACGATCATGTGGCTGAGTTTAGGCAAGTCTTGAGAGCTGAGCAAGTGGAGGATTTATTCACGCAGTACAATGCCTTTGGTCTAACCCTTAGGAACACTGCCCTGACATGGTTTCAGCCACTAAACGAGAGGCAGTTCAGGAGCATAGACCAACTTCTAGAGGCATTCATTATCGAATTCTCTAAAAGTGGCATAAGACATAACACTTCCTCGCTGATTCATAGCTTCAAGCAAACCCCTCAAGAGACTGTGAGACTTGCTGGAAGAAGATTTAGGCAATACTTGGAGAGATGCCCTGTCCCTGAGCTACCCCCACCAGCTAAGCAAGTGGCTTTATTCTTGGATGGATTGCTAAGTACCAAATTGAGGTCATATGTGTATCTGAAGGACCCTAGGACTATAGAAGAGTGTGTACGCATGTGCATTGACATCGAGGATAACCTAGGGAGGAACTAGAGCTTTCCAAAATCTACAAGGACTCAGATAGTGCCTCTAGCCTCTCTTCCTCGCAATCCACATCAATTGAGGAATTAGCAGAGAAAGTAGCTCAAAAACTAGGTGTCTCTAGCAAACAAATCCCAAGGTTTGCCCCTGTGAAAAGATGCTATACTTGTAGAGGCGACCATATGGCGAATGTCTGTCCCATTATGGCTCAACCCCAAGTTAATCCTAGTAGCCAATACTGCACCATAGAACAAAGGTACACCAATCACACCGCGCAAGATTGTCCCTACAATAAGCAAACCGTTAGACAGACGTACCCACAACCATACCCTCAACAAGGAAGATACCAGAACCAGTACCCACCTCAGCAGTATGTGAGACCTCAACAAACCTACCAACCCTACCAAAACCAACTGAGACCCCAGCCAGTGCTAGCACAGCAACCACCTGCTCCTACTAATGTGATCCCAGTAAAATATGCAGCTGCAGAAGAGAACCTGAATAGAGCTATAGTCCCTGTAACACCATTGCTTTCTGAAAGTGACCCGAGTGACCATAGTTTTGATTCTACACATGTTGATAGCCCCCAGGCCTACTACATGTAGTCTCCTGAACATGGGGAGCCCTATTATAGTGACGAGCCAAATGAACCTAGTTGGGAGTCAGATTACACAAACGTCATGTATGCAAACCCCTACCCTAGACCTCAACCTAGACAAGTAAGACCCCCATTCCCTAGAGGACCATGCTACAGATGTCAGGGGGATCACCTCATTCGTGATTGCCCCATGCCTGCACCTACCCAAACCCAATCAGTGACGATCAAGGGCTATTGCCAGGAGTGTGGAAAGGAGCATCTCTTACGAGATTGCCCAAAGAACCCCAATAATATGCCAAAAATCACTCCTATCAACGTTATTGGGTTAGTTGTAGACTCCACAGGGAGTGTGACTTCCACTGCACCAGTACAAGTAATCACTAGAGCCCAAGCCTTGCAACAGAACCAAAGCGTAGGCCAGGAAAAGAGCCCAGATGCTAGTGAAACGGAGAGCATGACAAAGAAGAGGACTAGAACTTGGAGAGATAGTCATGAAAGAATGAAAAGAAAATGGGTAAAAAAGATGAGTGAACTCGAGGAAAGCCTGAGAGAAACAAAGGCCAGGATAACTGAACTCACAGCTCAAACTCCCTCTCACACTGCCCCACCTCCATCACCTCCACCATTCCCAACTCCATCCGAACCGCCACCTTCCAACCCGCCTCACCTAAACCCACCACCCCCAAGAGTAGGATCAGTCTTAGCAGATCCCACTCCCGAGGACCTTAATATGATGCTTAAAGCATATCAGGCCAGAATCCAAGAAGGGTCAAATGTAACTGATCTGGAAAAGTGTTACCCTAGAGCAGAACTAGAGCTAGAACGAACCAAAATTTGTGCTAAGATGGTGGAATTGGCTCAAACCATGTTTGAAGTCAGTCGCCTATTTAACATCTCTAGTTCGGCGAAGACACAGTTGCACTTTGATGGACTGTTAGAAAGAATAGAGAAGCTGATTGCACAATCAGAAAAGGAACCCGCCTCTCAACAAAAGGACAGGGCAAGTGAAAGAGTAAGCATTCCTGCCCAGGAAGCCTATGTGCCTGAAGCCTATGTGCCTAACTCTACGGAGCCAGACACATCATCTTCTATGAATCGATTCACACCAGAATTCCTACGAGAGATTCAAGAAGACAAATGGGCTAAAGAAAGTGAAGTCCCTCCTCCCATTGAACTTGTGGATGACGCACATGAACAATTCCCACAAGACATCCCATCCATTTATGAGGAGCAGGAGAGCACCCACTCTCAGGAAAGACTAGACTTTGAGTCTAATTCTTTGCAAGAATTACCCCACTTCACAGGCCCATGGGAAGCTAAGTCTACTTGTATGAGAGCACCCACGGTCATGGTAAGAAACGAAGACTCGATCATACCTAGGAACACAAAGGTAGTGAAAAACACTAAAGTACAATGCAACCTCACCTTAGAAGAGCTACTCAAAGTAAGGCCAGAGCTATGGAAACATGTAGCCAAACAAGTACCAAAGATAACAAAACCTCGTTCCCAGGTAGGATCCCAGAGAACAGTGCCAGAAATACCATTGGACAAGATAGGAGACATGAGTGAGGGCGAAGAGGGAAACACATATCTTCCTATCACCCATCAAGGATACACCACCAAGGCCATTCTAGACTCAGGCGCAGGTGTTGCAATTGCTACCACTTCCCTATGGAAGCGTTGGGGCAAGCCAGCACTCAGGCCCACGAGGATGAAATTGCAAATGGCCGATGGTCACATAGAGCGACCCTTAGGGCTGTTAGAAGGAATAACTCTCACCACATGTGGTGTTGAGTTCGAACACACATTTGCTATATGTGATTTTAGCAAGAACCATGCCTATGAGATGATTTTGGGAAGACCATTCATGCGACAGTTGCAAGTGGTATAGGACTGGGGAACCAACTCCTTGTACCTACAACACTTAGGTGTTACGACCAAAGTGAATCTCAAAGATTACTCTCATAGAGATGTCCCTCCCATCCAATGGAATCCCATCCATAGAGCCAAAGATGATACAGAATCGGTGCATTCCATAGGGTCAGGATCCTCATGGATGCATGAAGACACCCACTTATGGATGTGCAAAGTAGCAGTAGAAGAAGAGAAGAGAGAAAAAGCCAGAGAGGTAGGTGCAAAAGAAACACATAGATCAATTCAAGACCCATCCTATGCACCGGTAGTCTTTCCTGATGAGGAATTTGAACCCCACGGCTGGGCAAAAATCCTAGCAACAATGGATGTAGCCATCAATGAAGAACAATGGACACCTCACTGTGATGAAGATGGCTATGACATTTCAGTCTTCTCCGTAGAGCCAATCATGGGAGAGGCAGTGTTAGAAGAGTGTGAACCTAGCCCTGAATCATTTGAGGATGCAAATGACTCTGATCTAGAGTCAATCATTATGGATCCACCTTTTGCATCAGATGAAGAATATTTCTATGAAGTAGAATTTCAACCCCAGAGGTATGGAGAGCGTACAAATGATGTAAGACTAGCCACACATGTGACCCCGAAGGAGGAAGGAAAGAAAAGAAAGAAGAGAGAAGTCCCACTAGAAGAGGAAGAATCTTTGTTTGAGGTCCTGGAAAACTTTAAAAAGTATGAGATAGATGACAAAAGAGTCATGATCAGAATGCCTAAACGAGAGGCACAATCAGGAGAGGCCTATGATAACAAAGAAACCACCAAAAAAATAGTAGTGGCCCTAGAAGAAGGAGAGGAGAGATGCACTTACATAGGCCATGACCTAACAGAGGAAGAAGAGCATGCGTTAATAGCCTTGCTAAGAGAATACAGAGATGTGTTCGCTTGGAGTTACAAGGATTTGAAGGGTGTTGATCCAGACATATGCTCACACACTATCCCCATGACCTCAGATGCTAGGCCCTCTAAGCAAAAGCCATACACATACAATGACAACTATGCGGCCAAGAACAAGGAAGAGATAGATAGATTGGTTGAAGCTGGATTCATCTATGAAATTGAGCATACAGAGTGGGTATCCCCCATCGTAGTGGTGCCCAAGAAGAATGGAAAGTTGCGTGTATGCATTAACTTGAAGAAGGTTAATGCAGCCACAATTCGAGATAACTATCCGCTTCCTATCACAGAGCATCTCTTAGAAAGAGTAGCAGGCAAGGAAGTGTACAGCTTCCTCGATGGATTTTCGGGCTACAATCAAGTAGCCATAGCTCAAGAAGATCAGCATAAGACAGCTTTTGCCACAGAGTGGGGTATATTTGCCTTTCGTGTAATGCCATTTGGGCTTACCAATGCTCCTGCAACCTTCCAGAGACTGATGTGCCATGTATTTAAGGAGTTCCTGAGGAAGAACTTAGAAGTCTATGTTGATGATCTTTGTGCTCATTCCAACATCAGACAAACCCATATTCCTGAACTGAGACAAATCTTTGACAAATGTAGAGAATATCAAGTCTGCCTAAACCCAGAAAAGTGTGTTTTCATGGTCAGGCAAGGTAAGATTTTAGGACACATAGTGTCAAAGAATGGCATATCCACCGATGAAGAGAAAGTAAGAGCCATAGCCGAGTTACCTAGGCCAAAGAACGTCAAGGAAGTACAGGCCTTCATGGGGCATTGTGGTTACTACCGCCGGTTCATTCACATGTATGCTGTCATTGCAAAGCCCATGTATGGACTTCTGACTAACTTTGAGTGGACTGATGAATGCGAGAATTCCTTCCAGGAGCTTAAACGAAGATTATGTTCAGCACCAATCTTAACCACTCCAGACTGGAATAAGCTATTCCATGTTCACGTGGATGCATCCAATTATGCTATTGGGTGTGTGTTTGCTCAACCTACTGGTGAAGGTAATATGGATCTTCCAATTGCCTATGCCAGTAGACAATTGAATGCAGCTGAATGAAATTACACCACTACTGAGAGAGAAGGCTTAGGCATGGTATATGCAGTTAAGAAATTTAGACACTATTTGCTTGCAAACAAGTTTAAATTTTTTACTGACCACCAAGCATTGTTATATCTCGTAAACAAGCCATGCAATACAGGAAGATTAGTAAGATGGTTTCTCTTGCTAATGGAATATGATTTTGAGGTTGTGGTAAGGAAAGGGAAGACTCATTTGAGAGCAGATCACCTTTCCAGGCTCACATCGGGAGAAGCCCCACAAGGAGTGTCAGATGACCTTCCTGATGCTTACTTGTTTAATTTGGAAGTGGTGCCGCAGTGGGCTAAGCCATTAGTTCCAGTATTGACGTACGGGCCTAACCACTCAGTAATAGCCACACAAGATAGAGAGGTAGTAAAAGCCCAAAAGTACCACATCATGGGAGGAAGTATGTACAAGCACACAGATCAAGGGATCTTGGCCTGTTGTGTGGAAGAGGATGAGTACGCTAAGTGGTTGCAATTAGCACATGTAGATGCATTAGAGCAACACTACTCAAAACAACGAACCCTACAGACACTAAGGAGACTCGGAGTGCATTGGCCAACTATGGAAGCTGATGTCCAAAAGTTGTGCAAGGAATGCCCAATCTGTTGCACTAAACCACCTGTTGAACATGCCACTCTTTATCAAGTGTCCATAGTGCCAGATTGGAGTGAACCACTAGTATCCTTCCTGAGGACGAAAACATTCCCTCCAGACATGACTCTGGTTAGGAAAAGAAGTCTAGAACAAGAAGCCCTAGAGTACTCACTCATTGGTGAAAATCTTTACAAACGTGGTAAAGACGGTTACCTGAGACTATGTGTCCATGAGAGTGAATATCTCAAGATTTTTGGAAACTGCTCACCAAGGTGTAGTAGGAGGACACTTTGGACCAGATCGGGAGATCAAGGCAATATTATTTGCAGGTTTCTGGTGGCCGACCCTTCACATGGATGCACATACCTATGTGAAACGGTGTGATGTTTGTCAGAGAACTCAGTATCCTATACGCAAAGATGAGATGCCACTGAAACCTATGATGGGTGGACGTGCATTCTCTAAGTGGGGAATAGACTTTGTAGGCCCTATTAATCCCCCAGCCAAAGGTTCACATGCTGAATATATCATTGTGGCCACGGATTATCTCACCAAGTGGGTAGAGGTAAAAGCTACGACAAAGAACGATGCTCAGACTACTGTTAAGTTCTTATTTGAGAATGTATTCACTAGATACGGGCTACCCATAGAGCTAGTTAGTGATAGAGGGACTCACTTCTTGAATGAAGTTATTGAAAATCTGCTCCAAGAATTTTTGGTAGTACATAAGAAGTCTGCCCCCTATCACCCTCAAGCTAATGGCCAGGCTGAGAGCACCAATAAGATCTTATGCAATGTACTGACGAAATTAGTGAACAATAAACGCTCTGATTGGGACAAAGAGCTACACCATGCTGTTTGGGCATACCGAGTCGCCTACAAAACGGTACTCCAAGCCACCCCCTTTCAGATGGTATTTGGCCAAAATGTTGTGTTGCCTCTGGACTTTTTGATACCTACATTGAAGGTAGCACAAGAGCATGACTGGACAGGCCATGAACTCTCCTCTCGAATCTTTGATCTTGAACGTCTAGGCGAAACACGATTGAGAGCGGCTGCAGGGATATATGCAGCTAAGAAACGACAGAAGGCATACTTTGATGCCCACGTTAAGGATAAAGGTTTGAAGACAGGCGACTTAGTTTTAGTTTACACATTGAAGCAACATGCGAGAAAACTGGAGAAGAGAGGCTATGGACCCATGATTATAAACAGAATCTCAACAAGTGGAGCAGTGCAACTAGCCACATTAGAAGGCGACGTTCTCCCGAGCTACATTAGCGGATGCAGGGTCAAGTTGTATCAGGAACCTCTCACAGAGGAAATGCTAAGTCGACTCAATACTGCTAAGAAATGCAAAGAAGAAGAAAAGCGAATTCGAGAAGAAGCCCAAGCAGAAGCATTGGAACGCATCCGGAGAATGAAGTTGAGAAGACAGACTAAGGAGCAACCTAGGACGGATGCCTATGCAGATCAAGGATATCATGTGGCTATGTGTGAAGTTTCAGGTATCAGCGCTCAAAGGATAATTGATCGACGTCCTTTTATAACCTTAGAGATAGGACAAAGAAAGGGTGCAAGGACTGTAAGAGCCTTGATTGACTCAGGTGCAGCCACTAGTGCTGTCAAATTATCTTACTGTCAAGAATCGAGATTAACTGTCAATCCTATAGAAGCATATCTCATAGGATTGGGAGGTGTGGAAACCCCTTGCATGGGCAAGGTGGATCTTCCCATCTCCATTCAAGACGAAGTGATGATAGTCAAAGTATTAGTGTGTCAAGATGAGGACCTCACTGAGCCTCTTGTCTTGGGTCAGGACTGGATCTATGATCATGCAGTCAACCTAAACCTAAGAAGCGGACTTCTTCAGGTATGGGTAAATCATAGCCGAATTACAGTTGAATTGGAAAAGGAGGCACTCAAGGAACTAGGTAAAACACAAACTCCTGGTCCTTCCAGGGGTGCACATGAAGTTGACAATGCTATTCTTGTCCAAAAATGTATGATGCAGAAAGAGGATTGTCTCAACAACGGAGTCAAGGATAAGACGGTACTCCCTTCGTTTCCAAAGGTCAGAAGGATGCAGCAGCCAACGGCAGATCAAATACAGAAGAAGCAGAACACTACCTGTACTAGAGGCCAAAAAAGGAGCAAAGCAGATTGTTTCAGCCGATGAAACAAGTATGGAGGCGAAAAGGCGAACACCCTGTTCCGACCAGGCCAACACCACGACCAAAACCTCTTATTAGTAATCAACAGCACGATACTAATAAGAAGCCTTTCATAAGTTCTTCTGCGAAAGTGAAGTCTATTTGGGTACCCAAGAAGTCAATGAAGGCCAGCCCACAATCACGACAAATCTAGGTGCCTAAGGCTTGCTTGCGGGCTCAAATAGCTACACCAAGGCCAAACCCTGTACAACATGTTTCACTCACGCGAACATCTGAGGCCCAGTCTTACACATCACGCACTAACACGTATTCTTCCATGAGCACAAGTAGAATCACTTATAAATGGGTTCCTAAAAAGCCCCATTTTTCAAGTAAATACCCTATCACACTCCCCAGAGCCTCCACAAAGTCAAAATCAAAACCTATCCATTGCAATTGGCAACCTAAAACTTGTAATAAACCCCCAGACCCCAGTTGTAAATCCATGCCCACCTACTAACTACGTCACTCTCACACCACATCATTCCACTTAGCTCCTAGGTCTAACCAATCCCGAACTACACACACAAGCACCAAGCACTTACTAACCCACTAATCTCTCCCGAACCTCATGTTAATGTTGTAATGGGGACAAAAACGGTTCTCTCTTGTCCTTTACAATGTTAACACATGTTTCTATATTCTCACAGAATCAGGAGGCAAGAAGTAACATGGCAGATACGGCAGGAACTAGCTCCCAGATAGGCACCAGCCCCCAAGTCGTGGATATTGAAAGTCTTCCCGTTGAGGAGGAATTGAAGGAATGCCCTGTAGCATTGAGAGCATTACACGCCATACCGGTTCAGAACCCTCCACAAGGGCACACTATGCCAGTCAGTAAAAACTCTCATTGGTTCAGTGATGTGGCAGGACCCCCTAGGTGAAGGCACTTATATGTGGGAGGCCGAGATAGAATTCAATGGGCGCTGGGGGAGGTATCACTTTTTCACCAGGGAATTTGAGAGACTGCAGAATAATGAAGGACTGAAACCTATATGGAAGAAGGCAGGACTCTACGAGTACTTCAAATTCCAGTTTCCAAAGCCGGATTTTCTAAGATTCTCTTATTTGATTAGCACCCTTACTCCGAGCAAAGACAAAAAGGGATACAGCTCCTTTGTCCTCCCATCTCTCACAAGGGGCAATGAGCTCAAGCGTTTCAAATTAACTATCAACTTGGTAAGGGAAGCTCTAGACATGAAAGGTATGCATATTCCTACGGAGAAAGAGACTATGGTCCCCGACAATATGAAGAACAGGAATCTGACAAAGTTAAAAGACATGGTGGCAATGACGCCTACAATCGCTATTCATTTGCGAATGGTCATGCAACACTTTGCATTTCCCGCCCAGGAGAGGTTCACAATGCCACCTAAAAAGATATGGTTTAGTTTATACTTGGCTGATGCCTTTGATTTGACAATCAACATGCCCCACTGGATTATCGACCAAATCCACTTGGCTCATCAAAGGTGGTATAAAAAACAAAAGTCTGTACTGTATGGATGCTGTGCTCTAACCAGGATTGTGTACAGATGTCTTGCGTATGATGTACCAGTGCAAAGGGCACTCATTTGGACCAGGGTACAAGAGTTTCAGCGCCGATTATCCTCCGCAGGACCACCATCCAAGAAAATGAGAGGCACCGCTCAGATGCCCTGCGCACAACCCCGCGGTGCAACATTGACTCCAGAGACCACTCCACGACTTCCAAGGCGGGTGCAACCCTTCACTATCAGATTACCAAGGCACAGCACTGACGGACCTAATCTGGTGTTCCCACCCGTACCAACCGACCTAGAGTTTCCTCACGGATTCACTTTAGAAGACTTAACTGATGAGGAGGTAGCCAGAATCATTGAGGCTGTTAACGCAGAAGTCGAGGCAGAACAAGCTAGTGGACAACAAACTGCTACAGACCAACCCCATCCCAGACAACCAGAAATCGTCGATGTGGAGGGTGAAGAAGAAGAAGGACAAGAGGAGGAACATGATGGACAATCCGAGGAAGAAGAGCAGGAATATGATCAGGAAGCCCTACAGGTACTTGAAGGTGCCCCCGCTTACACGAAGGCATTGAAGAAGCTCTATGATACCATGAACAGAGTGCAAGAGCAACATAGACTGTCCCTAGCAGCAGGCAAGGCCCTCATGAATCAAATCCTTGAGGAGGAAGGCGTAGACGAGCAATACCGCGCCACGCTTGACATGATATCTGAGGCTTTGGGAGTACCTGAAACGGTGCATACCGCCCTTGCACAAGCACGAAGAACGGAACGAAGATATGGCAGACGCCCCCCTCGAGCAGGAAAGCAGATGAATGTACTAGTATCAGAACCACAAGGCACATCCACAACCACGGGCACCGCACACACTATCCACGATACTGAGGAAACCCATGTATCAAGTGCACCTCCGTCACCCCCGTTGCCACCCCTGCCTCCAACTCCACCACATTCACCTCCCACAACCAGTGTAACCACGACCGTCACCGCCTCAGAGTCCACTACCCATACCGAAGCACAGACCGTCACACAACCCACACACCCTATCTCCACTTCCTTTGTCTATACGGCCACTGAAACAGTAGTTCCAACCGCGGCCACAGAAAATCTCAACCCCCCGATCACACTTTCGGGCAGTTCGTATTCACAATTGCACACACCATTGTACACTTTCACCACTATCACCGCACCCACAATTCCACTATTCACAATCACTCCCACTACTGCATCCATCGTTGATCTTATGGACATCTCCCCCACCTCCGCACCTCTCCCTCCCCCCATGCATCCACCATCTCCCATTCCCCCACCTCCCACTTCACCATTTTCCAACACCACATCCACACTTCCATTTCCCTTCCCCTTTCCCTTCCCTTCTGCATCCAACCCCCTTCCCGCATCCATCCCTATTAATAATGTATTTAATAATATGTATCAGTGTATGTTGCAACCACAACAACACTACCAGCATCTTGACAACCAACATACGCGACTCTTTCGAAGTCATGAGGAACTTCAACTACGCTTCATGGATCTCGAAAGGGAAAAGCGGCTACTACAACAACAGCATACCACCTTTCAGGAACAACACGAACAGTTAGTAGCCAACCCACCCCAGTCAGATGCAGAGGAAAGACAACATATGGATGAATTGCTACACTCCCAGATAACGGAGAATCTCAAACTTAGACGCAACCTAGCCCTCCTACGAAAACACATGTCTACAGCTCTCGAAGAGAATAAACGGCTGCAGAAACAGAATGAAGAGAACTTGGAAGCAGCCATGGAAGGTTCCCCGCAGGAAATCGACCCAAAAAAATTCAAGGCCATTCCCTCAGAAAATATGAAAATTGTGTTAGAAACCCATGCCGACCTCCTGGAGGCCCATGCAGCGTTAGAACGAGAAAGGGATGATCTACTTAAGCATCTGGCGACTCAGCAGGAGTCACCAAGCAAAGCCACAGCCACAGACGACACATCCGAAGAGGTCACAAAACTCAGGGCAGAACTCGAAGAATTACGCAACAAAGTCATGCAATACGAACGTCAACCCTCTCCCCTTATCGAGCCCGAGCCTGAAGATCTAGTGCCAATCGAGATAGAGGAAACTTTTGAAGACCCGTATGTTCCCATGCCTGCACCAGGGGGCAAGCAAACAGAAGAGGGCATGGACACCATAGAGATAGAGGCTCCTGAATGGATGCAGAGGTTAGAGAAAGTGGCCACAACCCATGATGATAGAGTGGCAGTTCAGATAGCATCTATGTCACACTTGGAAGAAGTAGTCATAAAATCGGATTACTTTAGGAATCTCTCCCATCATAGGTGGATCGGCACATCCGACGATTTGTATGTTCCTTTCTGTGTCCTAATGGCGGATTACAATGCGGAAATCAAGAGTCACACATCAAAAGAACCAACCTCGGCTACACAGTTCGCACCGGACGACATCCCAGCAAGTGCCAAGCAGGGCAATATTCATCAACCGATGTGGAGGATTCGTCTACTGGAAACCTACCCAGAGATGGTAAGAACATGGAATAACATGCCTTTGTACATCAAATACAACCCATGCTACTGTCCTGTGTTTCGAAGAAGGTCATGGCCGGAATACACAAAAATGGTGCTGACAAACAAAGGATGTGAGAAATGGCTCAATTATGTTTACTTAGCACCACCCAAAGGCCAACCTACCATAGGATACATGATCTCCACGATTCGGCATTGGGGGGTCAGGTTTAAAAATGTACCAGATGTCATGGCCCAAATGTGCCTTAAAATTTTTGAACTCATGTTGGTTACCTTCAGGACTTTCAAAAATGTCAAGGAGCCCCATCTGTTAGCTCTTGGATTTAATGAAGGTAATCAGGACCTCGTCTACGACATGAGTGCAACACCATCTATTAATGTTGTATATGCATGGCACGCGCGCATCAAGTATCTACCAGCCTGCTTCAAACAGACGTTTGAAGAAATGTTCGTCACGGGATTCCGGGAATATCATTCAGAGATATTCATTCCCAAACCATCACATTTATTGCAGTTGTTTGTAGTGGAACAAGCTCTTCATTCAGAAAAGTTACGTATACCACATCCAGAGGTTCTCGGGCCGGTAGATTGGGATGCTTTACTCATGGACTTGGCCAAAGGGTTGCGGATTACAGAACATCACTTAGCACAAGACGTTGTTGAGTACTACATCCAACGACCCACCCAACAAGGGTCTGTCAGGGATGACAGACGCGAGAGGGGGGGGTGTTGGAACTGAAGGACTCACTAGGCAAGGAAGCTTAAGAAGGGAGTCAGAGAGAAGAGAAAGTACAAGCAGACAGAGCAATCAACGACGATCTGGCAAGTAGGCCAATATTTTTTCAAGACATTTATGCACATAAGAGAGGTGGACACAAGGAGAAGGAGCAAGTAGGGAGCTCCAGGAAATGTATATCAAAATGTTAGAAGAAATCCCTACAACAATAGTGATTTTCATCACTAAAAACCCTTGTAAATACCAGTTCACATTTTTGTAGCTCCATTTTGTGCAAGCCAAGGAGTCCTTGAGCTTGAGGAGCTTTAGAAGTATCTACCTGTCAGTTTTCACATTTTTTAGACTTCGTTTGAACCTCCAAATAGGGTAGAGAACCTAATTTTTAACTAGGCCGGACACTAGGTCTCGACAAGGCCAAAACCTAGTCAAAAACTATAAATAGAGCTAGAGAGCTCATTTTTGAGGTTAGATTGTAATTGAAATGAACTTGTAAGAGCTTTTTGAAAGTAATCTAAGAACTCCATTGCTTCTCACTCTTTGTCTTGCCGTGTGTGCGCTTGTGTGTGTATGTGTGTGCATGCTTGTGTGCTTCTCACTCATGCACTTGTGCCTCCACTTGCTCGTGGTCTTCATACCATCCTCACGTCTTCCCGGATTGACATTAAAGGAGGTGCTACTCATCACTGAGCTACACCTTGGCTTGCACAAAATGGAGCTATGGATTACAAAATGGGGTTTTCTATGTTACATATGTTACAATAGTGATAAAAATCACTGTTGGAGGTTTTTGGAAAGTATTTGAAAACATAATTCTTTGAAAAAAGATTTGACTGGCTCCCTGCTCCGTCGTTACATGCTTCCACATCTTCTATGCCTCTGGCTGCTTCCAACAAATACATATGAAAAAGGGACAACATCAAATAAAGTCTATTTGATGAGAAAATTATATGACCTTCGTATGAAGGACACATATAGCGTTGTTGCTCATCTAATAAGTTTGATGAAATATTCTCTCAGTTACAGGCTCAGAAAATGGATATGGATGATGAAATGAGAGCAGTATTGTTGTTATGCACCTTGGCATCATCATGGGATACGTTTTGCACAGTTATTAGCAATAGTGCACCTGGTGGTAAACTCCTCTATGATGACATATGTGGAGCACTCTTGAGTGAGGAGATTCGTAGAAAATCTATGGTTGGCACTCAGAGTGGAGATGCATATAATGTTCGTGATTCTTACCAAGGAAAGAATCAACAACATGGCAGGAGCAAGAACAAGGAAAAGAATGGTCAACGGAATAAGAGTAGAAGTAAATCAAGGAAGACGAATATCCAATGCCATTATTGTCGTAAAAAAGGACACATGAAGAAAGACTATTATGCATTAAAGAATGCTAAAGGTAAACGACAAAATGTTGTTGGGCATGTGAAATAGTTACCTGCACCATCTACTTCGATTGTGAAGATTAAAGAAATTAATGCTATTTTTGATGATGCTAATGTGTTGACACTTGATAGTACTGTGCCAACTGAGGCTCTTATGGCTGATTCTCTTTCCCACACCTGGCTACTAGGTTTTGGTGCTTCTTTCCATGTGACACCACATAGAGAATGGTTCTCTAATTATGTAGCAAAGTCTCTTGGTACCGTGAGACTTGGTGACTCTTACCAGTGTGATGTTGTGGGGACTTGAGATGTGGTTGTGCAGTTCATTGATGGTTCAAAATTTACTATGCATAATGTATGGCATGTACCTCAGTTATCACGCAGCTTGATGTCAGTTGGTCAACTTGATGACCTTGGTTACAAGGTATTCTTCTACGCTCAGTCCTTTCGCATATCAAAGGGCAATATGGTTATTGCAAACGGAAGCAAAGTTGGCTCACTTTATCCTTTATTTGTATCACAGAAAGAACACTTGTTAGCTGTTACTGAATAGCCTATGGCTTGTATTTGGCATGGTCGTTTGGGCCATATATCTCATAGTGGAATGGAAAATCTTTCTCGTTCTAGCTACTTACCCGTGTTATCTTTCTCCGATTTTTCATTTTGTGAGCATTGTCAATATGGAAAGCAAACCAAAAATGTGCATAGAACACACATTGACTCTTCAATTCAGCCTTTAGATCTAGTTCATACAGATGTGTGTGGTCCTATGCTGACTAGGTCCTTAGGTGGTTCTCTTTACTTTGTCACTTTCATAGATGATGCTACTAGAAAAGCTTGGGTATATCCTATCAAATCAAAGGATGACATATTCCCTACTTTCAAAAAATGGCTTCATTCAGTTGAGACTGAAAAAGGAACTAAGCTTAAGGCTTTACGTTCAAATAATGGGGGTCAGTATACCTCACATGAATTTAGCCTTTTCTGTCAGTCTAGAGGGATTCGTAGAGAGTTTAGAGCTCCTTATACCCCAGTGCAGAATAGTGTAGCTGAGAGGATGAATAGAACTATTCAAGATAGAGTAGTCTCTATGTTGCATCATGCAAACCTCTCACAAGGTTTTTGGGCAGAAGCAGTATTGACTGCAGTTCATGTGATTAACCTTTCACCTAGTACTGCCAAAGGTCTCAAAGTGGCACAAGAGTTATGGACAGGGAAGCCACCATATTATGATCATCATCGAGTTTTAGGGTGTGAAGCATATGTTCATATACCCAAGAATCTTAGACAAAAGTTGGACCATAAATCAAAGAAATGCATTTTTCTTAGATATTGTCGATAAGGACAATTTGGATATCGCTTATGGGATCCTAAAACACGATTAGTGATCAAAAGTAGTGATGTCATTTTCAATGAGTCCAAGATGCATAAACAACCCATTAAGAAGGTTGAAGTGAGAAGAGTGGTGTTAAAGGATACTATCCTCCGGTTAGCATGCATAAAAATGCTGCACATCGGGATGTTCAAGAGAATGTCCATTCAGATCAGTATGCACATATTCCTATTCAGCAACAATTGAGACGTTCTGCACATGTCTCGCATCCACCTGATAGATATGTTCTAGATTTAGATTTTGTTATGCTAACAGGTGCCGGTGAGCCCTCTTGCAACAAAGAGGCTATGCAGATAGAGGATCATGTCAAGTGGGAGCGTGCCATGAAGAGTGAGTTGGATTCTATTCACAAGAATGGTACTTGGGATTTAGTACCTTTGCCAAAGGGTAGGAAAGCTTTACCATGTAAATGGGTATAATCTGAAATTCACATCAGATAGTGCTTATCCAAAGTATAAAGCATGACTTGTTGCAAATGGTTTTAAGCAAAAACATGGTGTTGATTTCGAGCAAATCTTCTCTCCAATGGTCAAGATGACTACCTTGCGCATGTTGCTTGGATTCATTGCAATGGAGGACTTAGAGCTAGTCCAAATGGATGTGAAAACTGCTTTCTTGCATGGAGATCTTACAGATGAGATCTATATGGAACAACCAGAGGGTTATGTAGTTCCTCGCAAGGAAAGTCTAATTTGTAAGCTTAAGAAGAGCTTGTATGGACTTAAACAGTCCCCTAGACAATGGTACCAAAATTTTGATACTTTTATGAAGTATCAAGGCTATTCCCGAAGCAATGAGGATCATTATCTCTACACAAAGAGATGCTCAGATGGCAGCTTGATATGATTGATATTTTATGTCGATGATATGTTGATTGTTGGGAACTCCTCTTATGATTTGTCAATTCTCAAAAAGAAGTTGAGTCAGACATTTGATATGAAGGATTTGAGGGATGCCAAACATATTGTTGGCATGCGCATTACTCGTGATAGGAGCAAAAGATGGATATACTTGTCTCAAAGTGAGTACATATCCAAAGTACTTCACAGGATCAATATGCAGGGTGGAAACACATTGAGTACACCTTTACCCACATATGTGGAATTGAGCAAGGATGGTTGCCACAAATCAGATGAAGAAAAGGAATTCATGACCAAAATTCCCTATCAATCTGATGTTGGTAGTCTCATGTATGCTATGGTAGCTACGAGATGAGACATTGCATTTGCATTGGGAGTTGTGAGCAGAGATATGTCTAATCCTGGCAAGAAACATTGGGAAGCGATCAAGATGATTTTAAGATATCTGAGTGGCACTAAGGACAAGTGTCTATGCTTAGGTAGAGGAAAAGCATCCATTATTGGTTACACAGATTCTGATTATACTAGTTGTGTAGACAATCATAAGTCTACATCAGGGTACATTTTTCATTTTGTTGGAGGTGCTATCTCTTGGAGATCTCGTCTTCAAGAATGTACAGTTGTTTCCACCACAAAACCAGAGTATGTTGTAGTGAGTGAGGCATCTAAGGAACCCTTGTGGCTTTCTTGTCTTGCTTGTGATATGGGTTTACCTCAGCATGTACCTCGTTTGCTCAGTGATAGTCACAGTGCCATCGTTTTGGCCAAGAATCCGATCTATCATGCAAAGACCAAGCACATTGAGGTGAGGTATCACTTCATTAGAGATTGCTTAGTTACTGAGTGCATTATAGTGGCTTGGTCAGTCACACACTGTAAGTTCGACTGCATTTGTAAGACCTAAGAAGTTTGTCTTCTTGCTCCCTGTGTACTGTGTTTTTTGCATATTCAGTAGCCTCTGCAAAGTATTGTGTGTAACCTTAGGAGATCGGTTTTCTACCCCAAGGATATTGTCATGGAGCTCTCGAGAAGGAGAGCACACTGTGGTGCATTGACATCGAAATACTTCATCAGACTTTATGATATGTGGAACGTCTTCCTTCATAAAATTAATACCTGTTTTTGAAACAAAACTTCTGAACCCTTTTTATTAGCATTGTGCACATGCCAATAGCTTTTCCTGTCATTCCTCAACTTCCCAAAAATCTATAATAAGGTTAGCTGATCTATCATAAAAACCTTGTTGAAAGCATTTAGGATTCATAACCTTCTGCAACATAATAAGTATCTTCTTCTATTCCTCTGCAATACTAATCTGATAGAACCTGAATCTTTGACTTACTTCTTCTAATGTTAAAGAACTTTCACAAACAAAGGATAGACAACTGACTCATAAAAACTCAAATCTTCATGATCATTCAAGATCATCCAAGATTGTACAAGATCTATCAAGATCTTACAAGATCATATGAGATCATCCAAGATCAATGATCTCTCCAACAAAATACCTGTGTAGAATCTCCTCTTATCAAACCTTCATGAATAAATGTTTGATTTGCTACTTGAATGTCTCTAAGTATCCATGCTTCTTACATAAAGTTGTAAAACTTTTCTTCAACTAGATCGTTTCCAAGAATCTGCAATTCTTACTTGAAACACAAGTGGACAAACTCTTACCTTGAGAACTCCAAAAGCTGCAGGTTTGATACTTCATATTCTTCTTGGGTGAAATGTGACAGTATCTACTTGACTTTCTTTTGGCTAACTCCACTTTTTAATCGAGTGATAGGATCTGATGGAACAACTTTTTGAATACAAGCATGTATCCAAAAGTCAAGGTAAACATAGAAAGTAGATTCTCCATCTGACTAGTACAACAAAAATCTGAATTTTCTGAAGTTTTCTAAAAATACTGAATATGAGGTAACTTTTCCAAACATAAAACCTCAACCCAAGTCTTCAACATCTGCTACAAAAAACTTTTTTTACCTCAAGAGTTAGATAAAGAAGAAATATACTTCTCTGCAACTTGTCATATACCAAGTAGCTTTGAATTGACACTCCAAGAATTCTTTGAGGGAACATATAGCTGCCTGCTCAAAATCTTCAACTTGTATATAACTCATACATATGAGTCAAAATATACAAGTTGCCTTTCTTTCTCTCAATGCAATTCTTTGTCAAAATTTACTAACATGACCAAGTATAATGCAAAACAAGAAACTGCTTTTTCTTTATACTATCTTCTTCACAAGATGTTCTCGTAGACTTGTCTTTGGGTGTAGAGGATAAAGCAGGAGAAGTATATGGAAAATATGAGAGAAAAGGAAATCTTACTTTTTTTTTGGAAATATTGGACTTTCTTCTTCTGCATCTTTCTTCCACCTGATGATGTCATCATCTTCAAACTTTTCTTCCATACTTTTTGTTCTCTCCATCTTGAAGTAGCAAGCACTCTTATCTTCTTCAAATGAATTTTTCTCTTTCTCTAGTGCTAAGAGTAAGAGACAAAACAAACATGGTATACAAATGGAAGTGAACATAGAATCATGTTTTATCATCTCCTCATATCCTTGAATCAAAACTTTGTTTCAAATATGACTGATATGACTAAATTCACCAACCTTTTGGCTTAATGTTGAATTACCTCTCTAGTTACCTCTCTAGACTATCTAGATCAAATTTTGTACCTGGATATCCAACCAACTTACAACACAAGATTGGCTGAAAACAAAACTCATCTCATCTCCAAATTTGTCTTCTTAGATGAGATTTCTTGCCATGAAAGAGATTTATCAAAACTCATCTAATCTCCTTGTTCTTGAAATTTTTGATGTAGCTAATACTTTAACTTTCAAAGACATGAAAGTGTATAAAAGCAATCCTTCAAATCTCTTCATAACTGCTCTTCTAAGATATGTCCTCCAAATGATAATCTGATAGTAGAAACTGATACCTGTGATTTGATGTTGATATGGTTCCTTCATCTTCTCCAAACCATTGTTTTTCCTTGAATTTGAAGTAGCCTTCTCTTCATCAAGTCTTGGTCTTCAAATAATACTTCTATAAGTATTTTCATACTCTTCCAAAAGTATTTGGCTGCTAACACATCATCAACTTCATACTTCCACACTGATGAATAAACATGTGACTAAATTGTCTAATTCTCAAATCTCTACTCATCTAGATTAAGTGTGTATGACAAATGTCAAATGTTAGAAGATGCTATTAAATCATATGTTGTAAACCTGGAAGTGTGGGAACCTGTGAATCTGAGAGCTTGAATGCTTTGATACCAAAACCCTAAAGCTCTGATACCAAATGTTGGAAATTTAGTAGGCCCATAACTAATACCATAGGTCCAAGTTCCATAGGTCTAGGATTTACAACATAAATTTCAGCAATCTTCCAATATTGAAAAAACATGAACATACCCCACTTAATCATACAAATGATGAGACAAAGATAGAGAAAGATTAGAAAACATGTGTAAAGTGTTACATAAGCCACTGCTTACTCACACTATCATATATACAAATGTTCGAATTTACAATGTGAAAGCAAAACTCTCAACCACTCTATGTGAACAGAAATAGATGGAAGAGTGTATATACAAACGTTACAAGAATATTCAGATGTATGGATAAAAATCTGAATATATATGAGATGTGTGACCTAATAGGTTGTAGAAGCGTGAATATGAGTGAGAGAAAGAGGAAGGATCAGTGCGAAACTAATAATTAGCAAACCCTCATCTAACTTTAGGCTATGAACTACCCTAAGTCAGATACGTGTGTGAAAAGATCACATACTTATAAAAGTAGCAAAGAATGCTAACAAGTTCAGTGCCAGAAATCATCAAACTCTTATGAACATACCTTCTCAAACACCTCATCCAAATATGCATAAATCATACATGTACTGATTCTCTTGTACCTATGCCAAAAAGGACTCCTCTTGATATGGATGCCACTTCCATATACTTCAAGTAGTACATATGTGCATAAAGAGAATATGTACCTGAATTCTTAACATAGGATGTAAATCTTATGTTAACCACCATCCAATGTTCTTGAAGTAAATCGAAATCTTCATGTAGAAGACAATCTTCAAATACATTATGTAGATGACTGATCCACACCACCAAGCTGCTGATAGGTAAGTCCTCTCCATAAGCAAGAGTGTGAGCACACTCTTCTTCTCCAAGAAGAACTCCATAGCTGCTCCTCAACATGCTCCAAGATAGCACCATGACTGCCCCATGTGCTAAGAGCACCACCTCTATTGAGGTACCAAACCTAGCATTGAACTAGGTGTAGGATACTCAAAGTAACCTCAAAGTATTTCTTATATTGGCCTCAATGTTCTCATGCATTGAAATAAAGCTACCATAAAAAGCACTTCTCATGAAGCAAATCATAGCGATCTACGAATAAAACAAAAAAAATAAAACACCATGTTTTGTCAGTTCGCGTCCGCCGCCATTTTGAAAAGCATAAAAAAACTTTGTGATCTCGTTGTCTGCCATCCGTGGGACTCAAACCCATCTGGGGTTGATGGGAGGATTATCACTTAGCCACGATGCATGGCGCTTCTTGCTTATAGAGAAGCTACAAGAACTCTCCAAATCCTGTATTCTCTTAACAATATGGACTATTGAGACATTTTTTTCCAACAAAGAAGAGGTCAGACTCATTCAACAGCATTTCTACTTTCCCAACATGCACTGCCACAGAGCACCTCAAAAGATTATAGTACAACTCTTATCTCATGCAACAAAACAAATTGGTAATCAAGTGAACTTGACGCCCTACATCCAAGAGCACTTATTCAAAGCAAAGAAGCAATGGGGCCACAAGAAGTTCTTGAATGGAAGTGTAGCATTGACTATTCTGATCTACCATGCCTTAGGTATGCGGGAGTACCTTAAAGGAAATGCCTTCATCAATGGAGATGGCAAAATATGCAAAGTTGGCCACCATTCCAAGAAAGAAGAAGGGAGTAAAAGTGACTAAAGAGGCAAGAACAAGCTCTCAACCCAGAATCACAGGAGCGAAGAGATTAAGAGAAGTATTAAAGGTAGAAGAAGCATTTCTTGCTTCAAAAAGCATACACGTACTTCCAAGAACCACAATCGACAACACGAAGCCCATCACGGAAGAAGAATTAAAGGATGCTATGGAAGAAATGCACAGATATATGGAAGAACAGGTAAACCTGCCAGTACAAGGGCACCACTATCATCAATCTCATGTAGAAACTTTGCAGGAAAAGAGGTTGACAAAAGTCCATAGATACACAGAATTGGGATTAATGACCTCTAGTTCATCTTTGGAGGCTCAGGAAGATCATGAACCATCCCTAATTAATGTGGATATCAAAAGTGAATCAAACGATGATGGTAAATGGGATGAGTTAAATCAAGTAATGGAAACCTTTGAAGTGGAAGGTACAAAAATAGATAAGACGCTAGACAACACAGTCTCGGACACACCAAAGAAAGGATCATCACAAGGAGAAATCCACACATTAAGAACGAATGAAGAAACAATGATCCAAATTATAGAGACTCACTTGGATGGAGAGACTATGTTGAAGATGCCAAAGAAAGAAAAAGATTAGGAAGATACAGAAGAGCAAGAACCGTTCACACCTGTCAGGATTGTAGCATAGCCTTCTCCACTGGATGTGGCATTTCAAGAAAATGCTATGAAGTCTACAATTCATGAAGAAACAGAAAATCAGATACATCTTCAAATTAGACAACCACATAATGAGACAATATATGTCGATAAGGGAAAAGATGTACTCATGGGTGAAGCACCAAGTATTCCAAAGACATGGCTGAACGTGGATGTGGCTCAACTTAAGCCCAAGCAGATGATACAAACAGCCATGGATACTCAGCAACAACTTATAGAGGCAGATAGAAATTATGACAAGGCTATAATGGAACGCAATCAATTCAAGGTACTAAGTGAAAAGCTATCTGCACAAGTGATCCAAGTTCAACAAGCACTTACCACCAAGGAAAAAGAAGCAAACAAAGCTATGGAAAAGTGCAATGTGCTAGCGGCTGACAATCAAAAACCACAAGACTAGCTCAAAGAGCTTCAAAGTAAATATGAAGTTGGTGAAGCCAAGAAGGCATGCATGAGTGCCAGAGGTAAACTACTGGAATCACAAATCAAGGTATACATGGAGGAAGTAGGTAACCTAAGAAATAGAAATAAAGAACTTATGACTACCATTTTGTGCAACCAACTGATAGAGGCACAAGAAGTCACACCAAACAATACACAAGCATTGGAAGCACAAATGGCAAGGTATGAAGATCAGCTAAAACAAGAGAAAACCCTAAGAGAAGAATGGGAAAAGAAATACATGTATGATACTAATGAACTCAAGAAAAGGTGGAAGGTGGCAGAAAACAAACTTCTTGCTCAATGTAATGAAGATGCAGATCAAATGGCTGCAATAGGAGAAGAGCTCCTAAAGAACAAGGAAGCAATCACAAAAGCGGCTAATGAAATCAAGGAAAAATATGAAATTATTGAAAAGTTAAAGACTCAGATAGCACAGCAGGCTACAATGGGGGCACCAATAGTTCTAAGCTCCCAAGCAGCTACTGTGGAGACTGAGGTACGTCCTCTTTCTCCCCCCCATGCATCATTCACCTATAAAGGAGGAAGCAGAGCCAACCACTGATAGACATAAACGGGCTATTGCAGAACTAAGTCATCATGAGAGGACACTACTGGTGTCCCAGCTTACAGAGCAGTTTGAGGAGCAGGTAGTAAAGGTAATGAAAGAGGCAAAGATCAAAAGTAAAAGCTTAGAACAAATTTTGAGGCCATTCAATGTACCTTACCGACTGTTAAAAGAAGAAACTAGACAATATATCAAGAAAACTACAAATAAAGAGCCCGATCATGATCTACAATTCAGCATGAACACATTTTCGTCTACGCAAGAAGAATTTGACAAGGCAGATCTGGTATGGAGACGAAAGTTTTTAGAGAAAAATTCGACTTTAAGGGTGCACTGGGAGTCAGTACCATATGTGCTACAAATAAATCGATCTTTTTGCCCAGTCCCTCGAAGATGAACTTGGACGCAATAGAGTGGAAACAAAGAATCACAACCAGGACGTTTCAAGGGGAAGCTGTACACAAAGGATTCCTCATCAGATAAAGTAACAAATTGTCTGAGAATCCTAGTTGCTTCCTCCTCCACCAGGTGCATGTGATGGAAAGAAATGAACAGGCTAAATAAAAGCATCAGGACCCAGAAGATGTGAAGAAAGATTTAAAGGTAAAACCTTTGAAGCATCAACCAAAAGACAGAAACTGATGCAAGGTTGACAAAATGAGGCATGCGGTGGAAAGAAGTAAACAGGCTAAAGAAAAGCATTGGGTCCCGAGTTATGGTCAATCCCTTAAAAAACATAATATATTGCCTCTGAACCTTTGAGGCCTCGACAGGTGCATGTGGTGGTCAACAATAAAGATGCTATCAACAAAGAACCAAACCCACTATAGAATCAAAGCCATACACAAAGAAGCAAAGCCTATCAAGGGATGATAGAGACAAAGGGGGGGAGAGTATTGCACACATTAGGCTATAACACCAAAGGACCAGGTCCTGAAGAGTGGAAACAAGGAATCACAACCAAGACCTTTCAAGGGGAGGCCATACACAAGGATTCTTCATCGGATAAAGTAACAAATTATCTAAGAACCATAGTCGCTTCCTCCTCCACTAGCTGCATGCAGCGGAAAGAAATTAATAGGCTAAAGAAAAGCATCAGGACCCAGAAGATGTGAAGAAATATTTAAAGGTAAAACCTTTGAAGCATCAACCAAAAGATAGAAATTGATTCAAGGTTGACCAAATGAGGCATGCAGTGGAAAGAAGTAAACAGGCTAAAGAAAATCATCGGGTCTCGAGTTATGGTAAGTCCCTTGAACAACGTAATCTATTGCCTCTAAACCTTTGAGGCCTCAATAGGGGCATGCGGTGGTCAACCATAAAGATGCTATCAAGAAAGAACCAAACCCACTATAGAATCAAAGTCATAGACAAAGAAGCAAAGCCTGTCAAGGGATGATAGAGACAAAGAGGGGGAGAGTGTGACAGAGTAAAGAAGCACAAAAGAGGAGCCCCCAAAAAATTTTCACATTATGAGCATAATTTTTCTTCTTCAAAATCCTATGAAAATCCCTTGAAGCTATGTAAATGCACTACAGGAGTCCTCTAGATGCATAAGCACCAATCATTGTATCATAATCCTTGTAGAATATTAGGAAATTTGAAGTTAGTCAATAAAAAGTGTCGGTCTCTTGTGTGAAAGGACCAATTTTAAGGCACATGTATATAAGTCACAAAGTGACTCTTGTAAAGAACTTTTTGCCATTGTGAGCTTTGAAGAAGAGTTTTCGAATTTGCTTCTTTCATGCTGATTTCCTTCTTCTCCAAGATCTTTTGTGTGTGTATAATGCTTGAAATGTATGTGTAGGATTGTTGTCTACCCCTTCCCACCGCTTTTGAGTTGTTGTAGTGTGTGTGTGAACCATAACGAGTTGTGGATCAGGTGTTGGTGTTTCCTGCCATTCACTATTTTGCTCATAACTTGAAGCACATTTGTTAGATTTGACTAAAAAATGACCATTAGATGCATCTCGTTGAGAGCTTTGAAATGAACCTAATTATATTCTGAGTTTGAGCTGAGAGAAAAGTTCGAATTTTTGCTTACTACTATAAATGGTATTGCGACATGCATTTTCAAAGAGTTAGTGAGTTGGAGAGGTAGTTAAGACTACTCACATGCATTGTGGCTTAGATACTTCACTTACCATCATGTGTGCACATGTCTTCATACACTTGGTATGTCTAATTCCACAAATTGATCATTAAATGTGTATTAATCCACCACTATATGCACTTGTGGGGCGATTGAGGTATGGTCTCATCGACACAAGTCCCTAAGACTTCACGACTTAGGTACACACCATCCCATCACAATCCATTGATCCCATTGCAATTGGCTCACACCATCGTGATGGTCCCACCGCATCGTAATCCCTCAAACCATCATGATTGGTTCACACCATCACGAGTGCTACACATCGTCCTAATAGTGACCCACTATCGTGTGCTAGCTGGACCATCACAATGGTCTAAGACCATCACGATTTCCTTGGACCATCATGAAAGTCCACTGGTTTCATAGAAATTAGGGTTTTGTGATTTTTTTATCACTTTTTTCCAATTTTTTGAAATTAATTAGGTGTTTCTAGGAACTTCTATGCCAACAGTTGCAGAAACCACAAAGATACAAGTAAGAATCAATGCTAAGAAGGCACTTGACCTAATTGAGAGCACACTAGGGGACATACCTAGAGCAGAATCCAAGTTAGGAAGTCACTAAATCCACCTATTGTCAATTTCATTTTCGATAAGGCATACACATAGAAATCGGACTTAGGTGATGATAGAACATAAGTCAAAGAATTCTAAGGGATTCAAGTCCAAGAATAATCTCATAAATACAAAAACCAAAAGCGAAAAGAACATAAGATTAATGTCACAACATCCAAGCAATGAAAAGTTACACCTGACGAGCACCATTTGGACAAGACAAAAACCAAAAGGAATTTAAAGACAACAAGTGATTAATACATAAAGGAACATTGATATGTGCATGTACATTGGTTAACAAGGGGGATCAAATTCATAAACCTTAGGTCAGGAAAGCCTATATGCATAGCAGATTGGTGGAATGTTAGATCATCTGAAGCCAGTGTTAATCTCACAGCAAGATCTTGGGCACAATAGTTGAGTGACTACCCCTACATGGTGAGCTCAGATATGAGTGATTCAGAGATGTATTTTACCATGGAGAAATCTAGAGGTGAAGAGGGACTTGCTCATTTACAATTACCAGAGGGTCTTAATAGATCAAGAGCACAAGGAACAAGAACCTAGGATGCCCCGAGGAAAATTGGTCTTATCAAGGATCATCACCCCTAAATGGATGCCCCAAGTCAACACTAGCATTGAGCTCTTTGTGAATAGAGAGACAGAAAAGGCCTTCTAGAGCTTTAGACCAAATAAGCCTAGCAATGTTTCTGGAATGGTTATCTATGAATTCAAGGATCCAAAAATCCCAAGGAAGATCATTTATCTTGATAACACTTCAGAAAGGGTGTTTACAATGAGGGAACATAGTAGACATACTTCTATGTGGAAATTTGAACCCATATCTCCTTCACAAAAATCTACTAATCCCCATAACCAACCGAGGGCAAGAGCTTTGCATGTACTAGGCACTCACAATGAGAGATCCAAAGAGCAACCACAAGTGAGCTTCGTACACACTATAGGAAGAGATAGACAAGGAGTGGAGACATAGGATAGAATGAGAAACATCGAGGACACAATCCCCAAAGGGGTAGGGATGATTTTCCCTTGCCTGGACCCAGAGAGCACCCAAGGATTTTAAGGCCAACACAACTAGTAAAGTCCATGAAGAACTACTTTGATGGAACAAGTGACCCATATCACCATGTTGTAGAGTTTAAACAAGTCTTGAGGGCAGAACAACTGGAGGACATGTTCACTCAATACAATGCTTTTGGACTGACTTTGAAGAATACCACCCTCATGTGGTTCGAACCTTTGCAACAAAGAGAATTTAGGGATATCCATCATTTGCTTGAGACCTTCATCACAAAGTTTTCTAAGAGTAGGATCAGACATAATACCTCATCATTGATCCATAGTTTCAAGCAGACCCCATAGGAGACTATAAGGGTAGCAGGACATAGGTTCAGGCAATATATAGAGAGATGTCCAATCCCATAGTTGCCTAGCCAAGCTAAACAAGTATCCCTATTTTTAGATGGCTTGCTAAGTGCAAAGCTACAATCATATGTTTACCTTAAGGAACCCCAAACTTTAGAACAATGCATGAGAATCTACATAGACATAGAGGATAATTTGGGAGGTGAGTTGGAGCTTTCTAAAATCTATAAGGATTTTGATTGCTCAACCAATCTCTCATATAAACCCTCTACCTCCATAGCAGATTTGGTGGAGTGAGTGGCTCAAAAATTAGGAGTGTCAAGTAAACAAATCCCTAGAATGGTCTCCACTAAACATTGTTATACTTGTGGATGGCTCCACATGTCCAATGTGTATCCATTAATGATTCCTAAACTAGGAAACATGACTGCCCACTATTGCTCAATTGAGAGAAAATACACAAACCACACAACTCAAGACTATCCATATAACAAGCAGGCAATTAGGCAAAACTATTCCTAGCCTTATCCATAGCCAGGTAGATGCAGGGCCAATACCAACAGTAGCCATACTATAGGCCCCCTCAAGACTATCAACCACAATATGAGGCACAACCTAGACCCCTACCAGTGCTAGGAAAACAACCACCGCCCCTTGCCAATGTGATTTCAGTAAAGTATGCAGTAGTTGAGGATAACCTTAATAGGTCGTTAGTACATAAATCTGCACCGATCACAAAAAAGGACCCCAATGCCCAAAGTTTCAATTCTACAAATGGAGAGAATCCACCTAAATACTATACAGAATCCGTAGAACATGCAAAAATTTCCCCATATGAGGAACCCACAATGGAATCTAATTAGGAACTTGAATATGCTAATGTGATGTATGCCAATCCCAATCCTAGACCCCAATTCAGACAAGTAAGACCTTTGAACCCTAGAGGACCCTATTTTAGGTGTCCAGGAGATCACTTCATAAGGGAATGCCCACATCCCCCATCAGCTAGAAAGCCACACTATTTCACCATTCAAGGTTATTGCTCCGAGTGTGGTAAAGAGAACACCATACAAGAATGTCTCGAAAACCCAACCAATGCTTCCAAGATAACTCCTATTAATGTGATAGGCATTGTGCATACATCAAGTGGGTCTATACCAACCTATGTGCCCATTCAAGTAGTAATGAGAGCCCAAGCTTTACAATAAAACCAACACATAGAATAAGAAAAATCCTCGAAGTGTAACAGAGTTGGAGACTCTAGTGGAAAGAACACAAAATTCTATAAAGACTCATGAGAAAGAAGTAAGAGAAATTGGAATAAGAAAATAGCTAAGTTGGAAGGAAGTTTCAAAGAGATCAAGGCAAAAATCCTAGAATTAGCCTCCCAAGACCCAATACAAATGCCCAAACTACCTATGCATGGAACTGTTCTAGCAGAACCTATCCAAGAAAACTTGGACATGATGTTGAAAGTTTATCACGCTAGGATAAGAGACCGACCAAATGCAAAAGAAGTGGACAAGAGTTATACCAGAGTAGACATAGAAATAGAAAGAACTAAGCTCCACATGATAATGGTTGAAATAGCCCAGACCATGTTCAAAGAAACCCAATATGTTAACTAGAGTAATCTAGTTAAGCATGAGTTGCATTTTCAAGGACTGATAGAGAGATTAGAACAATTGGTGTCAAAGGCAGATCACGTAGAACTCGAAAAGGCTCCTTCCATTAGGAGCTTACCAAGAGGAGTCTCACCTGTAGTGTCACAAGTACCCAACTCTACCAGAAGTGGAGTTTCCCCTTCAATACACAAGTATTCACAAGAATTCTTGAGACAGATTCAAGAAGAGAAGTAGAGGCTACAACAAGGATCTCAACCTAGATAGGTATTTTCCTCTTCCCCTTCACTTGCATCTCCAATATTGTCTAAGGGTATCTTTGGCACCTTTTCTCTCGATCCATTATGAGAGCAGGCATTAGGAACTTTGGGCAATTGGATAACTATGTGCTTCAAAAAACCAGGTTTTACTTTCAAAAGTTCTTCTAACATAAGATGGCACTACACTTTAGTGTTCTTTACTACCCTCATGTTCCTAGGGAGAATTGAATCCTAGTTTCTTACCATGATGGTGGTAGCTCTCATTTGAACAAAATTTGATTTCCATGGGCTAGTGAAGCGAGATAATTCTTGTAGGGAATTGGATTCAAAATCCATTTGCTCACTTGATTGGTCCTTACCCATCTCCTACCAAGGCTACACCACCAAGGCCATTTTAGACTCAAGAGCAAGGTGGCCATTGCCACCACCTTTATGGAAAAGATGGGGCAAGTCAGCTCTAAGACCTATGAGAATGAAGTTACAAATGGCCAATGTCCATATAGAGAAGCCTTTGGGTTTCCTATAGGGGATTACTCTCACCACTTGTGGTGTTGACTTTGAGCACACCTTTTCCATATGTGAGTTTGGAAGGAACCATGCCTATGAGATGATCTTGGGATGACCCTTCATGAGGCAAATGCAAATAGTGTAGGATTGGGGAACCAATTCTTTGTATCTGTAGCACCTAGGAGTAACCACAAAAATCAATCTCAAAGATTATTCTAGAGTCCATCATCATGGATCCATTTTGCTCTTTAGAGGAGGAATATCTTGGTAGAAGACAAAACCCCTGATCAAGTTGAGTGTAGCCAAGAGAAGATGCTAACTCAACTAGCTGAAACCAAGCTTGAAAAGAAGGAGCAAATGAAGTCTCCCACATAAGATGAGGAAGGAGAATCACTATTTTGCCAAAACTTTTTAAGAAATATGAAGTTGAGCATAGAAAAATCATGGTGAAGATGCCCAAAGAGCAGCCTTTGCATGAGAAGCTTATGATAACAGAGAAAAGACCAAGAAGATTGTAGTTATAGTGGAAGAAGGAGAAGAGAAATGTACATACATACGAAATGATTTGAGAGAAGAGGAGGATGGAGAAATTATTGCCTTACTAAGAGATTATAGGGATGTTTTTGCTTGGAGCTACAAAGATTTGAAAGGAGTAGTTCTAGACAGTTTTTCTCATAGGATCCCCATGGCACTAGAGGCCAAACTGACTAAGCAAAAACCTTTCATGTATAATGACAACTATGCATCCAAGAAGAGGCAGAAGGCTTATTTTGGTGCAAATGTAAAAGATAAGGGCTTGAAAGTCAGGTATTGGTTCTTACTATATACTTTGAAGCAACATGATCAAAAGCTAGAGAAACACATTTATGGACCTATGATTATTAATAGAATTTCAATGAGTGGAGCAGTACAGTTAGCCACCTTGGAAGGAGAGGTAATGCCAAATTATATTAGTGATTGTAGAGTCAAGCTTTATCAAGAACCCTTGACAAAGGATATGCTTAAGCAACTCACCTTGACCAGGAAGTGCAAGGAGGAAGAAAAGAGAATTAGAGTGGAAGCTCAATCTAAAGCCCTAGAGCACATGAAATGCATGAAATGAAGATGCAAAGGACCAGTATTGGAACAAACTAACCAAGTAGAGAAGCTCCTTCTAGTTAATGATAATTCTAGTGTAGAGACCCCTAGATACCACATGACAATGTGTCAAATCAATGTGTCATAATTGATAGATGACCATTCATTATTTTACAACTAGGGCAAACCACTACACTCATGTAGATCAGAGATCTTATTGATTCAAGTACAGCAACTACTACGATAAGTTAATCATACTATCAAGACATGGATCTGAAAGTGAATCCTATTGAGGCATACCTCATAGGATTAGGAGGCATGGAAACCCCTTGCATGGGTGAGGTGGAAATTCATGTCCTCATAAAAGATGTCACATTGATAGTAAAACTCCTAGTCTGCCATGATGAAGATCTTATGGAATCGTCAACATCAAGTTGTATAGCTAGAAAACCACACCATGATAGCGAAAGAGAATTCTAATCTACTCAATGGAGGAGAATCGCAATCCTTCCTCTATGCACCTGGGGACAACCACCACATGAAGGAGGACAATCAGATGAGTCATCACTCGATGGATGAGGATCCCAATCCTTCCTTTGTGCGCTTGGGAATAAGTAACCCCTCAAGCTCCCTCTCCACACTTTGAGCATGTACACCTAGATCTATTGTATAGAACGCCTCATTTCCTAATGGTGTCATTGAGATTTTCTCTCATCTCTCACTAATGAAGGCCTATAAAAGACACATTTGGTGAAGGTAGCTAGAACTCCCTCAGAATTTGAAGACGCATCAAGGATGTCAAAGGGAGTTCACATGCAAAGTTTGGAAGAAATAAAAAACGTTTAGGGTGGCATTCAGAGCTTGTCAAATTTTGGAAATTAGGGCAAAACTTTCACTATCACCAAATCACATGAAAATTCATATACTTGCAAAGACTATCAAAGGTGGTCTATAGCCTGAATTTCACCTCTAAATAGATTTTCTAGAACATTGATATGCCATGTGCATTTTGTAAAAATGTGATTTTTCCACTTACAACCTAGAAAATCTTGTATAGGAATTTATGTTAGCCTTATGGTCTCGCATGTATAAAGATCATATGAGGCTACACATATGGACAAATTTTCAAGGCCATTAGGGCTTGTTACAGATCTTAATGCCACCTTGCAGACTACCAAATGTAGTCAAACTTGTATAAGGGAGATTGAGATGGGAGTTTTTCCTGCATGTTCCTAAAGGAGTGCTTCAAAAACATAGCCCTACAAAGTTTCATCTTCATCAAAGAATATTTTTAGGGACAAAGAGCACAAAAGCGAGTTTTTAGGGTCACCATAATTTTCTAGATTAAGCAAACCAAAGACTTGAAGGGTTATTGAACCGTGTTTTACAGTCAAGATGAGCTCACATTCAAGGATAGAGATGCAGCAAAGCTTAAAGCAAGGAGTATCCATGAGTTTTTTTCATTGGATAAGTCTTAATTTGATGGCCAAGAGCAATAATGCAACTGATCCACACCCATGCAGATTTGGGTACCCAAGAGTTGTATTTTAGCTCAAAACCCAAGCTATGTAATATATACTCCTTCGACATCAACCCACCCATCGACACCACTATTGCCCGATTCATCTTTTGTACCTCAGCTGAAGAACACCACCCATACATCAACTCTTAGGAAATGGATGTGGAAACACGTCCAGCAGTCTTCACACAATCCTTTGTATGACATAACACCTATCCCGAATAACGCTTACCGTTGTAATGATTCACTCACAACTAAACCTTGTATAAATCCACCCACACTAACCCACTATCACTTGTAATAAAGACTCATCACAAGCAATGTATGCAATATCTAAAGCATGTAGGCATCTAGTGACCTGCATTAGTTTATGAAAAATCACCCTATAAATCACCTCACAACACTCAGCTACATGGGTTACATATAGGCTATGGAAAGGGATTGTGGTCTCACTTTATTGGGATCAAAAATTGTTTCCATACTAATGTGTTATCCTTTTGTAGCAAATCATCTTCGTATTCAGCTCGATCATCATGCAAGCTGAAGGCACTTCTGAGGCTAGCCCAAGTGCATCAGTGGTCAATGTCGATAATTTGTTAGCTGAATCTTACCCTACATCACAACCACCAGAATTTCAAGGTTTCACAGGACCTATCCCTATCAATGACCCTCCTCTGGGAAGCATTGAAAAGGTTCATAGCAACTCACATTGGTTTCAAGGTCTAGCAGGACCCCTAGCAAATGCAAACTTTATCTATGATGACATGCTTTGTTTTGATGGTAACAAGTGGGGCAAATATCATTTTTTCTCACGTGAATTTGAAGAGCTTCAAAATTCATAGGAGTTATAACACATTTGGACTAGGTCTGGTTTCATCGAGTACTTCAGTGACCCTTTTCCAAAACCTAATTTCTATCAATGCTATTATTTGGTAATCAGTCTTGAAGCTCCTGAGAGAAAGGAATTGCGAGGAATGTTTATCTTGCCCTCCCTAGTGAATGATCCGCCCTATAAGAAGTTTTATCTATCAAAGGACTTCATTCGAGCTACGCTTAAAATCCATGGGACTCACACACCAAAAGAACAAGAAAGGCTTATTCCTGAGCCTATGAAAAGAGGTGACGTCTTGAAATGGACTGATATATCAGCCATCACTCCAAAATTGTCAAAGCCATTGCGCATTTGCATGCAACATTTCGCATTACCTGCACAGGATCACTTTACTATTCCACTGAAACGTATTTGGTTTGGTTTATATTTGGCCACTATAGGACCTCAAATAATAGATCTTGCTAGTTAGATCATAGATCAATTGTATTTAGCGCAGTAGAGATGGGAATGCAAGCACGTCATCCATGGATGTTGTGCTCTTAGAAGAATTTTCTACATGTGTTTGGCCTACGACTTACCCATTGAACATGCCATGACCAGTGAGGCATTGAAAAGATTTGAGGGAACCACCAAGAAGACACAAAAATCAAGCAAAAGCAGAGCAAGCAAGTGCATGAGAGGTTCAATTCCATGCCTCCAAATCCCAAAGTCGCTTCACCGCAACCATCTCCTCAACAATCTCCAATAGAACCTCCTGCACTTGTACAACCGATATGCATCTGACTCTCATGCCCAGTAATAATAGAAGGCACTACCAGTGTCGTAACTCCCCAAGAAGCCTCCACTCAAGCAACTACTAGTGAAGCCGGAGAAATTCCCACCACCATTGGTACGGATGCTTTTACCTTCCCCATACCTAATCTCGAGGTAGAGCCATCTAATATGACTTTTGATTTCAAAATGCATGATGCGTTTTCTAGTGAGTTTCAATTTTTTAGAAGGTTAGTTTTTCTCTATGGGCTAGGGGTAAACTAGGGCTTGATACGTATGTAAATTTCCATGTGTTTCTCTCCATAGCATTGTGCTTCCTATGAATTTGTGGTGTTGCCCAAAGAAGGTGAATGAATTAATGAGGTAATAAGGATTCCTTAAGCTCATGTTAATGAATTCAATGGCTTTAAATTGTGATTAAAGGGTTAATTTCCGTTGTTTGGATTTGCATTATTTATTATCATAAGGATACTTTTTATACATTCTAAACGTATGATTTGTTAAGATTTAAGGTGGTCACATCATGATCATGCTTGTGTAGGTTTTGTGGTGTGTGTTTATGACAAGATGATGAGAAACCTTAAATACTTTGATGCTCTTCATTTGGGTATTTCAGGATCTAAAATGTCACATGGATTTTTCTTTCATGTCCTTGTCAACATAACTTGGGTAATGCAACATATCAATGGAAACTTATCTTTGATCTTTCACTCTCTAAATTAAATGTGGTCCTAATGTTTTTTAACTTGAGACATGATACACTTGAAGTATCAAAGTCTATACCTCTCTCTATGATAAAACTCTATGTTTTATGATGAAAAATGACATGCTTTTTTGGCTTCTCTAAGTTTTTATTATAATGTAAATATGATGGAAACATTGTTCATTTTGTTTGGTGAACCCCTATTTCACATATTGCTTTGCATTTCCAAAGAAAAACTAAAACTCCAAAAACATTCAAAAGCCAAAACAGATTCTAAAAGTTTTTCAAAAACTCAAAAATTTGCTTCATCTAGGATGGGAAAAAAGAAAGCTAAAAAGAGAATGAAAAGAGAAAAAAAGAACACGAAAACTAACACTTGGAAAATTATAGGGAAAACAACGAATTCAAACCAATGACCTCATCAAAACAAAAAACCAATGAAATTGAATTTGAGAAGTTCCAACTTATACATGTGGATGTACAAATAGGAAATTTTTCTAGGGTGTTTTATGCCACAATTAACCTAAAATGTGAATGGAATTTTGTGAATATTGATGTGGTGCCCTTTATTAGCGAACAAATTCTTCCTACCAATCTAGATTCTTTGAATTGTTTGGGCATGATTGAAACAAGTGTGATTGTAAATGAAGTATGATCTAGGGAAATGTTCTATGTTTTGAATTGTATGAATGAAGATGTCATGCTAGGTTCCATATGGTTCATGAAATATAGGGAAGAGAAAAGAGCATTCATTCATGAAAGTTCTGAAATCCTTCCTACTCATGATGTATTTGATGATACTAATGTGGCTTATATGGTCAATCATGAAGATCCATTCCTAATTTGTACATCTAAAGATTCTACGTGTAAAAAGGAAGAATGTATTGATGAATCTCTAGATCAATCCCAGACCACATATCCTAGTGATCCATTACATAACAATGTTGTATGTATAGAAGATCAAGCTTTGTTGAATTCCCCATGCAAGGATGAGTTTTCCCTAGAGAATCCCTTAAAAGGCCCAAAATACCCTTACATCAAGAAGAAGAAAACCAAATTCCCTTGTAATGTCAAGCAAATTTGGGTGGCCAAGCAATTACTTGGAGCACAACCGAATTACACTATGATATGGGTGCCAAAGAAATCGCTGGTACAAAACCAACCCACCCAAAATCCATGTTCTAGACCAATCATGCCTTACCTTAAAGCATGACCTCTTCCAACCAAAGGATCTAAAGTAATAAAGTCAAAACCTAAAAAATATCCTAAGAAGAACTTCAAGGCTAGGACCAACAAAGTAAGGACATATTGGTGGCCTAAAAGCTCTTCATACAGCATCCATGGGTGTCAAACCCAACCTTGCCCAATGCAAAGCATATGTTCAAGATGCACATCAAGTATGCACACCAATTGGGCCTCATCCAAAGGCCAAGCATTAGGCACCTTAAGTTTAACCCAGGCACAAAGAGGACACATGTACATACATGGTAAAGAATTGCTTTTCTTTTTTCTTTTTTCAGGTTGGTGGACAAAGGTATCATCCATTGCAATGGTTGATGAAAAAGAGAAGACTCTTGGAGTTGCATAATTGGAGAAAGCCTCATCATCACCTCACCCTTGAGCACTTTTCCCAAGATCCATTCTATTTTTCACCATTGTTCTTGTATGCATTTTTTAGAGTGCACATAAGATGGTGTCTCATCATAATGTTACCATTAGTGTCCATGTGAAAGGCCAAATGGCCGCCAGACACTTCTTTGTATATGTTCTTTAATAAAACATATAGTGGTCTGGTCAGTCACAGACTATAAGTTCGACCGCATTTGTAAGACCTAAGAAGTCTGCCTTCGTGCTCCATGTGTACTATATTTTTTCTGCATATTTTGTAGCCTCTGTGCGGAATACTATGTGCGGCCTTAGGAGCTTGGTTTTTCTACTCCGAGGATATTTTTGTGGAGCTCTCAAGAAGGAGAGGGCATCATGGTGCATCGCCAATGAAATACTTCACTGGTATCAAAGCACTTTGATGCAAAAGCTTTGTTCCTTTTGTGTGAACGAAGCGAGCATACCCCCAAGGCTTTCTCCAAGGCTTATGACTAAGGTGGCAACCAAGGCATAGACCTTGGCATACCTTGTCATCCGAGTCACTGAAGTCATTGTTGGCACTGTTGGTTGCGTGCGAGGGAGGACCTCAACGATCAAAGAAGATAGAGGTTCTCGGTACTTCCCGGGAGGTCACCCATCCTAGTATTGTTCCCCCCGGATCTAGCTTAACCACAATCTCTTGCCACTAAGCTACACTCTTGTGGTGTCTGAAGAAGGGGAAAGACTAAGATTAACATTACCTTGAACATGTTTTGGTCCCTCAAAGCTTCATTCTTTGCTTTCAAAGCTTGTTTTTGAAGCATTTTTGGGGTGTCTTTTGGAGCCATTTTGGAGTACTTTTGCACATAGTTCTCTTCACACAGGTCCAAGAACATCAAGAAGAGTATTTTTTTGTTCTTCTCTGACAATAAATATCAACCTTTGAGGCTGTGTTTTCAGCCATACTCATAAAACTAGAGGTTTCTCAAAAGGTTTTTTAGTTTTGGTGGGAGCAGCCGCTGCAAATTTATGCAGGTTTTTGAGCCTAAAACGTAAGAGTTGATAGACACTTGCAAGTGTTGTTGGCTGTGCATTCAGCATTTTGGTGTCATTTTACTACATATATTAAGCATATACACACCATGTATGCTTTTGTGGATACTGCTTATGTATATCCATGTGGTCATTGACATAGCGGTTATGTTTCTTACATAAAGACTTTTACGTTTGATAAAGAGGGTCGTGGTGAGGTTTTTCTTAATTAGGAGACACCCAGATGTCGGGGTCTCTTTGGTGATGCAGATGGAAGACTTACCCAGCCTTGCCATAGGAGATCTATGATAGTTGTTCATAGGTGCTCGATAAGCCTAGTTCGCTTCTATTCGGTAACTCATTATATGCAGTGGAGTCAGTGATTCACTGTGCAAATAAACATGTCAGTACTTGCAACTTTATGATATTTTGACACTGGTCATATGCTCATTTTGTAGAGGATATTCTAGCAAAATGTTTCAGATTTTTGGTTTAGTCAACTATACAGTGATCGGTTTAGTCCTTGATACACTTGTTCATTGGTGTTTGGATTCTTCTAAATCCATTATCATTCTATTATGTTCTCTACCATCATGGCATCAGAGGTATAAGGCACATCTGGTGGATTAGGGTCTAGTGCCAGTGTTCTGAGGAGGAGCTATAACTTGTAGGGCAAAGACCATTTTGAGATCTGAAAATTTGATGGCACAAACTTTGCTCTATGGAAGAATCAGATTAAAGATGTGCTGATTCAAAGGAGGCAATGGAAGCCAGTAAATGGGATTTCAAAGAAGCCTACTGACATGGATGAAGATGATTAGGATGAGTTAGATGAAATGGTCAGGCCCACCATTCACTTGGACCTAGTAGATAATGTTTACTTTACAGTATTAGACTATGAAAGTGCATAGGAGCTTTGGAAGAAGTTATGCAATACATATGAAAAAGAGACTGCATCAAATAAAGTGTATCTAATGCGAAAATTATATGATCTTCGCATGAAGAACACAGATAGTGTTATTGCTCACCTAAATGAGTTTGATGCTATATTCTCCCAATTACAGACTCAAAAACTGGATATGGATAATGAAATGAAACCAGTATCGTTGTTATGCACCCTGACATCATCATGGGATACGTTTTGCACTGCTATTAGCAATAGTGCACTTGGTGGTAAACTCATCTATGATGACATATGTGGAGCACTTTTGAGTCAGGATATTCATAGAAAATCTATGGTTGGCACTCAGATTGGAGATGCATATAATGTTTGTGACTCTTACCAAGGAAAGAATCAACAACATGGCAGGAGCAAGAACAAGGAAAAGAATGGTCAAAGGAATATAAGTAGAAGTAAATCAAGGAAGAGGGATATCGAATGTCATTATTTTCATAAGAAAGGGCATATGAAGAAAGATTGTTATGCATTAAAGAATGTTAAAGGTAAAGAACAGAATGTTGATGGGCATGTTAAACAGTTACCTGCACCATCTACTTTGACTGTGAAGATTGAAAAAAATTAATGTTATTTTTGACGATGCTAACGTGTTGACACTTGACAGTACTGTGCCAAGTGAGGCTCTTATGGTAGATTCTCTTTCCCACACATGGCTACTAGATTCTGGTGCTTCTTTCCATGTGACACCACATAGAGAATGGTTCTCTAATTACGTAGCAAAATCTCTTGGTACTGTGAGACTTAGTGACTCTTACCAGTGTGATGTTGTGGCAATCGAAGATGTGGTTGTGCATTTCATTGATGGTTCAAATTTTACTATGCATAATGTATGCCATGTACCTTAGTTATCATGCAGTTTGTTGTCAGTTGGTCAACTTGATGACCTTGGTTACAAGGTGGTCTTCTATGCTCAGTCCTTTCGTATATCAGAGGGCAATCTGGTTATTGCAAAAGGAAGCAAATGTAGTTCTTGGCAAGGAAAGTCTAGTTTGTAAGCTCAAGAAGAGCTTGTATGGACTTAAACAGTCCCCTAGACAATGGTACCAAAAGTTTGATGCTTTTATGAAGTCTCAAGCCTATTCTCGAAGCAATGAGGATCATTGTCTATACACAAAGAGATGCTCAGATGACAACTTGATATGCTTGATACTTTATGTTGATGATATGTTGATTGTTGGGAAGTCCTCTTATGACTTGTCAATTCTGAAAAAGAAGTTGAGTTAGACATTTGATATGAAGGATTTGGGGGATGCCAAACATATTCTTGGCATGCACATTACTCGTGATAGGAGTAAAAGATGCATATACTTGTCTCAGAGTGATTACATATCCAAAGTACTTCACAGGTTCAATATTCAGGGTGGAAAGACATTGAGTACACTGTTACCCACATATGTGAAATTGAGCAAGGATGATTGCCCCAAATCAGATGAGGAAAAGGAATTCATGACCAAAATTCCTTATCAGTCTACTGTTGGTAGTCTCATGTATGCTATGGTAGCTACGAGACCAGACATTGGATTTGCAGTGGGAGTTGTGAGAAGATATATGTCTAATCCTGGCAAGAAACATTGGGAAGTGGTCAAGATGATTTTGAGATATCTGAGTGGCACTAAGGACAAGTTTCTATGCTTAGGTAGAGGGAAAGCATCCATTATTGGTTACACAGATTCTGACTATGCTCGTTGTGTAGACAATCAAAAGTCTACATCAGGGTACATTTTTCATTTTGTTGGAGGTGCTATCTCTTGGAGATCTCGTCTTCAAGAATGTACAGCTATTTCCACCACAAAAGCATACTATGTTGCAGCAAGTGAGGCATGTAAGGAAGCATTGTGGCTTTCTCATCTTGCTTGTGATATTGGTTTACCTCAGCATGTACCTCGTTTTCTCAGTGACAATCAGAGTGCCATTGCTTTGGCTAAGAATCTAGTCTATCATGCAAAGACCAAGCACATTAAGGTGAGGTATCACTTCATTAGTGATTGCTTAGCCACTGAACGCATTATTCTTGAGAAGGTTCACACTCGAGATAATGTTGTAGATGCTTTGACTAAAGCTCTACCACATGATAGCTTTCGACAATGTTTTCACTTGATGGGGGTTACTTGATTCATGATCTTACACAGACACTTGTATACTGTGTAACATGCCCATCAGGTGGGAGGTATAGTTTGTATACTTACACTGAAGTATTCTTTATCATTCTTTATTTTTCTCCCATAGTTACTTTGGCCATATTGGCCTTTAGTGGGAGATTGTTACCGTTAGTGTCCATGTGAAAGGCCAAATGGCCACCAGATACTTCTTTGTATATGTTCTTTAATAAAACATATAGTGTATTTGGGAAGTCACATAGGTTACCCTTCTCAAGGAAAGGCTACATGCATGAGGACTACCTAGAGCTTGTCCATACAGATGTATGGGGACCAAGCAAAGACCCCTCAAGATGACTCCTTATGAAGCGTGGCATGGGAAGAGACCCTCACTTGATCATTGCAGGTCTATTTTACAAGGGCACAGGCAAGAGCAGTGAACGTGGAGACATCCTCAGATTTTTACGAGTGGTACGAGGCCCAGGAGCAGGAAGCGCTAGGCACTGACAACGACCATGGGGAAACAGGTGTTGTAGAGGCCAGGTTAGTGGGCGGCATTCTTGGTGCGTTATTCCTCATAGAAACCGCTGTAGGGGTAAGAAGACGACTCCAGTTTGACCCACTTGCAGGGGCGACCGGTCATAGAACTAGGCGCACACCTCAACCACAGCCAATGGCTCAACCACCTCCAAATCCCAAAGTCAAGGCCGCTCATTTCAGTGGAACCTCTAAGGAAGATGCTGATTGCCATGTAGCTCAATTCGAAATAAAATGGACAGCAAATGGATATCCAGCTCTCTATGGTGACGATATTAAACTTCAACAGTTTGCAGCCACGTTGGAAGGATGAGCTATGAGCTGGTTCAGTCAATATGGCATTACCCATTTTGCTACGTATGATGATTTAAAAATCGCATTCTTGCAACGGTTTAGAAAAGAAAAGATGCCTTCCAATGTATTAAGGAAGTTGAGCGCTATCCGCCAAAAGACTATGCTAGTGGAAGACTATGCTCAGAAGTTTAGGACTTTAATGGACAGGCTGCAAGGTAATGAACGACCTACTGATGAGATGTTGGCAGGATTTTTTTTGAAAGGATTAAGGAGCACCATCAGACATGCGGTGGCCAGTGTGGACATTGCGAATGGTTTTGATGTCTTAGTGTTAGCAGCAGCGCGTGTTGAAAGAAGGTTTGGACGAGCAAAAAAGAAGCAGTCTGATTCTTGTTCAGAGGTTGGATCGGATTCAGAAATGGAGTCAGGTAAGAGTTCTGATGATTCTGATACTGATGATTATAATGATGAAATAGTGAAGAAAGAGCATCGTAAGCCTAAACCTAAACACCGTAAAGAGGAGGAATGGATTCGTAAGTTAAAGAAACATGGGTATTCTATATTGGCTCCAAAGGAAACACGATTTTGTGATATTTGTGACAAAGAGGGGCATACCACAACCCAGTGTTGGTATAACCCTAAGAATCGAGGGCAAAGTTCTCGGCAAGACAATAGAAATCTAAACGACGTGGCGGCCAATCAGGCTATTCCTATCCAAGGGCGAGGTAACTTCCAGAGACAGCAACAGGTAAGACCTCCATGGAGAGATCAAGGAAATCATCAAGGAATTAATCAACAAGGCAATTACCAAGGTCGACCACCAAGGGTCATGCCTTGTGGGTATTGTTCAGCTCCTGATCATTGGATAGGGCTGAATTGCCCTTTGTGGGTTAAGCATCGTGAAGAAAGGGGTATACCTGTCGTTCGGTATAACCAGCATAATCAGCAGGGACAACATCAACAACAGTGGCAGCAGGCGGCTCAGGCAAATGCCATGCTGATTGAATGGCCAGAACAAGTCGATAGGACCCCTGATGCACCCAGTACATGTGCTCGAATGCATGGTAACAATCAAGGGCAGTGTGATGGTACGCAATGTGGAAAAAATACAGAGGTTGACATATTGGCGGTTACTAGATCAAAAATTAAAGGCCCTATTGATTGGCACGAACAACGGCAAATTCGAGATAAGGTTTTGGAGCAGGTTCGACACGAGCCTGCTAATCTAGTAAAGGGTGACGACCGGACCGAGAGACAAAAGGGTGTGAAGTTGGTACCGCCCATGATGGAGCAGGATCAAGCTCAGTGTCAACAAGACTTGGCAAATGACTGGTTTGCTGACATCATTAGTGCATCGTTACAGTTGTCTTTGGATCAGCTGTTATCTTTAGTACCGTTCTTTCGCGAAAAATTGTTGAGAAAGTTACTTGGATATCAAACCGAGCCCGGGAGTAGGACGATCCCTTCAATTTCGGCCAACAGTATTGATCCCGCAGATGTGGATTTTGTCGTACCAGTAATTCCAGTGCAGTACAATAAGCAGAGTTTTGCCGAAGTATTGCTAGATGGAGGATCAGGGGTAAATATATTACCTGAACATATTTTTATTGAAATGGGAAGAGGGGCATTGGCTCCAGCCCCTTTTCAGGTCAAAATGGCGGATCAAACACGAGTCCAGCCTGTTGGTATTCTGAAGCAACAACAAATTATTATTTCCGGTATGACATTCATGGTCAATTTTGTAGTCATCCGAATGACGGAGTCAGCGTACCCGTATGAAATGTTGTTAGGCAGGCCTTGGTTTCGGCTTGCTAAAATTAAGCAGGATTGGGGTTTGAATGTAGTAATGATTACCAAGGGTAAAAAGCAAGTAACAATTCCCATGCGTGGGCGGAAAAATATGTCGGTACTGGAAAAATTGTTGATGGCTCAGACTATTAATTTAGCAGATGAGATTGAAGATGACGAAGAGGAAAAGTTTTTGCAAGCAAACCCAACGGTGGTGCCAGTATTAGAAGTTGATGTAGAAGGAGTATTAAGTAAGGATTATAGTGGTGGGCCAAACGAAGAAGAGTCACTTCCTGGTGAACAGGTGGTAGGTGCCCAGTTACAAAAAATATTTGATCAATGTATGAAGGTTCCGGTGCAGCAGAAGATGGAACACCAAGAGGACGAGATAATTATGCGAACGGAAAGGCTTTATGATCAGAAGTATGCAGGTTCTGTACCTGGCAAGGAATGAGGCTTGTGTTGCTCATCTCCAAAAACAATTAGAGAGTGAGCACATGAATGAAGGAGATTCCATGGGCAGTTTTTTGACAAAGATCAAAGACTTGAAAGAGTAGTTCACTTCTATTGATGAAGTCTTGCCTCACAATTCACTTGTGTAGACTATTCTGAATGGTCTTCTAGATTCATATCAGAGTTTTGCTTCTACTCTTCAATTGATGATGAAAGGCAATCCAAATGCCTTAACATTTGAGGAGTCAGTCTTTATTCTATTGCAGGAAGATTAGTATAGGCAGAACAAGTCCATTATGCATATTGTAGATCAAGCGTTCTTGGCTAGCCAGAAGGGCAAATGTAAATAGATCTCATCTACTAGTAATAAGTAGAAATCTCCTAATTTTGCACAATCAAAGAAGGATGATAGAGACGAGAAGAAAATAGAAAAGCAAAAATTGTTTTGCAAATACTACAAAGGGAATAATCATGTCATAAAGATTTGTCTAAAAGTGGGCATATTAGCCTCTACACCCAAATCAGAGTCTACAAATCTTGTGTAGAATGAAGAATGGGCATTTACTATTGTTTGCAATTATGACCCATCTTCTCATGAACAATGTATGTCTACAGTAGACTCAGATGTATGGTACTTTGATAGTGGGGAAACCAAACATATTACCTTGTAGTGTAGTTTCTTCACTTCACTTGAGCATGTCCTATAGGGAATATTGTCACATGCGCCAACAACTCCTCTTATCCTACTATGGGAGTTGGTAAGATCATTCTAACTGCTACCGATGGTAGTTCATTTACATTGTCGGATGCTTTATTTATGCCAGGCATCAAGAAAAATATGTTATCAATTTAAGGATTAGTTAAGATTGGCTTGGTTGTGAAATTTATTGATAATAGATGTACAATTCATGATTTGTCAAATGGCAACATCATTATTGCTTCTAGAGTTTTATGTCGTGGGTTGTATAAGCTCATAGATGATGCAAAATATGTGAATGATTCAGCATATGCATTTCAAGATTCTTAGGCTATGTCAGATGCAAAGCTTTGGCATGCATGCTTTGATCATATAAATTTTGCTAGTTTGCTATGCCTGTAGAAATCTGAAATGGTGTCCTCTTTGCCCAAACTTGAGGCACCTGGAAAACATGTATGTGAAGGCTATATTTTGGGAAAAATGCAGCATTCCTCATTTCCAAAAGATGGTTCAGTTCGGGCTATTCAGAAATTGTAGCTTGTCCATAGTGATGTGTGTGGTCCTATGCAGACACTTTCTTTTGGAAATTATCTTTACTTCGTGACTTTCATCAATGATTTTTCCAAGCATGCATGGGTATATCCATTGAAGGCAAAGTCTGAAGTGTTCATGTGCTTCAAACAGTTTTTGGTTTTGGCTGAAAATCTGTCAGCATGTAAAATGAGCACACTCCATTTTGATCGAGGGGGGGAATATATGTCTTCTAATTTTAATGCATTTATGGCTGAACGTGGGATAAAACACCAGTGTACAGTGCCGTATACACCTCAATAGAATGGAGTTGTTGAACGGAAGAACAGGTCACTCATGGAGATGGCAAGGTGTATGGTCAAGAGTCAAGCTTGACAAAGCATCTGACAAAGTGAAAGAACTGACAAAGTGTCTTAACAGGTGTCTGACAAAGCATCTGACAAAGTGAAAGAACTACCATCAGCAGTAGTCAAAATGAACTACCATCAGCAGTAGTCAAAATGATCTTACCAACTCCCATAATAGGATAAGAGGAGTTGTTGGCGCATGTAACAATATTCCCTGTAGGGGCAAGCTCGAGTGAAGAGAAGAAACTGTGCTGCTAGGTAATGTGTTTGGTCGCCCCACTCTCAAAGTACCAAACATCTGAGTCTACTTCAGACATGCACTGCTCATGAGAAGATGGGTCAAAACCGCAAACAGTAGTAAACACCCATTCTTCTTCTTGCACAAGATTAGCAGACTCTATTTTCGGTGTAGAGGCCTTTGCAACAACCATTCTAGCCTCTTTCTTCTTTGCCTCTTTAGTAGCCAATTTTGGATAGTTCTTTATGATATGATCATTTCCTTTACAGTACTTGCAAAACGATTTCTGCTTTTTTTATTTCTTTTCATCTTTGTCTTCCCTCTTTGATTGTGCAGAATTAGCAGATTTCTTCTTACTAATTGAAGAGCTCCATTTTCCTTTGCCTTTCTAACTAGCCAGGCAAGCTTGATCTGCAACATGCATAATGGACCTATTCTGCCTGAACTGATTCTCCTGCAACAAAATAGAGACTAACTCCTCAAATGACAAGCAATTGCCTTTCATCATCAACTGAAGAGTAGAAGCAAAACTCTGATATGAATCAAGAAGACCATTCAGAATGGTCTACACAAGTGAGCTATTTGGTATAATCTCATCAATAGAAATCAATTGTTCCTTCAAGTCTTTCATCTTTGTTAGAAAATTGTCCATAGAATCACCTTCATTCATGTGCTCACGCTCCAATTAATTTCAGAGGTAAGCAACACGAGCCTCATTCCTAGGCTTGGTACAATGTGGTAAGTGTATCGCATTTGACATAGCCTGAGAAACTTGAACTACACATGCTAAATCATTCACAGATTTTGCATAATCTATGACCTTAAACAGCCCACGACATAAAATGTCAGAAGCAATAATGACATTGACATTTGACAAATCAAGAATTATACATCTGTCATCAACAAATTTCACAACCAAGCTGATCTTGGCTAATGTTGAAACTCATAACAGATTTTTCTTGATCTTTGGCCTAAATAAAGCATTCAATAATGTAAAAGAACTATCATCAATAGTAGTCAGAATGATCTTACCAACTCCCATGAAAGGATAAGAGGAGTCCTTGGTGCATGTGACAGTATTCCTTGTAGAGGCACGCTCAAGTGAACTAAAGAAACTCTGCTGTAAGGTAATATGTTTGGTGGCCCCACTATCAAAGTACCAAACATTCAAGTCTACAGCAGACATGCACTATTCATGAGAAGATGGATCAAAACTGCAAACATTAGTAAATGTCCATTCTTCATTCTACATAAGATAAGCCGACTTTGTTTTAGGTATAGATGCCTCTCCAACCACCATTCTAGCCTTTTTCTTCTTTGCCTCTTTTGTAGCCAGTTTTGGACAACTCTTTATGAGATGATTGTTTCCTTTACAGTACTTGCAAAACAATTTCTGCTTTTTTTCTTTCTTCTCATCTTTTTCTTCCTTCTTTGATTGTGCAACGTTAGCAGATTTCTCCTTGCTAGTAGATGAGCAATGGACATGTTTTATCTAGAATGATCTTCCTGTAATAAAATAGAGACTAAATCCTTGAATGTTAAGGCATTTGGATTGTCTTTCATCATTAAATGAAGAGTAGAAGCAAAACTATGATATGAATCTGGAAGAACATTAAGAACAATCTGCACTAGTGAACTACGAGATAAGACTTCATCAACAGAAATCAAGTGCTCCTTCAAATCTTTGATCTTTGTCAAAAAATTATGCATGGAATCTCCTTCATTCATGTGCTTACTCTCCAACTGTTTTTAGAGGTAAGCAACACAAGCCTTATTTCTTGCCTGGTATAAAGTGGCAAGTATATCCCAAGTACCCTTTGTTGTTTTGCAAGAGCGAATATGAGGAATAATGACATGTATGACACAAAAAGCTATCAATAAATGTATTTGAGCATCTCTGACATCCTAATGAAGTTGCTCTATAGTAGGTGTAGTAGGAATTGTAGCATGAATAGGAATTCGAAGATTGTCATCTTTAATGCCATTTGCATCATCTTCAATAAATGTATTTGCAAGTCTAATAGGACGTTTTTCAACACCCTCCACAATATTCCATATTCCTTTTGCAACCAATACGTGATGCATCATACATGCCCATAATGGGTAATTTGTACCATCCAATCTATCCTCAACAACCAACATAAGGAATACATCATTTCTTTCAACCATGGCTACTGACTAAAATACCCTGATGCAGAAAAATGATTGTATCTCGAAAAGTTGAACAAAACTACCCTCTCAAGCTCTACTAGATCTATAGAAAACTTTGAGACACATACTGGCGAACTGAAACCTATATATATGTTTGGCACAAAAGGACCAAATTGCCTACATAGGCACTGCAATGGTACATTCTCAGGCCAAAACGAGCTAAGATCACGATTTTGACACCACATAGCAAAGCTGTTTTGAACTCTTAATCGCTTCAGTATGCTCACCAATTTTCGTGTGATCATAAGACTGACCGAAGGGGTGTCGAATATGCCCTAGATAAAGCAACGACCTGCTCTAATACCAATTGTTGGAGTTTTAGTTCTATGGAAGCATGCCAAAAGCACAAGGAAGAAGAAGAAGCTTGGAGCACAACACACAATACTGAATGTATTACCAAGAGAATGTACAAAGATAACTGAACCTTTAGGGATATAAGCATATATACAAGCCAGGGGGAAAAAACCTCCTAAAGAGGGAAGAAAGTGCCCTGACTGTCCTAGTGTGTTCACACGCATCAATACCAAAATATATCAACAACGATCCTCATTTCTTGCCTAGTATAAAGTTGTAAGTGTACCCCAAGCATACTTTGTTAGCTTGTAGGAGCAAATGTGAGGGATAACGGCACGTATGACACACAAAGCTATCAATGCATAAGCCTGAACATCTCTACCATTGCAACAAAGTTGTTATGCAATAGATGCAGCAGGAACTGTAGCACGACTAGGAGATTGAAGATCATCATCTCCGATGCCATTATCATCACCTTCAATAACTATATTTGCACATGTAGTAGGACGTTTTTCAACACCCTGCAAAACATTCTGCAACCCTTTCACTACCAATACCTGATGCATCATATATGACTGCAATGGGTAATTAGTACCATCCAACTTATCCTCAACAACCAACATATGGAATAAATTATTGCTTTCAACCATGGCTAGTGACTAAATACCCTGATGTAGAAAAATGATTGTATCTCAAAAAGTTCAAAAACAATACCTTGTCAAGCTCTGTTAGACCTGTAGCAAGCTTTGTTGTGCTTATACTAGCGAACCGAACCTTGTATATATGTTTGGCACAAAAGGAGAAAATTCCCCACATAATCGTTGTGATAGTGCATTTGAAGGCCAAAACGAGCTCCAGAAAGCAAAGCACTTTTGAATCTTAATCGCCTCGAGTATGCTCACCAATTTTTGTGCGATTTTGAGATTGTGACGAGAGGGGTATCGATGATGCCCTAGATAAGCGACAACCTACTTTGATACCAATTGTTGGAGTTCTAGGTCTACAATAGCACGTGAATAGCGCAAGGAAGAAGAAGAAGCTTAGAGCATGACACAATACCAAATGACACAATACCAAATGTATTACCAATTGAATGCAAAAAGATAAGTGACATGTTAGGGTTATAGGCATATATAAAAGCTGGAGGAGGGGGGAGGGGACCTCCTAAAGAGGGAAAAAAAAACGCTCAGGTAATCCTAAGTGTGTTCACACATCAATACCAAAATAAATCCAGGATTACGACTTGATCTCCATAGTTGTGGATAGGTCAACCAAGATGGCAAGGTTTATTCCAATAGGTAGTATAATGAAGACACTATAATTGGCTAGATTATTTGTAGAGAACCTATATTGTCTATACAATCTTCCTTTTGATAGAATTTCAGATTGGGATAGGAAGTTCACTAGCCACTTTTGGAGACCAGACTTCAAAAGGTTGGCCACTAAACTTAGCATCTATATGTGTGAGCATCCATAGACATGGGAAAATTGAGAGGGTTAACCAAATCCTTGATGATATGCTGCAAGCATATGTAAATGACTAGCAAATTAACTAGGAAGAGTACTCACCTAGAGTAGATTTTGCATATAACAATGCCAAGAACTTTCCACTAATTCATTTATGCTTATGTATGAGTTTCAAACATGAACTCCTTATCTAGTAGGATTGTGGCATGAGAAAGTCCAAACTGAAAAGGATTTCTTGGAAGAAATGAATGATATGATTAGGCTTGCTAAGGACAACATTAGGAGAGCTCAAGTCAAGGCTAGAGCATATGATGACCCTCAAAGGAGAGAAATAAGCTTTGAGATAGGAGAGCAAGTCTACTTAGAGATCCCTCTAGGTTTGAAACCATGAAGACAAGACCTTGTCCAAAACAATCTCTCAAGTATTGTGGACCATTCCAAAAACTTATGATATGTGTGTGTGTGCGTGTGTTTGTGTCTAGGAACACATCCTTGAAATTGTGTGGTATATAGTTGTTCACATTGTTTGCATGCAAATATGATCTCTCTTGTACATGAGTTCAACTTCAAAAGAAGGATAATTTAACTTATTAGTGATAATCATAAATGATTTCATCAACAGGTTTAATGATTGAAAAATTAATCACATAAGCACATACTTAGTGATCATAAAGCACCATAGTTAAAAAATTGTTATGTGGACTATTGCACAATAATAATAAGGGGTTATAATTATGGGGGAAAGAATCTACTTATTTGAAGTCCTTGATCATGTTATGCAATTCTTACACATAAAAATCTAATGCATTGATACTCATTTCTTCTAGGCCGGATGCACCTTTGGAGTATCTAAGTTTTATTTTGTTCTTTGACCTTGTGCTCACATTGAAATCCTCATGTTATCCATGGTAAGCATACTCCATCACATGGTTGTTAGCATATGCACTCAATCTTGGAGCATGGATTGAACACTTTTATGCCAAGTGTTGATCCATGCACAACTTCTTTAAACATGTGAAGAGAGTGAACAAACAAAGATTCAAACATGTTATGGTACATCTAGGAATGTGATTAACGATAAATTATAAGTTTGTGACACATGAAATCATAGTACAATATTATAGGTCTTATTTAAGTCCCAACCATATTGTATGTCAATATGATGCATGATCCTTGACTCTCGAACTAAGCAAGGGATAAATTCTTGCTCATGCAAAATATGATCCCTTAGAGCATATTGTCACTAGCCATGTGTTCCTTAGTCTCTTAGGCTACTAGTGCCCACATATTATGAGCTCACTTGCTCCAAAAAAAGCCTAGATAGAGAAATTAAGATCCTCTCTTAAGAAATTCCTTGAATCATCGAAGATCTTTATGATGATGAGCACCAAGGATCTAGAGTTTACCGAGAATCTAGATTTTCCATTCATTTTGTAAGGTGTCGATTTTTTTAATACAGTCTATAAGACAAGACAAAGATCGGATGTGACCTTAGGAAACAATTGTTCTCATTGGATTGATTGGGTCATATGCATGCCAAGAGCACAAAGGGTTCCTTCAACTATATGTATGATCATCAAACTCACCCAATTAGAAGAGGCTCCATAGGAATCAAAAGTGCCAAAACCAAGAAAGGGAAATTAGTCCTAATGGATAAAGAAGAGTAAGAAGAATAAAAATACCAAAACAATGAATTCCAAACTCTTAGCACACAGTTACTACCCTCATGGAAGGTGAGAGGACACTTGGATGGTGGGATCTTTTGTCGTAGAGAGAATGAGATCTAATTTACACAAAAAAATTGCAAGCACTCGGAGTTTTAGCAAGGTAGCATACCTGCAATTTCGCAATCCATCATGAAAATTATCTAGATATAGACACATCACCCATGGCAACGATGCCAAAAAGTGTTAATTTGTAGTATATGTGTGTGCTCACATACCTATAATCAATCAATCCACAAAGATTAGACCCAATATAGAAATGTAAACATCAAAATATGGTCAAGATAGTGAGGATTCTAGTAGCCATTCTAGATATCATGATTAACAAACAAATTCTAGTAGCACACTGTGACGAACTACAAAACCTTCCCAAGTTTCATGATAGGTGTGAAAAACAAAAGGAATGGGGACAAGATATCTCAACTAGAAAGAAGATGAGGTTAGTGACCATGATGGAGAAGACAAGAACCCAAAGAGAATGATAAATCAAACATCATACAGTCCACCAAAAATTACTTAACAAAAGAGGAAACAAAAGATTGCATTCGTGATCAACTCTCACCTAAATATCATATGTACCCCATGGAGAAATGATCAATAGAAAAAGCAAAGGACGGGGAAAGGACATAAAACATGGAAGGGGATAAAAATACTTGATTGTTGGCTTATGAAGTGTTTGACCATTTTGCAAGATCTCAAGTAAATAAGAGAGCCATAGCTACAATAATGCTAGAGAGAGAGAGAACCAAGACAAAAAGCCTATGATACCTAAAAATTAAAAAAATAGTAATGTAGAAGAATACTAAGAGAGACATGCCTGAATTACAAAAAAAATAATGCATTAAGAATGACAATTATTGTCATTGATAAGTGAACTTTGAAATCCTTTTGCTTGAACCTACACCAACATAAAGGAGGTAGACCCAAAAATTTGTGCATGTAAGACAACGTTGCAAGTTGAAGTGAAGCCAAGCAAACAACAACCATACTCTTACATCCATAACTACTCAATAAAGCTTAAATAAATTGATAAAACATTACCAACAGACTTTACTTGTAAAATCAAACATATAGAATGGGTGTCTTCAATCATGATAGTGCCTAAGAGGAATGGAAAACTAAAACTATGCATCAATTTGAAAAAGTAAATGCAACTAGCATTCGAGATAGCTACCCACTTCCAATAGAACATCATTTAGTAGAAAGGGTGGTATGAAAGAAAATGTATGGCTTCTTTGATGGGTATCTCAAGGTATAAGCACACGCTATCATCCAAAAGGATCAACATAAGCAGATTTTGTATAAGATGGGATGAATATGCAATTAAGTATCTTCCATTTGGCTTGGCCAATGTCCTTACTCTATTTAAATGCTTGATTTCCATGTCTTCAAGGAACTACTTTTTCCTGGAGATTTATGTGGATGATTTGTGTGTATGTTTTGAAAGGGAAATATGTTTATACCAACTATGGAAATTTATTGAAAAATGCAGAATGTATAGAGTTTACCTAAACCATAAAAATGTGCATCTATTATTATACAAGGTAAGATTTTGGGACACTATCAAAAAATGAAATCATAGTAGGTCTACCGAGACCCACCATGGAAAAACAAGTCCAAGCATTTATGGGACATTGTGGGTACTACCAAAAAGTTCATACATATGTATGTTGTAATAGCAAGCAAAACCATTGTATGATTTATTGCCCAAACTTGAATGGGTTCAAGAATATGACAAATGTTTTAGCACTTAAAAGAGAGACCCATGGAACTTTCAATCCTAAGGGCACCAAATTGGAATAAAACTTCCATGTTCTATAGTAAGACTCCAAAGGATTGCATGATGTGTTCCAAGTACTTCTTTTTTTGTTACAACATGGTGAACTCCATACATCGAGTGGGTAGGGAGACTCTACCACATTATGGAATATTTCTAGGTTAAGCAAATCGTATCAAGTATGTCATATTCCTTTTCTTCCTCTCCATTTTGAGATCACGATAAGTGATTGGTTCAATATGCATAGAAACTTTTCTCACTATCACTTTGAAGTCAAATTCCATAAGAAGTAAAAGGCATTGCATGGCTTATTAACCGGATAAAGCTTGGTGATCGAAATAAAGCTAACAATCTCCAAATTTTTCAATTATATACACCACACCTAAACCTTCTCTCTATTGTGTAGAGTATGAAGTAGAGTCCGAAGGTGTTGATGACTACAACATTGTTGGATAAAAGAGATCAGATAAAGTCTAAAACGAGAATCCATGACAAAAAATGCTAGAATCCATATTTCCCTACCAGATCCAGATGTGGAGGACGAAATTCTACCCAGCTTTGAGAGGAGCAACTACTATGCTAAAGATGAACAATATACCATGGCAGCTGACTTACGTGGTATTGGATGAACAAATATCATCTCAAGTTAGCTACAAACATGGATGCAATAATGCTATGCTTCCATCTCTATGGCTGAAGGTTCATTGAAGATAAGGGTGGGAAGAGCATATATTGCCCTTTATATCAAAGGCTACTGTAAATATATCAAAGGCTACATTACAGATACATACAGATAACATGCCAGAGCAAACCAATAATCCACTGCTAAGTCACAAGACTACGGGGTTGGAGCCCCTTGTTGAGGCCATCATCGGTAATGAGGGAAACATAAGTTTCCCGGAGGTGATAGTTACACAATAAGCACACTAGAAATCCTCTAACACGAGAAGGAAGATGCGCTCCTTTCTCAACTTGTCCAAGCAGAGGAAAAGGAGGAAATTCTTCTCAGAAGCAACCACAACCAAATAGGGGAACGAAAATGCACCTTGGGGGAAACCAGCTGCATAAGCAAATGGCACAACTGGAGCAGCACTGGAGAAAGGTAAGTACAGTTGCTGCTGGTCAAAACATCATCAACAAGAGTGGGAGATCATCTAAACAATAGACAGTTCAGTCAGTCCAATGTCACCAACCAAAACAAAAAAAGAGCACCAATAATTTAATAGTAAGGAGATTACCAAGTGCGAAAAGCAAAAAGGAGTACCAAATTTCTTACAACTCCAAACTTAGAGAACCAACATGGAGAAGTTACAAGGGAACTTTCCAAAAGAGCTCAAGAAGAGTTGACTTGGGCACTCAAAGCCTCAACAATGACAACTCAAAAACAAAAGCAGACAATACAAAGCAAAGGTGGAACTACCTAAAGAGAGTTAATCATTACAAGAATGGCCAACCAGCCTCCAATTGATTAAGACAATCTCAATAGTCCTTTTCCCATCTCTTCAGGACCCTACAAACAATTTACAGCACCTTCTTTGTAGGACAAAACCCAGGTGCCTCAATGGGCAATAACCCTTGTGCAACAAACACACAATTCTTTATGCACCATGACAGCACAACAGTGCATTCCAAAATATTCATGATAGGACCACAATAATAGGACACGCTAGGCACAAAATTGTTAACCTATGCACTTCGAGTGACATAAGGCATGTATGGGTGTGCACGTGTGTACGTACGTACATACAAATACAAAGTTATTAATCTAACTCTATGAGTGACATAAGGTGAGTGTGAGTGTGTGTTTTATTTTTGTTTTGGGGTGTGCGTGTGGAGTGGGGTGGGTGGGTGGTTTTGTGTTTTCTTTTGGTGGTTGTGGGGTTATTTTTCCCTTTTTTTTTTTTTTTTTTTTGGGGGGGGGGGGGGGGGTGTGTGTGTGTGTAATGTGTGCACGGAGTTTGAGTGTGTCCATTTGCATGTATGTGTGTGTATTTTTTATTTTATTATTTAATTATTTGTCTATTTATTTATACATACATAAATACTTACACCATATCATTCCCAAACACCAAATTAAAAATAAGCAAGCATAAACCCTGAACAGCATACCCACTGACATTGTTAAATGTGCAGATCTTCTCAACTGTTAAGATGGAAAAATATAATCTCTTTGCCTTACTGGAAAGCTTCTAAAAGTAGACGAGTTCTTGACTAAACTATTTCCAAGTAACCATTCCTAGACTGGAACATAGAAAAGACCCAAGTTTGCTAACCTCTGTACTTGTTTAGCAAAATCAGCACATACCCACTCGTACAGCTATAGACTGAGAACTTAAAGGATAAACAGATGGCTTGAAAACATTAACAGACTTTCTAAATGCTTTTCAAGAACAAAAATACATATCAAAAAGCCTGCTCTCTCAGTAATCTTAAAATATAAACCAATAAAACAATTGCCACAAGATGTTACAGTAAGAGACTCTCCAAGTTTCGCATCAAGATTCAGACTCAAACAGGGCATTCATTTTCCTACCAGAAAACAGCTATTAAAGTTTTCAACAATTAGAAGCCTACATTATATCTTGACTGAAAAGTGGTTTGCAGCTTGAACAAAATAAGTTCCCGAAAATTATCTCTGAATTATCTGACAGAATCCTCCAAGAATCAAGTACAGATGTAAATCGGAATAATGTTCAAAAAAGTGCACAGGTTTAGTTCTTCAGGTAAAGTGGTTTTTAATTTTCAGGAAAGCAGATAAGCTATTTTGAAAACTCATGCATCAAGCCCTATCTACAGAAATAGTCCAATATTACTATTTCCTAGATGTCATTCACAAAGATAATGCTGCTGTAACAACCATTTGCCTCTCTCATCAAGTTGAGATTTTTCTCACTGTATCAATAAAGTGACTGTTCTCTTAAAAGCTCTAATTAACTTGCCTTCTGCAATCAAGGAAGAAGAATGTTAATCTGGAATCCCAAAATGTAAAGCATACAAACAGGTTCCCATTCAACCTAACATACAGGTGAGCGTGAAGGCGACTGAGATCTTGACATGCTGCGACGGCTACTAGAAGGTTTTGAGGCCTTAGATTTCCAATCATCAAGAAGCAAAGAAGACGTAGTCAGTACATTGATCTTCTACCAGTTAATGGAATTAAAAGAGCTGCTAAACAAGTTCAAATTGCCCAGCATATAATTAGGTTGTCTACCTTCTGTGGATCCGGTGATTTAGATCTGGACCTGAATTTTTTGTCACAACCACCAAGATCAGAAAGACTTACATTATCAATCCATTCAAAAGAAGTTCCAGGGCAGCACGAAAGAATGGCTTAACATAACCAACCTGGATGCAGAAAGTGAACGAGGTCGAGCAGGAGGTACACCTGCATTTGACCTAGAAGGGGATCTAGAACGTGATCTAGAAGGACTTCTGCTGTAAGACCTGCTGCAAATTCACAAAGCTACATTAACTACAGCATCAATGCTGAATTTCTTTCCCAAAGAAATACGCAGAAAACAAATAAACGGATCTTCTTGTTTATTTCCTATAAGCTAGAAGGACTTCTGCTGTAAGACCTGCTGCAAATTCACAAAGCTACATTAACTACAGCATCATTGCTGAATTTCTTTCCCAAACAAGCTGTTAAAACAATTGAATCAAGCATTATGCAGTCACAATAGCATGTTGTAAAGTCAAGCAGAGATTACCTTCGCCTTGATCTAGGAGAGTAACTTCTTCGTGAATTGCCCCTTCCTCTGTCTTCTTGTACCTGATAAGCAAGCATCAAAATAGCCACATCTGAATGAGCAAAACGCATTGCAACCTTATGTCCATTTACCATGCTCAAGAGCAGCCAGATCACACCTCACTATTCACAAAACTTCATACAGCACAACTGTCAGTATTTGATAAAAACAGACGGACAATTATACAAGTCGGAATTTCGGTAAGCTGATAAGCAAAGCCAGCCTCTTATAAAGCGCTAAATCTCAAGGAGAGTAAACTTCATTCACATTACCACATTAAAACAAGCAAATATCTACTCCACCAACATGCCTGTTCTTAGCGTCAATAACACCAACAGCAACAGACATAGTCACTCTTGAAAAGCTAAGCATGCAGCAGCACTCCCAAATACAAACCGACTTAATTAAGTGCTACAGCATCTCTCATGACTGACCCTGCATATATTAAGCCCCTCATCTCAATTCCCTGAAATGAAATTAAAAACTGACAAACTAAGGAAAAAAGATCAATCACAGCATGGGCTCTGATGCTTTGATGATAACAGGAGTAGTTTGATAGTGCCACTTGAAAGTAATATTTTGAATTTGCCCATTTAACTCAGACAGCCAAATGATGACCCAGACACCGATAAAGCAGAGGAGCATAAACTATTGCTTTTAGCTTCTGGGCTCTGATGCTTTGATGAAAATAGGAGGAGTTTGATCATGCCACTTGAAAGTAATATTTGGAATTTGCCCACTTAACTCATACAGCCAAATGATGACCCAGACACCGATAAAGTAGAGGAGCATAAACTACTGCTTTTAGCTTCTGCTCATATATCTTTGATTCATGAATTCCTTGTTATCTTGATTCCAACATCTGCAAGTGCAGGTTCAAAACTACGTTCAACTATGCTCTCCAATATTTCCTATTTGATGGCATATACATATAATGAAGGGGACAGCATTGTTATAATGGCTCACAACGAGGTGATAGATTTAGAAGTCCACATAATCCCGTGGCTGTTGCAACAAAAGAAAAAGCAGTACATGTACAGTATTACCTGTTCATTTTTTTGGATCCCTTCTGAAGCAGCCATCCATATCCAAATCAAGAATAGAAATATCCTCTATAGCATGCCTTTTTCCCAAATAGCTTGGAATAATTCCACGTCAAAATTTCGCATTTCTTTGACAAACAAAGCAATGTTTGTCTGACTTTGAGAATTTGACGAAGACCAACCCAATTTATGCACTTGGACTGGCAGGATTGACAGATCCAGCCACATCCAAACAAGCTTTAGAATGCATATCTCCAATAGCGTTTAGTTCTTTAACATCCTAAAGAAGGCAAAATAATGCTTGAAATGGGTGACTTATATCTTCCAATGCTTCCTTCGTCAACAATGCCTCGAAAATTGGTTGAGCCCTTTCCAAAGCCACTATTACAGCACCTTTCCTAGCAAAGTGCAATGAGTTGGAACCCAACCTGAATAAAACATATCTCTTCAAACCGCGAGCCGTTTGACAATTCAAACCAGTCAACTCACGCAGAACACACACCCACTAAACTGCTGATTTCGAAGGATTCTATATGCTTAATTCAATTCAGAAGCTCAATGTACTCTTTAAACAAACAAAAACAGTCGCCTTTTATATTTTTAATAACATTAAAACAATCCGCTTTACCCGAATGAAAGCTCGAGAGTATCTATTGCGAAATTCTGAATCATCCAGTTTACGTATCTGAAACCCAGACATTGAAAACACTTATCAGAAGAAGGGCTCATCCATTGGATGCTTTTCCGACATTCTGCTGAATTCACAAAATAGAGAAAATAAACTCTAATGTTCTACAGACTAGACATGAAAGGGGCACACATCTTGCTGAATTCACCCAATAGAGAAAATAAACACTTATATTCTACAGACTAGTTAGAAAGGAGCCCAATGTAAATCACATACAGCATATTTCATGTCTTCATGGTTCGTATAGTCAACAATGCCCACAGTACCTGGTGCACAACAGAAATAAATGTCACTATCTGGAATGGCCTCTGGAAAATATGGATGAGAATACAGGGATCCAAAAATGCACACGCATTATAATAACCAAAAAAGGCAAGATCTTATTTTTAATCCAAATGGCCCAACAAATCGATTTTATCATAAACTATCGTAACAACATTTTACTTCAAGTAGTTCAAAATACAATAGCTTAACAAGACAGTGATCTAATTTGTCATTAATGATCCTTCTCATTCTGCACACAGCCTCAATGTAATCAACGGCTACCTCAACTAATAAGATACTTCTACTTCAGATCTGGGGTACAAAATTTTTCTATGCTTTTTCTGCATTCAAAAGCTTGAAAGAAACAGCCATACTTTAATAGAATGGGAGGAATAAGTTCAAGAATGACTTAAGACTGTAAACAAACAGAAGATGTAACCATCCATGAATAAAACACAAAGTCGATATCGGATACTTTTCAGAAGAAAATGCTATTATGGATTGAGACAGTTTGGTCTACTGAGCCAAAGTTTATAGAAACATATCCACAACCACATGTTGACAATAATTGCTCCATAGCAGGTTTCTAGAAATGCAAAATCAACAAAATGACACGTGGAGCCATCAATTTCCATGTGATTGAATTGAACGTGTTATAAGCATCATTATCATATTGATATGGTACAACCCAAGCTATAAATGTAAATAAAGGATGCTGAATTTCACATGCATAAGAAATGCAACACTCCCAAAATATACATCACACACAATTTGAAGATTTGCTATGGAACATTGGAGAAATCAAACATGAAGATTTTCTTGACAGTATACAATTGCAGCCATGTTTGCAATCACAAAGAACTGGTTTGGAAGTAGACAATACTTACCACCACCCTCCCGGAATACTTGAGCAAATGAAACATCCCCTGCTTTCCTCATATGATCCTACAAAGGACAGTTAGCATGTACTAAAAAAAAACTTAAAAGGAAAGTCCACTTAGATTTTCCATTTTCCTGTCAAAATGCATACCTTTAAATCCTGCCAGGAGGCTGTTTGAGGGAGCTTAGAAACAAACACTGCATCAAAACAGCCACATCATAAATTCCAAATACTTGCATATGCAAACTACCTTGAAAAACTTGTCATGGTACTGAATATAGGAACCTCTAAACTCTGCTCTACGAGGGATGGGAGCCCCTCGACCACTACTATTATTGCTTCGCCGATCATTGAAAGTTGGACCTCGACCTCCATGAGCGAGTTCAACCTGTAAAAACAAATACGATTAATGTTGACATGGAAAAGGACCATTCTTGAAATTCAACAAACACCTTAAGAGCGTTATGAAAAATGAAACATAACAATAAACATTTAAAAATGTCATGGGGCTGGGCGGGTTGAATCAAAAGTAGCAAGAAAGAAAGCAGAAAGGCAGACCTAGAATATAGCATGACAGAATATTCTAAAGCTCTGTTGATACAGTTAAAACAAAACAATGCCCACTGGACGTTTGGAAAGAAGGCCAAAAATGCTATACATTCAATCTGGACAACCAAAACCATCCTTCTTGGAGGAATCCTATTTCTGGATCAATTTAGGGTTTCTAAATTAGGGGCTTTTAAACAAAATAGGGTTTTGAGAAGAAATTTTGAAAAAACATTTTACCAAGTTGCTCACCTACCTGAAATATCAACTATGCGAGTCAATTTTCATAACGCTTGGTCAAATCTTTGCTCATCGTCTCTTTAGGGCTTCTTTATGGTTTTTTACAGTTGGAAACATAGTTTTTATCATAAAAACAAAGAGACCTCTAGCTTTTATTAGTTTAACATTACTTTTTAAGTGTGCTTTACATATAAAATATTTTCTCAGCTCTCATGCCACCATAAACTTCTATACAATAATAGGCCAGAGTGATTATTTGTAATTGAGAAATAAGACTCCAGAGAAATCTAACACCGTTTTCTCCCCACTATTTCTTTGGGCATGCAGTTACAGGCTTGAGGAAGACCTTGTGGGTACTTTAATTCAATAAATCTCTGATTTTCGGTAGATTTTCTGTATATACTTCCTCTATTCCCTACATCTTGGTATTAGAGCTTCATAAGAGCACTAGCATGCACCTGTTGGAGAACAATTCTATCCTCACAAAATCATCAAGAATGGTTCAGCTCTGAATATTCAACTTTGGACTGAGCCTATCCGTTTCATCCTTAACCTATAGCTTCTTGAATTTATACTCTCATTTTCTTGCTCCTAATCAACTCCGGTCAACTCTGGTCAAATTGGTCAGCCCTGATCCTGCTAGTCAAACCTGAGTGCAGCTAATCAGAGAGAAGTGAGGTGCTCACTGCTGATATTTCAAGAGCAGTTTTTGTTAATTTTGTATTGACGCAAAGTCCTCTTGGACTTCCATGTTGGCTCTATCTTTAACCCTCATTACATGCATCTACTTGCCCAAAAAGACCAAGTCATGTGAAGCAAATACATCCTTCTCTAACTGCATTTGTCATCCATAAACCTCTTCCATCCACATAGCGAACCCTGTATAAATCTAGGGACCACTCTCATGTGTTGGGCACCCTTATAAAAGAGGACAAACTCGAAAGAAGTTCCACCTATATGGCTCCAACCATACTTTCATTTGTCATTCATAAAGCTCTTCCATCCAAATACACAACCATGTATGAGTTTAGGGACAAATCTAATGGGTTGAGCATTACTCATGAGGAAGAACTCAAGAAGTTTCAACTATCCTCCATACCCAAGCATGTGTGCATCTAGCAAAGAATCTAATGTGTTGGCAATCCTTACTCAAAAGAGGACAAACTCCACGGAAGTTCCAACTATATCCTTCATGAATCAAGGGACCAATTTAATGTGTTGGGCAATCCTTTATGAAGAGGACAAAATTCAAGGGAAGTTCGAACTATTCCTCATGGACATATATGGACAAAAACTTGCCAAGTGCCAAGTGCATGTGGGATTACATAACCGAAGGCAATTCACGACTTAATGACAATCCTCCAGGAACCAAAGAAGAAGACACCATGAATCTCCCTCTTCCACCTCAGGGGCCCCTCTTACTCCTCAACCACAACCATAACAACCAACACAAACTATAGGAAAACAAGAAAGATGAGAATCCAAAAGATGCAAAAGCATCAGCACTCATCTCTTCATCTTTATCAGTCGAATGGCTGGTAATATATCACATATGCCCTTGGAGAACTTTGAAAGAAAGACGAGATACTCTTGAAAATCTATTCCAATCACATAATTTGCTCAGGATATTTAAAATATGGAAGCAAGACATTCATTTCTTGTGGACCTACAATGCAGGCTCAAATTCACCATTCATAATAAAGCAAGTAGAAGCTTGTGAGATTTGTTTACACAAGGAATATGTAAACTTTTTTATGCACAGTTTCTGTGACAATGCTGAAAACAACCGAAAGAATTCAAATTCATCATGCATAATTCGAAGATGATACTGAAAGGTATTGAAAGAGCATTGACATTGTAAACATTCATCTGAAATAGCTCAAGACACACTATCCCATGGTTAATCAATATCAAAAGAAAAGATATAATTTTACCCGAAGATAGTTTCCCTCATATTTATAGCCATTCCTCCCTTCAATGGCATCCTCAGCATCTCTAGCATCTTCAAACTGCATCGTGGAGAATCACTCTAACTTTTAAAATTATCTTGCAGAAAACAATAATGCATTCCTCCACAAAGCAAGAACCTGATGCATACCTCCACAAAGCAAAACCCTGGAGGTCTTGGAGGTAACTTCAATTCAATATCTACAATCCGACCATACTGTTGAGAAAAACACAGAAGTTCAATTTAATTGGCCAAATAAATAAAGAAATGGATGTACATTCAACTGCTCGATGAGCTTGAAATGATAACAGATTACAAAGCAAAACAATTAACTATAATGTGCTATAAATCAACTAGAAAATAAATTAATATATAGCAATCCTAAAGGAAAATCC
>CM035428.1:83798982-83806482 GCA_020310875.1 Ceratopteris richardii | reverse complement strand
GCGCTCCCACTGTGGAGCTTAGATGGCGATTTAGACAAACTCTAGATAAAGGGCTTACTAGTGCGCAATGCTATGTAAAGCTCAACATGGGCCGTGCTTATATAGCTTTTACAAGGCGGTTCGGTATAGATAAACGTAGTCGGGAGATGCAAAATAGTCGATAAAATATACGATCCAACAATATCTCAACGACCAAAAACCGAGTGACGCCACAGGGCCTTTATTTTCACCTTAAATGGCAACCCAATGGCTTGGAAGTTTATGCCCTGCCTAACCTAACGGCTAGGCTCACAAAGATCATCTACAACCATCAACGATCACACATAGACCTCATCTAACTTGGAAGTTAGGGTTCCACAAATATCCGGGCTCTCATAATGGCTTCTCCTCATAATGGGGGCCTTACAACTTAGAGCACCATGGATCATTTGTGGTCACATGAGGGTGGAGTATTGAGCATATTTAACACCCCCCTCAATGTCCATGCAAGAGAACGAAGGATTACGACCACCACATACTAGAGAGATGACTCTCCTCCCAACCAAATGCCTCTATATATAGCTCTCTCCAGGGGACTGCCTTCTTGGGAAGGTGGATACTAATCATCCAAGTGTCAGCCATGTAACTACATGTGCGCCAAGTGTCTCAGTGGATGCTTCTAGAAGGTTCTAGAGCTCTTTGGGCAAAATACTCTTCCCATGTACCCCATGGGGATTGAACCCAAGACCTCCTCCTTCACATCCTTGAGACTTAACCACTAAGCTAAGTGGATCACTTGTTCACAAGAGCACAAGACCTCCTAGTAAGTCTAAACTCGAGATCTTTGGTCATACACACGGATGACCAAACGATGTCCGATTTCAGATCTGTCTGAACCGGCCAGATCCTTGGATCATAGACTTACTTTATTACATTCTTTCCCCCTTGGAAAATATTTTCGTCCTCGAAAATAGAGCTATATACATACTGTAGGCAACCCCCGAGCCTCATGTTCTAAAACTGGAAGAACATGATCATGTTCTAGAACTGGAAGAACATGTCTCATCTCTGTGGTGGCATCCTTGCCCAAATGATTCAAAACACTATCTGGTTTTGTACTTTGATGAACGGGACAAAGTACAAACTAGTGAAGAATAATGAGGGTGGATCTAATGACATCCTTGGCTAATTCACAGTTTCTGGATGTGCGATCTAGGAACAAACATGTGAACTAGGTGGATTCAAATTACTAGTCCATTTCTAGGCATAACTGGTGCATGGGCTTAGTAATGAAGGTGGGATTCTTATCCCTCGCAAAACTTTGAGAATTCTTGATTCACTTGAATTTGTTTTGGAGAACTTGAAGTTTGGTTGTCCCATACATCTAACTTTAGATGTCTGTACAATGGTTTACTTTTATCTAACAGTTACTTGATTTTTTCACCCGACTAGAGGACTACTTTGTCCTTATGAGTTTAAAAATCCTTTGTAAATTGTAGGAGAAAGTTTACCATTTCGATGGAATCAACCATACTAACTTCACCAATTCAAATTCAAAATGAAAATTGTCCAACTTAGGACACTTTTCTCAAAGACTTTTAACTGAAAGTTCTTGGGAATTGTCAATCTGATGAGCAATTCCTAACTTCCCTATTCTAGAGTATACTGGACTCCAGGAAATCATTTATGCTATAACTTGAAGCAAACTCAAATGAATAAGTCTACTTAGACTTATCACCTTTTGAAGATTGAAAAGGTTCTTGTACATAACATCTATCTAGGATGTTCAAGTTAGTTATTTTATTCTAACCGGCTAACCCTGGTCTTTTGCAAAAGGAATCAGATACTATATCTGAGTCAATTTCAAAAGATTTGAAAAGCGGAAAGAAATAACTAAGACTCTGTACAACCAATTCAAACTTCGAATATACATAAACTTGCTATGAGTCAAAGTCTAGTTGACTCAAGACTTTAACTTTTCAAAGATCTATTTCAACAAGATATTGAAGCATTGTCTTTATCTTTAAGAGAAATAAGCTGGATTCTCAAAAAGATACAAAGAAAATCAAAAACACCATCCAACCACAAGATACTAGTGTGGTAACCAACATCAGTGTGTCCACCCACTGAGATTCTGTTGATGAGTTTCGTAAAATAATGCTTCACTTGAGACTAAGTTCATATCTCATTCAGTCTTTTCGACTCCTAATCATGAATGCAATTCTTGTGCATTTCTTTGAGTCGAAAGAGTGAATTTTTCAAGTTACACTAGGAACTTGATGCTTGACTTAATCAATTAAATCTTCAGTTGAAAAGATCAACTCAAAATCAAAGTCCAACTTCTTTCAGAAATTTACCAAATATTTCTGATCAATAACACTTAGGCTTGAAGTGTTCTAAGAAGATCTTGGAAGTTCCTTACTTCATATCTTCAATTTCCTTGATCTTGAAGTCATCTTGAAGTATCGTAAGATACTACTTTCATCCTTTACGAATTAAACTTTTCTTGAAGTCTTAATTCCCTTGAGGATGAAACCTAACTTCAAAATCCAAACTAGGACTAAAAGATAATTATCATCCCACGGTCCGATGTCCCATACCATCTTTCCTACATCAATCTGAGTATAAAATCTGGTGTCCCATACCACCCTATTTTATATTCACATTAATGTGTGGGTGATTCTTATCCTAAAGTCTAAACATCTCTTGATAGAGTACCTTATCTCTTCAATTCTTTTACGAGAATTTAGAAGTTCCAGGTATTACCTCTAACTAGATTTTCTAGGTTTTGATTCCTTCACATGATCGTCTCACAATCATGTGCTTTACCTTGGGAACTTGAAAACCTCTTAACAGAATATCAATTCTTCTTTGCTAGGGTTTTCAAATGAAAACCAATCAGAATTCCAAGTACTTGAATTTTCTTGAATTCACATTTAATTGGTTTATCCTTGACCAATTTTGTAGTGACAAGAGCTTTTGACTTCTTGTCTTTAGATTCCTTTGTTTACTAATGCTTTAGGTACCTACCCCGGGGACTTTATATAGGAATCTCTCTACTGCCTAAGTCGTAAGCATCCGCTCATGCTTTCTGGATTTGTACCAAAATCCCTTTAAGGATAGGTGAACACTTATGTTTTACCTTCCACAGACTTTAATTACCATTTTCATGGTTGCAGACTACATTCTTGGAATTTCTTTACTCTGTTCAGACTTGGAACAACTTACTCTTTTTCACAGTTTTCCATCGAATAAATGGAACCTGAGTGAATAATTTCCCAAAAGGAATTTTATTGCCAATACTTGGGCAATCTTCAAAGTAGTTCGAATCGCACATTACTTGGACAATCATGGCCAAGATTGATCAAGTCTGGTCGATCTTGCGATAAAAATAAAGACTTAGTCTTTATCTTTTAAGATCTCTTAAACTATCTTAAGCTTCTTTGCTTACCTGCAGGATTTTTTTGAGATCTTTCTCAAGTCCAAGCATACACTTATGCTTCTCAGATTCCAAAGCTAAGAATCTTCGATATACCTTTAGGTTATATCACAAATAGGACTTGAAATACCACTTCTAGTGGTTTGGGATGTCCGGGAACTACTTACTTATTGTTTAAAGAGTATGAAGAATTTCATTCTCAATACTTGAAAGAATGCCATTTCTTTAAAGACTTGAAATTCCTTCTAAGGAATAACTTGAGCAAATGATTCATCTTGGAATCTTTTCCAATATTAAAAGAACATTTGAAAGAAATTATTTCAAATAATATCCAAAAAATTTACTGATTCAATTGTATTCATTTCCTGAGTATCAAACTAGAGACTAAATATCACCTTTTGGATATGGTTTCCCATGCCACTATGAAAGTTTAAGTTGAACTTTCATTTATGTGATATCGACTTCCATTCTTGAGTTTGATACAAAACTCATTATTATTGGTCAATCTTCAGATGTTACTAGAGTCCTTTAAACATATTTCACCAATCAAAATTATGTTTAAAGTCCAAGCATCTCTTGATGATTGATCCAATAGTAATGTTACTGTGAACACAACTTTGAACTTTATAACTTGTTTAGGAGAAGTTCATGGATTGAAAATCCATTTCTTGGAACTTTCTATTCCTAAATGAAAAGTTCACACTTGCTTCAAGTCCTTAGGGACTTATATTATTTTCCTAAAGATTGCTTAGCTAGTTGCATCATTTACTAGAGAGGCAACTATAGAACCTAACATCCTTTTATTGATGTCAAGGATCAATTGATGTTGAGGTTTAACCTTTGATTTCCATCACCCCTTGGGATGAAATCAAATGAAAATTTATAAAAGCTTGGTACCTTTATATCTTGGCAAAACATTTATATCCTAAAGAGGTTTTGCTTTCATCATTCCTTGGACCTATTATATAATATGAATTTATGTGTATTTTGGGAAGAGTTCACGAATCAATTAAGATCCTCTACTTGGAACATCTACCTTCCCAAAAATAAATTCATCTTAAACATGGTAGGAGAATGATCTCACATGAAATAGAAGGCTTGACTATTTCATATCTCAATTCCAAAAAGTTACTTACCGAGGTTTCATCATGAGATACAAATCTTGAAACCACAAAGAAACTTCTTTAAACTTTCGAAATCTTCTAAATAGAAGAGTACTCAAGGAACTTGGAAATATAGTTCTCATCCAGCCTTGGGATGCTTGAGAAGTTACATAATCAAGTAAAGCTTATCCGCATGACTTTCTAAGTACATCCAGGACTTAGAGTCATCATACATCACAAAAGAGTTTGCAAGTAATTAAATTTTCTTGGTCATCAAGGAAATTTATTACTTAACTTTCTCTTAGTGCTTACTTATACCTAGCAAGACATCTATCATACTTAATTATCATTAAGTATTTGTCTTAGATAGCGGAGTATCGACTTGGGAAGAAATCGACTAATTACTTGAGTTGCAAACTAGAACTAGTATGTCTTTGCAACTAACTAGTCCTTGGTCTTCCCTAATGTCAAACTGCGAGCTTTATAAAGTAAGCTAAATACTAAGAGAGTACATTCTCATATCTACTTGCAAACAGCATTCCATTCTATCATGCAAATGCATGTATCTACATGCAAAAGCATATGCTCACATGCGTATGCATGCATGTTCTTTGCATGCCCAAAAAATACAACAATCATGCATGAGCTTGATGCACGATTTTTTTCTTGTACTAAGAATGTATATCATGCAATCCTGATGCATGTATATCCTTTCCTTTGTCCTAATGCACTATGATATAAAAACATACCCTTGAGGTGCAATAGAAAACTTACTCAATGGAAAGGAAATATGTATTTAAACTACCAAAATACATTCTTTGATGCACAAGGATCTTTTTGAAATCAAGTCTTTCCTTAATGCAAACTAATGCTTGGAATAAGAAATGGATTGTTTTCATTATCCTAATCTAGACTTAATCAATTGAAATCTTGGCTATTTCAATGTGCATCTAGGATTAAGTGTAGAATAATGAAAACAAGATAAATCAAGCATTAAGGCCAAGCAAAAACTGGAAAATACTTAGCTTTGATCATAGCTTCGTCCATCCCTTGATCCTTGCCAGGAGCTATTCTCTAAAGACTTTGGTCGGAATTCAAAGTTGGTTTGACTTTGATCACCAAAGGCCTCCGGATCTTCACTCCAAAGCTCCACTTCCATCAAACTTTGCTCAAAATTTTAACTTTCCTCAGCTTGAACCACCACAGATATGTACTCGGGTTCGGTTGGGGAAATAAGCAAACAATATATTTCGGTTTCCGGGCTGCAACAGTTGCTTGAATCTTCAGCCGTGCAGTACAGTCTCAGATACTTCACTGCAGAATAATGAGCATACAAAGGCTTCGAACTCCTTGGCTACTTCGAAGAGCTCTCAAATCTGCCGCTGAGGTTCGAACCCCAGACGGAACTGGTCAATGATCGCCCCTATTTTTAGCTCTGTAACTCAGATCGTCTGCAGCGCCGAATTGAGACCAAAATGTTCTCTAAGCAGTAATAGATCACGAACGGCGCTCAATCGTCCTGGGTAGATGAGTGCGTTCTTGAACTGTGGCGACCAGAGTTCGAATCCGTCGTCTTCACAGCAGATATAAGTTGCTTTTTCTTTTCTAGCTCTTGGTTGAAGCCTTCTTCAGCGGTGTTTCTCTGACAGTAGGAACCTCTGCGCATAGAAATCGTCAACGCCCGTGGGCTGTTTGGATACACGAGCGCCCTCTGAACGAGGTGACGAGGGTTCGAATCCTCCTCGCCTACAGCAGAGTTGTCTTAGCCTTCTTTTGCTCCTGGCTTCTTTAGCGCTGACTTGTGACAATATGCAGCGTCTGCGAATGTGGATCGTCAGCGCCCGTGGGCTCTTTGGATAGGCGAGCGCACTCCTATCGGGGGAACGAGGGTTCGAATCCCCTGTTGTTCACAGTAGAGTACTTAAACATTTTGGTACTCTTAGCTCCTAAGCTTTGCAATGAAGATGATTGCGGCACGCATCTCTAGACAGCCGAGAGCAGAATTCGGGAAAGAGCTTATGCATGCCAAGAATTCACGAGCAAGATGATGAAGATGATAGCTATGGAGAAGGCTCTGATACCAATGCAAGAGAACGAAGGATTACGACCACCACATACTAGAGAGATGACTCTCCTCCCAACCAAATGCCTCTATATATAGCTCTCTCCAGGGGACTGCCTTCTTGGGAAGGTGGATACTAATCATCCAAGTGTCAGCCATGTAACTACATGTGCGCCAAGTGTCTCAGTGGATGCTTCTAGAAGGTTCTAGAGCTCTTTGGGCAAAATACTCTTCCCATGTACCCCATGGGGATTGAACCCAAGACCTCCTCCTTCACATCCTTGAGACTTAACCACTAAGCTAAGTGGATCACTTGTTCACAAGAGCACAAGACCTCCTAGTAAGTCTAAACTCGAGATCTTTGGTCATACACACGGATGACCAAACGGTGTCCGATTTCAGATCTGTTTGAACCGGCCAGAGCCTTGGATCATAGACTTACTTTATTACAGTCCACCCGATGGTGAACTACCTCCTTGGTCCAATCCCAAGCTTTGGAAAGTGTTGAAGAAGTTGCTCTCTCCCAAGAGCCTTAGTGAAGATGTCTGCTCCATTTTCTTCAGTAGGACAATAGCTTATCTCCACGACCCCGTCCTCAATCAACTCATGCACATAGTGAAACTGAATTTCCATGTGCTTAGTACGTGCATGGAAAACAAGATTTTTGGCGATGGCCATGCAACTTTGGTTGTCACACTTCAACTCTGTAGCCTCCTGTCCTTGTATTCCTATGTGCCAGAGGATCCTCCTCAAGCATATTGCTTCACATGCTGCAACACATGCAGCTTTGTACTCAGCTTCGGTAGAAGATAATGCTACAGTCGGTTGCTTCTTACTAATCCAAGAGAAAATCCTTGATCCTAAAGAAAAGCAATATTTGGAAACTGATTTTCTGGTATCAATATCTCCTGCCCAAT